>CM021110.1:324874615-324993987 GCA_007115665.2 Sequoiadendron giganteum
ATGGAATGGAGAGGAATGGAATGGAATGGAATGGAAACTACCCGAATGGAATGGAATGGAATGGAACGGAATAGAATGGAATGGATGGAATGGAATGGATGGAATGGATGGAGCCGGATGGACGGACGAAGCAAACTGGCTGCTTTTAAAGGTATGATTAAGAACGGTTGCCTTCCAAATGTTGTGACTTATAATGCAATGATCCAGGTGCTTTGCAGAAAAGATTCTGTGACTACTGCATTTGTTGTCTTCGATGAGATGCTTAGGAAAGGTTATGTTCCTAATTTGAATACTTACAATATACTGATAAGAGGGCTTTGCCATGCAAAGGAAATGGATAGAGCTTTGTTGCTCATGAATGAAATGAAAGAAAAGGGCTGTTCACCTGATGCTCGGACGTTTAATATTATTATTGGATACTTTTGTGATCTAGGTCAAATTGAGAGAGCAACTAGAATTATGAAGGACATGGGAGCGGGAGTATGTCTTCCTAATCTAGATACATACCATATACTCTTGAGTGCCTTCTGTGCCACTAGAAAATCCAATGATCTAGTGGAAGCTGGGAAACTACTGGATGAAATGGTAGACAGGGGCTTTTATCCTCGGCGCTTTGTATTCAACCGTGTTATTGATGGACTTTTTGTTACTGGAAACCAAGAGTTTGCAAAAGAACTTCTGAGAAAACATAGCCAGAATGGGCATCTTCCAAGAGAATTCAGAATGTGAAAAATATGGTCTGCTTTTCGTTACACTCACACCTCCATTCATTGCTTAGATGATTTCTGAAATCAGATTGCAGAGACACTATCAAGATGGATCAATTCTGTAAGTTTAACAAGTGAAATCATATGGATGTAAAACTGTTGACCATCAATATTCAGGGGAACTATTAAATCATGTAGTTTGACTTTGCAGATTTTATCATTTTTATTAAATGCAAAGCTTGCCTCAGCGGATTTTAAAAATTTATTTGGTGTTATTTTGATTACCGTACCCCATGGCCGGAGGCATACACCAAAATTATAGGCAAAGCATTTGTATTTCTATGTAAGTGGTGTTGCAACAACTATATAAGCCTGTAAAATGCAAAGTGATGCCCAAGGTGAGTAGTTTCCTGCAACGTGGAAGCTATCTTTACACAAATTCTTGTTGCTTTCAATGTTTCAGGCTTCATACAGGCTTAAAATCTTGCTAATTCTGATAAGCTCCTTTTCTTTTATTGTTTTTTTTTTTAATTTAATTTTTTAAAATTTATTTCTATTATTATTATTTTTCACTATATATCTAAGCAACATTGTCCTTATGTCTTCTTATTTCACTGAAGCAAAGTTCGTTGTTAGTCCCTGCCATAGGGAAGGCATATTGATATTACTATATAAACCTGCCAGTAATGAATCAGTAGCAGTGTTTTGCCATCCAATAGCATTTGTTCAAACTTGTCTTCTTGATACAGTGTTTATGAAATTAATAATAACTTTAGATTTTATTTTTGTTATCATTGGTCAGAAACAGTTGATGGGGCTATGTTTTACTCTCCTATCATTATATTTCTTATCAATTTTCTTTAAACAGAAGCCAAATCAATTTTTTATTCTAGAAAGGAGGAGACCAGAGAATTATGAAGTTCGGTAGTTTATCTTATTATCTTATTTGTTGTCTATAACAATATGAATGCATCTCTTTTATTGTTTCACATAAATTATTCTTCTTTTAAACTTGACCATATTATTTTATTGTTTGATGTGCCGTGACCATTTTCAGCGCTAATGTCACCTGAGCACCACAGCTATAAGCATATTATGTTTACAAATTCTAATATGGAGAATCAATAGAACCAAAGCTATAGTAACTATTTTGGATCTGCCTAGGATTTGAAGCAGTTAGAATATTATCATATAGGCATTTTGCTTAGTTTGGTTCTTCCTCCAAACTATTTAAATGAATATTACTACTTGTATTTTTGTATGAATATTCTTCCAAACTAATACATTTTGGTTTTGCTTCCATAATGGCAAATGTTAAATTTACATTTGCTCTTTTTTGGTGAATATAAAATTGATTCGCTGACAAGCATGAACCAAGGAATGACACTTTGTTTAAATGTTTCATTATTGTGCACAAACAAAGGTTTATTTTATTTTATTTTCCCCCCTCTGCTGTCCAAAACTATAAAAAATTGAATATTTATGGTCTGTGCAGTGCTGCAATGCATGATATCAGTCTTGAGCATATAAATTACTCCACTAACCAGAAAAGGTTCTATTTGTCTTGAGAAATGGAGTTAAAGAACTCAGAAAAGGACGGCTGCAGGAAAGGCATTATTCAAGCCTTGCCGGAAAATCCATTGATCAGAATAGCTTTGTTATTAGCACTAGGATTAGCTCAGCTAGCTCAAACAGGTGGTTTAACTCTTACCAAAATTAGTTTGTCAAGTGCTCAAACAAGAAGGATTTTTTTATCAAACTCTATTATATCAATTATTTGTTGAAAAGACTCTATTATCGTTGCTTTGTGTACATTGTTGCTAATTGCAAAAACTCCAGGTTTACATTTTTTGAGCTGTGCTGTGGTCCCCAAGCTTTTTGAACTATGCTTCAGCCGTTGTACGGAGAACACTAGCATTTGGAGCCTTTTTTATTCTCCTACTATGGGGTAAGTATGATAAATCTAGCTATCATTGCTTATTCGCTATGTAGGAGCTATCCTATTTTATGCTTTGTCCTTTATCTTCATAAGGCATGGCTGCAATACATTTATCCAAGTAAATTAAAGTTTAAACAACTAGTGTTCAACAGGTAAGTCATTTTCACATTTTATTCTCATCTGTATCTCAGTTCTTCAAGCTACATTGTATTGTGGACATTGATCCAAATACTAAGCTTGTAATCATTTACTCTATTGTTGGGATAAATATATGGAATATTAAATATCATAGTTAGTTTTGTTTCGAGATTTTTATGTAAAAGAAAAGCAAGATGTACCTGAAATCATAGCAGCAAAAATCTTATGGGGAAAAACTTGGCAAATCAAAAGATTAAGAGTTCTTCAAAAAATAGAAAAACACAAGAAAAAGAAAAGAAAAAGAAAAACCTGCTATTTTTCAAATTTAAAGACATTCTAATAGCATAGAGATATAGTAAGCATATAAAATTGAGAGTTTAGCCTATGAATTGTGGAAAATAGATTCTCATTTATGTTCATATTGCTGATTGCATTGCATCGCACAATGCATATTGCATGGTTTATATATAATGACTAAATGCTAATAGTTTTCAGAGTTTCAATTACAATTTACTTTGTACAAAGTCAACCCACAAACTAAGTACAAAGTTCCAAAAAATCAGACATAGTCAAGGACTCTTGCTGCTAGTATGAGAGCTATACTAAAGGGCTGCAGGTCTTGATGATGAATTTCCTACGTTAGAGCCTCTTCTGAGTCATTCAGCTAGATTATTATCAAGGTTTGCCTTTGTTAGGATATCAAAATCATCAAGATTGAGAAGGACATCATCATTTGGAATTCACTTAGATTTTGAATCAATCTCATTGAGGTCAATTGGCTGGTCTTCTTTGGTGGTACATGATTTATTTTTTTGTATAGAAATTAAATTTAGTAATTGAAAGTGAAACAGAAACAATGATTACAATTGCAAGTATTTTGAATCTCTAACCTTGAGCTTCCTTTAGCTTTAGGCAAAGGTTGTGCTGAATGAACACCAAGTCATTCATTTGTTTTTGTGTCAAATGGTTGTGTTTCTTGGAATGTATGTGTTAAAAAACACACAAGTATGCTTGCAAGTGGATAAACTACATGGCTGACTCAAATGCGTGTTGCTATCCATCAAATATTTTTGGCTTCTTGGCCACAAAAATCCCACCATTGCATTGAAAAACATAAATTATTTTGGGATGATATCATGCACAATCGATTGAAAGCTTAATAGTTTTAATGTACATGTCTACAATATGGAGAGATTGTTATAAGTTAATGGAGTCTATCTAGTTTGAAGGTCTTCTTGTCTTGCACAACACTTGAGAAAAAACCCTTTGCCTACTTGTATATTGGTAGTTTTGCCGAAATTGCATCCAATGTTTTTGGGGTAGGGAACGTTTCTCCATGCACAAGTAGGCCTTATGTGACCTCAACATTAGCTTTGAATGAGGGGCTATAGAACGATGATGCATTCGAATAGTATCTAGTGAGAGAGGGAAGTGTATCATTGATCCCATCTCCTATCAATTATGTCTCACAATGGCATGTACTTGTCCTTGTTATTTTCTATCCTATCTCTCATCACCATCTTGGATCTATCCATTTCCTTATACAAATAGCCTATAGGGGATTTCTTCACATCTATTAGTCTCACAAATTTTACTAGAGGCTTTGAGAATTCAACCACTTGTTCTGTTGCATCCTAAAAACTTGCAAAAAGATTACTTTGCCATTGTTCTTATATCCATTTGATTGGTGAAGCCAGACTCCATACACTCATTTGAAACAAACACTTGTTTCAAATTCATTTTTTGCTAGCAAAAACTTTGCAATGTAAGGAAGTGTATAGAAAATCTTGTCACACTTGGTTGAACTAGCTCCTTGTCCTTTGTGAAGAAGTGCATCATATACAACATTGTTATGTGATTGTAAATGAACTTGGTAATAGAGTTAGCTTTTCACAATACCTCCATCACCCATTCGAGTTTTTCAATGTTCTCTAGGATTAGATCAATGTAGTTTGCACATGGGCTAAAAAACATAGAGAGATACTTGTCTATTAGGAGTTTCCCAGTAGCAACACAAGCATCAAAATTATCTGTAATAAAGTGAACCACCTTACCACCACATTTGGTGGCCTCACATCAATGATCACATCATCAAATAATCGAATTTTGCAACCATGAATTTGATCCTATCTAATGCATCCATGGATTTCAAAAAGATCATGCCAACATCATAAGAGACAAGGAAGATGATAGTTTGATTCCTTTTATTTGTCCATCCATTTGATATTATGGTGCATTCAATCTTTGCCCACTTTAATTGATGTTTGTTACAAGTTACAACATCATTAACATTTTGTACCGCATCATTGAGCATATCAATCCTCAATGTCTCATATGATGGGGCTTTGAACCTAGAAACTATAGTTGCAATACCTTGCTAGTATGGAGACCTGACAACATGGAACGATAAGTTAGAGTAGAACCAAAAATTTGCAATTGCCTTCTTGGCTTGTTCATAAATGTTTTTTCTCCAGCTTGTACTCTTCAATGTGGTTTGTGATCCTAGTGAAATACAAGGTGCAAAGAAAAAAATATTAATAATGTTTCCTACACTTGTGTTTGACTGGCATGCAATAAAAGTAGGTGTTGACTGAGACTCCCTCAAGGATAGTTGTGCACCAGCTGCTTCATTCAAAGGATTTCCCCTACCATCTATAGAAGTGGAAGCCTTTGCTGTCCTAGATCTTGCCTTTTTAGCCTTGTCATAAAAAAATCCTTGAAGAGCTTGTTGTGCTTGATATGTGATATTTGCTGGGCACTTTGGCCAAGTAATGGGGCCATGTATTGGCTCCTTTGCCAAATGTTTTTTGAAGTGACATATGCCTCCATTAATATCACTCAAACAAAAATTGCATTTGACTTTGCTTGTACATGAAGCTAACATGCAATATGCCCATGCAAAGTCTTTCTGATGTGGCATGATGACCAAATCTGCAATAAATATCTAAATTTAGTCTTTCATATGTTTCGAGGTAATAAAATTTGCCTTATGACTCTTAGAAGAAACCCGTATTGCTCCAACCTTATCTCTCCCAGCTTTTGATATTTTGAGATCTCCAATGCCAAACTGCCCATTTTACCAAAGTGATGGTATGAAAGAACAAGCCTCTTAATATATCAAACTTTTCAATATACCTCACATTTCTATATACTTGAAAGTATGTGGAAGAGTGATAGCTTGTGTAAAAGAGATGTATTGGAGAGCATAGTGGTATGAAAGAGTAGAGGAGCATCATAAGAAATCGCATGTGAAAGGTTGTGAATCTTTCCAATGGCATACTTGCTCAGAAGGGGTAGTCTTGAGCACGTAGGCATGGTCGCTTGTCTAACACTACGATCCCCACTGCATCGAATTTATGGCTGAACGATAGATCACTGAAAGAAGAAAGAGAGACCCTCAAATATACCATTAAGGTATCACTTTCTAGGGTACGAGAGGGTAATCATGCTAAAATGTTGTGTTCAATGCACAATAGAGTAGTTTAAGGACAATTTTTGTAGCTGAGTATATTGGATTTCAAATAAACATCAATTCACAACAAAATAAAGTCAAGCATGTACAAGTTAAATAAGTTTTCAATAACATGGTAAGAATGTGATATTTGATCTTAATTGTTGATTTAACGATGTTAAATTTCTCTACAATGTGCTGAGTAGTATTTATCTTTAAAATGTTGTAGCTATATCTAATGTTTTTGTAATTGACCTGTGAATATTGGGCGATAACTTAGCCAAATAGTTTCTTCAATAGATTCAATATGGCTGTGTTATTTTTGACTACTTTCAAGTGAATATTGGGCTTAGGCACAATGTGGTAAAAGCTATTGATAGTTAAGTAAAAACTCTGTTCACACTATGAGTTAGCTAGGCTTGATACATTTTTCAATTTTTTCTTTAACAACTTTGCTTGGCATATTGATATTAATCAGTGTTTGAAATCAAGAAGACGAAAGTAGGGATGCCAAGTTAGACGGTTTGAATTTGTATGATCAGGAAAATAAAAAGAAGAAAAACAAGACAAATTGTAGGTGTTATACTCAGCCAACTTACAATGAAGCTGACCTTACCATAGATGGGAGTGGTAGTGCAGCAGACCTTAACATTACCTTCTCCAACAGGGCTGCATCTAAAGATTAAGAATTTTTTCCTGAAAGACAGGCCTATAATAGCGAATTGTTAGTTTTTATAATAACATTTTAGGATTGTTATCCTAAATACTCTGCTAATATTTAGAACAAATATGCTGTCAACTTTTCTAACTATAGTCAACGCTACATAAATGTTTGAAAAGTAGTTTTGTTAAACAATGAAAATATGTTTTGTAATTCGTCTCATTCAAATCTTTTGTAATGACAGTTTTGTGGGCAAATTAGCAGGCTGGGGTTCAAGAAACAAATGCAGTTCCATGAGATTACAAGCAATGGTGTCGTAAGAATATCCTTTAGTTGCAAGTTCTAAATCACAAGAATAGTGAAATACATATTATAGAGTACTAGTCAGGACTACCTTATATTGTCAACCCTTTAAAAATATGCAAAATGTGTGAAAAATTGCAAATGTGTTGCCTGTTGCTTGTTGCCATAGTTCACAGGTACAATGCAATAAAATCAAGTGCAAGAAGAAGAAACAGTTTGCAGGTAAATTGCCCTGGCTGCTTCCTCCAAAATATGCCTTCAAAACACAATAAAAACAAAGAATAAATCATGCAAATGTGTGAGTATACTGCTTGTGAAATGTTATTGAAAAGCAAAAATTGTGGGTAGTTAAAAAACTTGTTGAGAATCTGTCAAATCTGCTTAACTCGCATGCCATACGATATAAATCTGATTTAATGTTAAAACATGATCAAAGAAGTGGTCAATGATTGATATGGAAATGCTGAATATCAATATATTATTATATTCAAAATATCAATATGATGATTACATTGAAAATTGAAGTGCAATTGACCAATGCCTCTAATCATCATTTCCAAAGGTCATGGCAAAGGCCTCATCACAAGAATTATTGGACCCATCTAGCTCAAGCGCCTTCGAACAAAAACCAACCAACCCTCTATTTATGTTGTATCATCGTCAATTTGTGTTGGCTCCTCTTGCTCTACATCACTCTCCTTGTATGTAAGCATGTTGTCAATCAGTTACAAAGCACTACGTACAACTACAAGCATCTTTGCCCTCCCAAATGTTAGCTTGTTCCTCTTGATAGAGTGGATGGAGTTGCATGTGGATTTGTTCCTCTTAACAATAGAACTACTAAAAACTTGGGACAAGAGGTGAATGGTTAGTGTGGTTGTCAGTGAATGAGGACCATGCATGTTCCACCATAGTATTGGGTCCTTTTGTGCTGTGGTCTCCTATCCAATTTCGCCCCTTTTGGATATCCCTTAAATGTGGCAAATTTGTTCTACTTGTGATGAATGGTTGCAACATCCTTGACACTATACATCTTTTGAATTGCCTTTGAGAAGTTTGCCTTTAGCTCAACATCTACCTATAGAAAACTTTGTTAGGCCTTTGCATGTACCACTTTGGGTTCAATGAATGTGCAAACATGTGCAAGGGAGTGTTGAGCTTCTCCCACCTCTATTGAATGATAGGCTCAATATGCTCATTATAGAACAATAAGGTGAGGTTTTTTCCTTGGACAACGATCTTCATTTGGCAAAGCATGTTGTTAATGCACTCATACACATCTCCAAGTTTTGGAGCATTATAATCCCCATATTTGATGATTGTGGAGACTACAAATATGATTGAGATAATGTATGTGGCATTAGCCCAAAAACTATTGCTTATCACCACTTCACCCTCTTCCCTTGCTCTAAAGTAGAATTGGGCCTCCAATTCCATTCTTGTGTTGTGACCATTAGTTGCAATGACATTTGTAACTCAAGCATCCTCTCCAAGAGAATGAAACATGAGGCATATTTGGTCTCTATACGTTTGAGAAGTTCCTTCTTGGATAAGCCTAGAATAGTGCATGTGATGTGGTGGTTGCAGATAAACATCTACACATCTCTTGCATCAAGAACTACTTGTTTGATCTAGTCTATTTTCCCCATGTACTTGAATGCATTGTTCACTGCATGTACAAAACAAGAAGTCCATCGTATATGTTTGTAGGCCGCCTCAATCAACTTTCTCGTTGCTCTACATAGGTTGCATCTATCACTATCTGCTCAAAAACATCCCTTCCTACAACAAGATGTCTTAAAAACATTTCTTCCCTAGTGGTGACAGTGGGGGTTGGTTGGGGGATGTCTCATTCTTTTGCTGCATCTTGTGTATGTTTCTATTACTGAAACATGCCATTTTGAGGGGGGGCATGTACTTGTTGGCCTATGCAATTTTTTTTCCAATGTTTATAAAATACTTCATTTAAAAATAAATAAATTAAAAAAAAAGGGTATGGGGGCCCCACAAGCTCTCCCACATCTCTTATGCAACCCTAAGCACCTTAAAACATAAACCAAAACCCCAAAATTGTTTTTGCCATTGTCATTTGAGTTTTTATGCAACTTGAAGAAGGGGAAGGAAAAGAGAGGAGAGATGGGCAAAGAAGGAAAGAGTAAGAAGATTTGCAGCCACTTTCTGCTTGAAGGTAATTTTTCATTCAGTGCAAGATATGCTACAATCACTATGGCTGTTTTTTTAAAGTTTGTTTTAATTTTGTCAAAAAAGTTAGGGAGTGTTCTTTTCTCCATCGATTTTCTCTTTGTTCTCACACATTTCTTTGCAACTAAAAAGAGCAGCAAAGATGAGTGTGAGGTGGATATCGAGGAAGGGAATGTCAAGGGAAACCAAAATGAAGTTGAAGGGAGTGGTGGGGGTTTTCATTCTTCTAAAAACACAAGTCTATTGCAACAAATTGTTTTGCATGCCCTTCAACCACTCTCAAGGGCTATGCAAAAATCCCTTCAACCACTTTCAAGGGTTATGCAAAAACCCTTTTAATTCCAAAATGTAATGTCCCCTTCTCAAACCTGATCTTTCCAGTGACCGTTGGCCTTTTTTCTGGAAACCCGAAGGCTAGTCGGAAGGTAAAATTAGGGTTTCCTATTTTTAAGGATGTCTTTGCTCGGAGTTGGTGGATTCAATGACGGATTCTTTCTGGGTTTTCAGAGAGCTTCGCAGTGGTATGTTCTTTTCGGCATTCTGAGCATTTTCTGGAATTTACTATTTTTAGTAAATTCTATTTTTGGCAGTTATTCAGTTGGGTTCAGCATGGTTGACTTCCTACTTCAGTTTGGTCAGTTGACTTGGTCATTATTGATTTCAGGGCACAATTGGAGAGATAAGTGATATATTTAATTAAAAGTCACGTTTTAATATTATATTCGAACATTGACCCCTTGGCCTAGTCTATTGACTTTATGTTGTTTTGAAAAGTGGTCTTTTTGAGGGTGGCGCCTTCATTAATGATTATTTTATATTTTATATATTTCCCAAAGTCAAAACAAGCCAAAGTGGACACATTTATCAAAGTATTGATTTTAATTAAAAGTCAATAATAAGCTTGAAGGAAATGGACCCCATCTTTGGAAAAGATTAGGGTTTTGTCTTGAAGTGGAGTTTAGGGTTTTGAGAAGTCAACGGGAAAGTTATAAAGGGAAGGCTTTGATCTTCATTTGGTATCTTTGGACTACAGTACTGTTATGCTGCCGGTTTGGCTCTGAAACTGCTTCGAGGAATGAAGGCCTCCTAGCTCGGGCATCGCTTCTTGTTTGCAAGACAACAACTAGTGGCGATTCAGTCTATTTTGTGAGTTGCATTTAGTTTGTGCATTGTATTCAGCTTATTGCATTGTTAGATCTGATTGGCATATTAGTGGTTTTCAGCATATTAGAGGGTTTCAGTATATTACATTATTTGATACAGCAGATTCATGTTTTTAATCATAAATCAAAAAAGACAAAAATATTGCATCCGGGTATTAACCCATTCTCATTGTAGGGTTTAGGCGCCATACTTCTCAAGTTTGTAGATTTTTTAGAGCTTGCTGTAATTTTCTAGAGCAGATCGCCCTCTTCATGAAGCCGTACCACTTGCTGGTTGCATTGGAATCCGTGCAAAAATAATATAAGGTTGTTTGATCTGTTTTCTGTGTCTTAGTCTAGGCGCCATCATTCTTAGGGATTTTGCATTTTATTTCAAGTCAATCCGATGATCTATGTGAGAGTTATGAATCATTTAGTGAATTTCTATGCTGCTGGTTAAAGGTTGAAAAGTATAGATCTATCAAACTGTCTACATAAATCTGCATCTTCTGATTTGGATTTGGCATTGTGGTTTACTTAAAGGGTTTGTAGCAGATTTATTGTTGAATGCACCATTTGAAAGGCATCTGATATCTTGACATTGCAGGCAATAATTATCTATTGTAAGCTGGCAGTAGTACTGACCAGTGTTCTTAATATTGCTTTGTCACGATTTTTAATACTCATTCTTACCTTCAGTATTAGTTTGAAATAGTTACATCTCCGCCCTATGGTAGCTACTTTCCCACTTTGGGTTAGCAAGCACATTCTGGGTGTTGAGTATTTCCAGCTTTCAGCATCTCTTTTCAAGCATTAAATTTTGTAATCACTCCGCCATATGGTCGCCCCTCACTCCATTCTGGATTGGGTAGCACATACTTGGTGTCGAGTTCCCTTTCAGCACTTAGAGTAGAAGATCCTCTGACCATATGCTCGCCATCATCGGCGCCATTCTTGGTTAGAGTTACAGCATAAGCAATTTGTTTTAGATCCTCTGACCAATGCTCACACCTTGCCCACATCGGGACCCTGGTGTACATTCTAGTTAGAGTTGCTTTTGCATGTTTTGGTTTATCCTCTAACCTTAACAGGTGCATTGATTGTAATTTGTAATTTGATAAAATCGAAAAAATTGGCTCGAAATATTCCAGTGGTATCAGAACCAAGATCTTGCCATCCTGTGATCAATCTGTCTATGAGTGACAGAGAAAAGAGGTACATTGCAAGGGAAGACAAAAAGGTTGGAAAACAGTTCTAGCCCTATTAGGCTCCAGAAGGACAGACAGCTTCAAAAGTCTTGAGGGCTCATTGGGAGTCTTCTCAGGAAACAGACATGGCAGAAGGTGAAAGGTCAGTTGGGGGTAACGAGAGGGTTACCAACAACACTAGAGATGATAGTGGAAAGGGCAGAGAGAGATCCATCAGTCCAGAACAGAGATTTGAAAGGAAGATGGATGCTTTAATGGATATGGTTTCGCTCATGATGGGGAAAGTGGGCCAAAACACCATTCCACAGAACAACACTGGGTATAGAGGAGAGCACAGTGCTTCCAACCAGCATGATGGACATGTTGTTCCGCATGCTTCAAACAACACTTATGTCTCATCTAGGCCATTCAAACCCACCTTTCTGGCACCTATTAACACTCAGCCAGATCCTGAAGAGAATGCTTCATTCGTGGAGCAGTTGAGACTTGGCCGTGCAGAGTATGATTCTCTCCCTGGCGACATAAAGATGGATATGTCCTACAATGACTTTATGGATCATAAAAGGAAAAACAAAGGACAAGGGAGACACTATGATCAAAGAAGACCATCAACTCAAGGAGATTTGTACCAAGCTGTTAACAAGGTAACACTTCCACACTTTGATGGGAGTGATTCCGGTTCAGCTCGAGCTTGGATTCAGAAGCTGGATAACTATCTAGCTCTCAGACCTATGGCAGAAGAAGAGGCGATCAAGTTCGCTACGCTACACCTTGATGGGGTGGCGCACGAGTGGTGGTACCATGGCCTAGTTACTTTGGGTCATCGGTCTATCACAACTTATGATGAGTTCACCACTAGGCTCATCGAGAGGTTTGAAAAGAAGGATCCTGAAATTCATTTCAGAGAACTTGCACAATTGAGACAGTATGGCACAATTGATGCCTACATTGCTGAGTTCCAGAGACTCTCAGTCATGGTGACTGGAATCACAGAGAGGAGATTGGTGATTCTTTTTAGTGAAGGTTTGACAGAACCACTTAAAGGTTGGATTAAAGCCTTTGATCCACCAACCCTGCAAGAGGCCATGAAGAAGGCAAGAAACATGGAGTGGGCTGCTCCTAAGGCAAAATTTCAGTCAAATTCCCCCTTTCAGAAAAGGGATAAAGGGAAAAGACCTCAGCATAGACCTCCTTTGAGACCTCAGCACAAGGAGTTCGAACATCACAATTCCCATGTCACTAGGTTGGATCCTGAAACCCTGAATGAACTCAGAAGAAAAGGGTTGTGTTTCCGGTGTAGGGAAAAATGGTCTCAAGATCATGTTTGCCCAAAAGGGGTTAAATTCAATCAGATAGAGTACTATTCTGCTGGTGAAAGTAGTTCTGATTTTTTAGACCAGCAATCTGATTTTGAAGAAAGTGAAGTAGAAAAAGCTCCAAGAGTCCGAAAATGAGAAGGAAAGTGGAGGAGTCTTGGCTCAACTTTCGAGCTTTCAAAGAAACGAATCCTTCAAGGTTCGAGGGATGGTCAAAGGGCAGCGAATCGTTGCCTTGATCGACACTGGAGCAGCACATAACTTCATTGATGAAGTTGTGGTAGCCAAGAAGGGGCTACAAACAGAGGAGTTTGAAGGGTTCAAGGTCATGGTTGCCGATGGATTTCATATTTGTTGCACAAAGAAAATATCGAACATGACCATGCAATTGGGAAACTATGAAGTCAAGGATGACTTCTATGTAGTTCACATTGGAGATACTGATGCCGTCCTAGGCATTCAATGGTTGCGTTCTCTTGGGGAGATATCCTTGAATCTGCAGACTATGGAGCTGAAGTTTCAATCCGATGGGAAGAAGATAGTTCTGAGAGGAATGTCCAATGCGGGCCCTCGGGTTGTGTCTTTCAAAAGAATGGCAAGGCTGATCCGTCACGATCAAGCTGAGTGGGTTATAAAGTGCATGATCCTCCCTGCTAGTCCGATTGAGACTAAGAGAGACTATCCTCCTGATGTTCAGTCTCTACTCACGAAGAAGAGCAAAGTCTTTGCAGATTTGCCTCCTGGACCACCACCTGAACGGGATTCAGAACATATCATAGAGCTCAAGGAAGGGGCTAAACTGGTAATTACAACTCCATATCGGTACCCGAAGAGGCAAAAGGATGAGATTGAGAAGAATATTCAAGAACTCTTGGAGATGGGTTTCATTCGCCCAAGCAAGAGCCCCTTTGCATCTGCAGTGGTTCTTGTGAAGAAGGACGGTACCGTGCGCATGTGTGTGGACTATCGTGCTTTGAACCAAAGCACCATTAAAAACAGATACCCCATTCCCAGAATAGATGAGCTCATTGATGAGCTACATGGGGCCAAGTTCTTCTCGAAGATTGATTTGAGATCGGATTACCATCAGATTTGAATGAGGGGATCTAATGTGGAGAAGACAGCTTTCAGGTGTCACTATGGCCATTTCGAATTCTTAGTCATGCCATTTGGGTTGACTAACGCTCCGGCTACCTTTCATTCTTGCATGAACCGTGTTTTTCAGAATCAGTTAAGGAGGTTTGTGTTGATTTTTTTTTATGACATTTTGATTTACAGCAAGACTTGGGAAGATCATCTCAAGCACTTGGAGGAAGTGCTTAGTATCCTGGAATCTGAGAGTTTGTTCGCAAAAGCATCCAAATGTGAATTTGGAATGGAGGAGTTACTGTACCTTGGCCACATAATCAGTGCAGAGGGAGTGAAGGTGGATCCTGAAAAGATCAAAGCAGTAGTTGATTGGCCACCTCCTGAGAATTTGACTCAGTTGAAAGGTTTTCTAGGTCTTTGTGGATTTTATCGGAGATTCATAAAGGGGTATTCACAGAATGCTGCTCCTTTTACTGATCTCACCAAAAGGGGAGCCTTTTGTTGTTCAGAAAAGGCTCAAATTGTTTTTGACATGTTCAAGAAGATCATGAGCTCGTGTCCGGTTTTGGCTATACCGGATTTCTCCAAGCCATTCGAGCTACAGTGTGATGCATCAGGTGAAGGAGTTGGGGCTGTCCTGATGCAAGACAAACACCCTATTGTGTTTGAGAGTAGAAAACTAAGGGGTGTTGAAAGAACATATTCAATTTATGACAAAGAAATGCTTGCCATTATGCATGCATTAGCCAAGTTCAGGCAGTACTTGGTGGGGAACAAGTTCGTGGTTAAGACTGACCACAATAGCCTCAAACATTTCATGCATCAGAAGGACCTAAACGAGAGGCAACAAAAATGGGTGAGTAAGCTTCAAGCTTACGACTTTGACATTGAATATGTCAAAGGGAAAAATAATATCGTGGCTAATGCTCTATCTAGGAGACCCCATCTTAGCTCATTGTGTGAGCTTACTGCAGATTGGAGAGACATGTTGCTTGCTGATTATGCCAAAAATCAGTTTGCAACTAGCATTCTTGAGGGTACTTTTCATGATGAAAGGTACAAGGTGATTGAGGGATTGATACACTATAAGGGAAGAATCTTTCTGGTGGTTGATTCTAAGCTTAAGAAGAAGATTCTTTTGACTTTCCATGATATTCCGGTTGTTGGTCACCAAGGTTTTTTCAAGACTTATAAGCAGATCTGAGAAAGGTTCTCTTGGAAAGGATTGAAAGGAGAGGTACAATGCTACATTCAGGAGTGTCTTGTTTGTCAAGTGAATAAGAATGAGCATACATTACCAGCTAGTTTGCTGCAACCACTCCCTATTCCCAATCAAAAATGGGAAAGCATCTCGATGGATTTCATCACAGGGTTGCCCAACGCCCAAAGGAAGGATTGTATTTATGTAGTAGTGGATAGGCTCACCAAATTTGCTCATTTCTTCGCCATTACCAACACTTTTTCTGTAGCCCAAGTTGCAGATCTGTTTTTTCGAGAGGTGTTTAGGCTGCATGGGTTGCCAAAGAACATTGTGAGTGATAGGGACAACAAGTTTCTAAGTACTTTTTGGCAAGAAGTCTTCAGAATAAGTGGTACTGTGCTCACTCCAAGCACTAGTTACCATCCCCAAACAAATGGACAAACTGAAGTAGTGAACAAGTGGTTGGAAGGCTACTTGAGAAACTATGTGTCAGAGCAGCAAAGAGCATGGGTCAAGTGGCTGCATATAGGCGAGTACTGCTACAATTCTACTTTCCATATGTCGATTAAGATGTCTCCTTTCTTGGCTCTCTATGGGTATGAAGCACCTAGCTTTGCTGATTTGGTGTTTGGTGATAGCAAAGCACCCCAAGCCAAGGACTTGTTGCAGCAAAGTCAAAACATCATGAAATCCTTGAAGGATAATCTGCAGATTGCACAGAATCAACAGAAGTTGTATGCTGATCAAAGGCGGGTTGAGCGTTCTTTTGAGGTTGGGGATATGGTTTATCTCCGATTACAGCCATATAGACAGTCTACTCTCAAGAAGAGTGGAGCTGAGAAGCTCAAACCTCGCTTCTATGGGCCATTCAGGGTCATCAGAAAAGTTGGGGCAGTAGCTTATGAGTTAGAGCTACCTACTGATAGCAGAGTACATAACGTCTTCCACGTGTCTCTCCTCAAGAAGGCACTTGGACATAATGTGGTTGCTTCATCACAATTGCCACCTTTGGATGAAGAATGACAGTTGGTTCTAATTCTAGAGGAGATACTTGATTTCAGAGAACGTTCTTTGAGGAAAAGAACTATCAGAGAATACCTGGTGAAGTGGAAGAACCTGCCTATGGAGGATGCGACTTGGGAAAGTGATGAAATTTTGCAGCATCCTGGTTTGCGATTGCTTGAGGACAAGCAATCTTGGGGAGGGTGGACTGTAATGTCCCCTTCTCAAACCTGATCTTTCCAGTGACCGTTGGCCTTTTTTCTGGAAACCCGAAGGCTAGTCGGAAGGTAAAATTAGGGTTTCCTATTTTTAAGGATGTCTTTGCTCGGAGTTGGTGGATTCAATGGCGGATTCTTTCTGGGTTTTCAGAGAGCTTCACAGTGGTATGTTCTTTTCGGCATTCTGAGCATTTTCTGGAATTTACTATTTTTAGTAAATTCTATTTTTGGCAATTTTTCAGTTGGGTTCAACATGGTTGACTTCCTACTTCAGTTTGGTCAGTTGACTTGGTCATTATTGATTTCAGGGCACAATTGGAGAGATAAGTGATATATTTAATTAAAAGTCACGTTTTAATATTATATTCGAACGTTGACCCCTTGGCCTAGTCTATTGACTTTATGTTGTTTTGAAAAGTGGTCTTTTTGAGGGTGGCGCCTTCATTAATGATTATTTTATATTTTATATATTTCCCAAAGTCAAAACAAGCCAAAGTGGACACATTTATCAAAGTATTGATTTTAATTAAAAGTCAATAATAAGCTTGAAGGAAATGGATGCCATCTTTGGAAAAGATTAGGGTTTTGTCTTGAAGTGGAGTTTAGGGTTTTGAGAAGTCAACGGGAAAGTTATAAAGGGAAGGCTTTGATCTTCATTTGGTATCTTTGGACTACAATATTGTTATGCTGCCTGTTTGGCTCTGGAACTGCTTCGAGGAATGAAGGCCTCCTAGCTCGGGCATCGCTTCTTGTTTGCAAGACAACAACTAGTGGTGATTCAGTCTATTTTGTGAGTTGCATTTAGTTTGTGCACTGTATTCAACTTATTGCATTGTTAGATCTGATTGGCATATTAGTGGTTTTCAGCATATTAGAGGGTTTCAGTATATTGCATTATTTGATACAACAGATTCATGTTTTTAATCATAAATCAAAAAAGACAAAAATATTGCATTCGGGTATTAACCCATTCTCATTGTAGGGTTTAGGCGCCATACTTCTCAAGTTTGTAGATTTTTTAGAGCTTGCTGTAATTTTCTAGAGCAGATCGCCCTCTTCATGAAGCCGTACCACTTGCTGGTTGCATTGGAATCCGTGCAAAAATAATATAAGGTTGTTTGATCTGTTTTCTGTGTCTTAGTCTAGGTGCCATCATTCTTAGGGATTTTGCATTTTATTTCAAGTCAATCCGATGATCTATGTGAGAGTTATGAATCATTTAGTGAATTTCTATGCTGCTGGTTAAAGGTTGAAAAGTACAGATCTGTCAAACTGTCTACATAAATCTGCATCTTCTGATTTGGATTTGGCATTGTGGTTTACTTAAAGGGTTTGTAGCAGATTTATTGTTGAATGCACCATTTGAAAGGCATTTGATATCTTGACATTGCAGGCAATAATTATCTATTGTAAGCTGGCAGTAGTACTGACCAGTGTTCTTAATATTGCTTTGTCACGATTTGTAATACTCATTCTTACCTTCAGTATTAGTTTGAAATAGTTACATCTCCGCCCTATGGTAGCTACTTTCCCACTTTGGGTTAGCAAGCACATTCTGGGTGTTGAGTATTTCCAGCTTTCAGCATCTCTTTTCAAGCATTAAATTTTGTAATCACTCCGCCATATGGTCGCCCCTCACTCCATTCTGGATTGGGTAGCACATACTTGGTGTCAAGTTCCCTTTCAGCACTTAGAGTAGAAGATCCTCTGACCATATGCTCGCCATTCTTGGTTAGAGTTACAGCATAAGCAATTTGTTTTAGATCCTCTGACCAATGCTCACACCTTGCCCACATCGGGACCCTGGTGTACATTCTGGTTAGAGTTGCTTTTGCATGTTTTGGTTTATCCTCTAACCTTAACGGGTGCATTGATTGTAATTTGTAATTTGATAAAATCAAAAAAATTGGCTCGGAATATTCCACAAAAAAATCTTAATGCAATATGCCATCATTTTGGGCAATAAGCAGTCCAAAAATGTAGGGGCAGAAAGCATTTGTTGTGTCATGTTTGCAATATTGATTTTTGCGGGAGTTATAGTAGGGTTGAACACCATTTATTAGGTGAGAGGGGGCATGGGGTTAGGGTTTGTCGGGAAATAACTTTAAAAGAGGGGGCTGAAATGAAAAATCTGGTTGGGGAGAGGCAAAAAATAAATGTACATCCATGCTATCTATTCTAGTATTCTAATGTTTTGGTTGTTGCTAGTAGGGGAAAGGGTTTGGATAGAGAGAAGAGGAAGGCCATTTCTATTATAAGTGGGAAAAATATTGTGATAGAGTTGCCAATTTCTATTATAAGTGGGAAAAATATTGTGTTAAGAGTTGTTAAATTTGCTATCATGTGAAAATGTTGATGATTTAGTGACCAATTTTTTTTATACCTAGGCCATCTTATTTCATGTGGCATGATCTCCTTACTTCAAAGGTATGTTGTAGAAAAACAAACACAATTGGATTCTTTTATTCACCCCATGAAGAACATAGATTGTGTACCTCCTTCATCAACAAATAATACTCAAAGGTGAATGTGTTGATAGAGTACATGTGACAAATATGGATTAAGATAGGTCGTTCCATTGCAGTGGATGGGTAGGTTGACATTTGACGTCAACTATGCATTATATTATTGTTATCGTTGTTATATGTCCAATTGGTGCATATTGTATTAGAGCTATCAATTGCTTTTGGATATGCAAGGACACAAATTTCTAGTTTTAACAAGGGAGGCCATAGGAGAGGTTGGACCTTCTAGTGTTGTGCAAATTGTCACACATTCAATATCTTTGTAAGTTGGATGGTTTGATAGTTGAGAGTGCTTACAAACACATTATTTGGACTCCGTTTTGTGCATATTTTTTGAAAAACTATTGAAAAAATAGATTGGGTGAAGATGTCAATGGCCAACACTAGAAACTTACAAATGTTTGCATGCAATCACCAAACATCAATTACATTAAGCAGGTCTTTTTTGAAGGACTTCCTTAAAGTAGTGGAGACTAAATATGTTAGTTATTTTTGTTGGTTTTAACGATCAGATATGAACATAATAAATATGAAGTTGATGTTAAATCAATATTGAAAATATTGATCATGAATTCGTAAGTCTGAACCTTTCCTTAATGGTATTCGATTGACAAGAGCAGAACATTTATTGATTTCAATATGCTACTTTGAAGATCAAAAAACTCCCATAAATATGGGTGAGAAAATACGCGTCCTTTGATCGACAAGTCTCTTAAATTTAAACCTTCTAACTTTAACAAAGCTGACGATTACTTATAAATCAAGGCATACATATGCATCCGATTTATTCAAAGCAGATTAATCTTAGGAGATTTGATATCAATAATGTTAATGCATGAAAGAAATCATTATTGATCTCTAACCGAAGCTACCAAATTTCAACACTCCCTCTTAGCTAGGGAAGAGAACTTCAATCAAATACATATTGATATCACCTAACTCGTGATATCAAAAGATATAAAATGCTAAAAGTGTCAAGTCTCATGACATTCTTCATAACACATCTTCACTATTCAACACTCCCTCTTAGCTAGGGAAGATAACCTCCATCAAGTTTAAAGTGATATCACCTAACTCGTGATATCAAAAGATACGGTATGCTTCTGAAAGTGTCAAGTCACATGACATTCTTCATAACACATCTTCACTATTCAACACTCCCTCTTAGCTAGGGAAGATAACCTCCATCAAGTTTAAAGTGATATCACCTAACTCGTGATATCAGAAGATATGGTATGCTTTTGAAAGTGTCAAGTCACATGACATTCTTCATAACACATCTTCATTATGGTATGTGCACTGACATCAAGTCACATGATGTCTACCATAATAATTCATGGCATATCCACGTATATATAATTATCCACCATGATTATCTCTTAAGGATCACAATGATCTTCAAATGACATCAAGTCCGATGATATCCATCAAAGTGTCCAAGAGATACTATCATGACATGTCCATAGATATCAAGTCACATGATATCTATCATGATAGTTCAACTCATCATTGTAGAGTTGTCACTTTACAATGTTACATACAAGTGTTCATTATTAGAAAGATCATCACCTTTCAATAATGTACACAGGGGGAGTAGGCCCATAAGGTCATGGAGTCACACACATGACAGAAGAGTTTACACATTAAACATCTTTATATATTAGTACAACTTATAAACAATTTGAATTTCAAACATAATATCAAATTACATTTCAACCATACCAAGTTTCTTCCTGAAGTGTTCTACCTTGATTCGGGAGAGAGGTGTGGTGAGAATGTCTGCAGTTTGACTATTTGTACTAACATACTCCAGCTGGATCACATTCCTTTCTACCATGTCTCATAATGGTAGGGGATCTCAATGTGCTTAGATCAAGGAGTCCCACAAGCAATTCATGAAGCCAAACTACTTCTCTTGCCCCCATAGAGGCTGCAATGTATTCAGTTTCTGTCGAGCTTTGGGCTACAAAAACTGTTTTATGCAAATCCAAGAGATCATAGCCAATCCTAAACTGAAGCAACATCCTGATGTGCTTTTCCGATCGGTTACATTCCCAGCCCAATCTGAATCAGACTATCTAGGTTGATCTAGTTGGTCATTTCTGTAAAGAGGACCATATCCAATAGTGCCTGGAGATAAATATATGTTTTACAACCATAAGGTGAATTTCCTTTGGCTCACACCTGAACTGGCTTAGATCATTCACAAGGACCTTCCATTTGCAGCAGCAGTGCTCTATCAACTGAGCTACTGGCCCCTTGTGGCCAACCCATCATCAGTTCAGGTGTGGCTTATATCCAACACCCCCCCTTTAAGCCACATTGTGGGTGCTTGGGGCTCTTCTGAAGTTAGATCCTGGGACCTATCGTCATGGAGTCTCTCAACGACGCCTCATCTCAGTCTCAGAGATGAACATGGGCTTTCACCTCATATCTCTCTGTCTCAGAGAATTATGCATTACAACAAGTGAAGATGTGACTCTCGTTGAAGCTCTAATTACATACATCAACCTCCTGACCTCCTCGTCCAAAATCATCTATAATACTTGCTTTAGAGAAATGGTTTCCAACTCACACCTGTGTAGAGATTCAGGCTGTTCTCTTCAACCTCATCCCGGATCACTCTATTATGAATAGGTTTGCAGAGCTACCAATGTTAAATCCAAGTTGACAGACATGAGCAATTCTGATCTCAATTGCTGAAGAGGTACTTCAGGAATTTAGCATATGTCATTGCAACATTGAATCATAGAACTCCCTTTGAAGGTTAATGCTTCCTCTTCGAAGAGATGTCTTCAGCCATTCACACAGTCTCAAAGCAGTGTCTTCATTCTCTTTTCCTCTTTAAAACAATATCATGGTCCATCATGATTTTCTCTCTCAATATTAAAGCATGAAATAACAATTCATGAACATTTATTTATTTTTCAACCAAACAATTCTGATATAAACGATCACAATATCTGCTCTCTCTTCCCTTTATAGTGGCGTTGATTGCTGCTACTCTTTAATGCAACCTCTTGACTTCGATTTCAACTGATCACACAACATTCGAGTTGAAATCTTCACGGGACTAGAACATTTGAAGGATCATCATTTAATCTGCATAAACTCGATGTCCAGACAACACAAATAAGATTCAAATATCTTAACTTATCCCAGTGATCTTTTGTTAACACACATGTTCAAACAAATGTTATTAGATCTGCATAACTCAGCAAACTGAATTTCAACTCAAATGAAATGATTTTAAGGATACACAAAAGAATACTTATCTTGATGAAATCATTTGGTTGCAGCCATCGAACTCAACCTTCATGCATTAGTAACATGATTTGTTAGCAAATGAACTTATGATTGCAAGGATGTATATTGTCCTTCAGATTAAGCTAAACCATGCCAACGCTGAAACCATAGAACCACGGAGAAGGATGATGCCGATATTGTGCTCCACCCTTTCAGTGGCGTCACACATAGCCAATGTCTCCTGTAGACTCAGTGTACTTCAGAAAAGAAAAATGATAATTGTTTTGAAGCCTGCATTAGTCTCACGAATGACTGTGTTTTGAGGTCTCTTCAAACCAGAGCCCAGAAGATACACAATTTAATACTGCCCATGCACAGGAACTAATCCATGAGAGATTATCAAGTCTGACGGGAACAAGCAATAGATGACTAGGTTGAGCGTGAATCACATTCCATCCTCTTCACGACAATGGAAGCATAAAGAAGACAGATTATTAATCGTTCATAGAACTATTTCGAAGAGAAATACGGAAGTAAGATTCATTTTTGCATGAAATTAATAACTATATAACTATGTTGGAATGCTTATCTCTTCTTGTAGAGCTGAGATTTCTGGATTCAACTCGGCCATCCCTAGCATACATGTACACATCAAAGGGAGGCGATTATATCTATCGTCTAGGTAGAGAATAAATACACAAAAAATGCTTAGCAGATCCGCAGTCCAAATAGACGACAATCCAAGGCATAAAGGAAAGCACATTAACCGATCCGTGCCAACTCCATCATCGATCGGCAATGCCAAACACCAGAATTGTGAATTCTCCAGAATTCCATACGCAAATGTCCCGATCCTCCATACTTTATCGGTTCTTCCTTTATTTACATCCTTGATGTGGTGTTTACTCCAATGTCGGCCCATATTTACATTTTACTTCGAGTGCGCTCAGATAAGTGAAATGCCAAATCTCAATGATGATAGATTCCGCTGATCTCCTCAAAGCCTTGCATCAGACATATGACATGGACGACACTGACCAATGTTCTTCCAAAAGGTTCACACTGGGTTTCCTTAAGCCATCTATCATTTGCAGAGTAATCACTGAAGATCATTATTCCTGTAATCCTAGGCGCACTCACCCTTACCCGACAACATCTTACTACTTGGCGTGGCTATGGAGAATGCTCGAGAAATCCCTAGAGGTCAAATATAGTGAACATTGATGTTGATATTCTATTGAGAGTCATTGACTAAAGTCGTCATTCACACTGTTGTGTTTCCAATATCTACAATCTGAGTGCTCTCGACTCGTGGCTTTCATATTGTGAGTATAGTCTGATACTGGGCATTCATTGCGACCAAGGTTTATTCAGTTTTTAGAAAAAAGGAGATGTAGACTAAGAACACGAACAATGATTCACAAACAAATCGCTCAGAACATCCGACAAACACACTGGTAAGGCACACATAATATTCGACGACAATACAAAAAAGACGCCAAAGAAATGCTAAGAGAATGCCCGACGCAGAAGACTGGGTCGGGTATCTAAACACGAGCCAAAACTTGCACACCTATTACCAAGTTGGCACACACACAACCCCACCTTTCCAAGTCGGACTTGGCCCGACGACATTTTAGGCGATCACAATTTGCAGAAGGTTCACAGAGGTGAACATCGGTCGAGTATGTACACATTAGAATTCCTCAAATTCTTCCAACCGAGAATCACGAAGGAGATGAAGTCTGGGACACCAGATAGTGTAACAAATTTGATCACTTTAAATTCTTTCAAGGAATTCAGAAATATGATCGTATCCTCATACAAACTTGGCTTTGATACCATGTTGGTTTTAACAATCAGATATGAACATAATAAATATGAAGTTGATGTTAAATCAACATTGAAAATACTGATCATGAATTCGTAAGTCTGAACCTTTCCTTAATGGTATTCGATCGACAATAGCAAAACATTTATTGATTCCGATATGCTACTTTGAAGATCAAAAAACTCCCATAAATATGGGTGAGAAAAGATGCGTCCTTTGATTGACAAGTCTCTTAAATTTAAACCTTTTGACTTTAACAAAGCCGATGATTACTTATAAATCAAGGCATACATATGCATCTGATTTATTCAAAGCAGATTAATCTTAGGAGATTTGATATCAATAATGATAATGCATGAAAGCAATCATTATTGATCTCTGACCAAAGCTACCAAATTTCAACAATTTTATTTTGTTGGAGGTGCAAGAGGCTCTACAATCCATGGTGATTTGTTGAGAGTGGAAGAACTAGGTTGAATCAAATTCAAAAGGGAAGAAAGTGAGATGAAGGGTGTTTGATGAAACTTCATGGTTCACAATTTTTTATTTAATATTTATGTTTTTTATTTTAGTGTTTTACCATTAACTTTTAATTTTGAAAAAAATAGCATTCAATTTATTTATTTTCATTTTGTTTTTTTATATTAATTATTTGCAATTGTTTTTTTAATTTTTTGAATGTTCGATTTAGATATATTTGCACTATCATATCATTTGTTGTGGGGGTAATCATTATGCCAATACAGATTCTCTTAGCCTTGGAGAGATTTATGTGACTTTTGATAGCATGCTTGATCAAATGAAGCAAGTAATTCATAATAGGGATCTTGAATTACAATTCAATGACAAATATATCATGCCTATAGTGACAAAGAGGTGGAACACAATGAATACCCCACTTTGTATGGCTGCCAATTCTCTTGACTCCAATTGGTATGCATCTAGATCTAACAAAGTTCCATCTTTTAATGATGATGAGGTGAAGGGGGGATTTATTAAGGCCCTTGGGAAGATATACAATGCTAAGGATGCATCCTAACTAGGTAGAAGTGGATTCAATTTTTCAATCTTCAAGGTCCTGCATTCAACAAACTAGAGTTTTGGGTGGATAGGATCACTCTTGCAAATTGAATGTTGGATATGGCACAAGAAGGATACAACGAAGTTGAGGCATATTGTCATTTGACTACTCTCATAGGTTACTAGTTCCTTTGTTGTAGAGAGAAATTGGTCCACTTTTGCCTTCATCCACTCGATCAAGAGGAATAGGTTTACTTATAGACGAGTAGAGAAACTAGTTGCAGTTCATAATGCATTCAAACTTTGTGATCGATAGACTATTGAGTATCAATAGACTCTAGCTGCATGTTGGGATGTTGATTCTGAAGATAAATAAATTGATATGAAGTAGTTGGGCTTGGTTGAGCTTCCATTGGTTGAGCTACATCTTGATATATAGACTTAGAGTGACCCAAATTTAGAGGGTTCTTTTGATATTGATAGTCCAAATGAGGCATAATTGTACTTAGTACCATATTTCTTTATATTGCTCTATCTATTGAAAAAATTGAACAATGAAATCATAAATTTCCATTTTTTGTTGTTGCTATATTGCTACTAGCTATGTCAATTACATTTTGATTTAATTTTATTATTGAATTTGATACATTATATGAATGTTCAAACTTAAAATTTGATGTCATGTATAACTAAATATGAGTCTTTTTGAGTTTCCACACACACACACACACACACACACACACACACACACACACATATATATATGTTTACTTTTTATTTTAATATATATTTTAAATATCGTTGTTGAACATATGTTGTCATTGATGTCAAAGGTACTCACTGATGTCAAAGGATTGAAGGAGTGATGAAAACAGAACAGTCAGAAGTAAATGCAATTGTTTTCGTCATGTCTGAGCTTTTGGAATCAGGGTGCATTTTTGTCATGATCATGTCATTCAGAGCATTTGAGAACAACAAAGAAGACTACATGTAGTATGCTTGAAACATCATTCTTGTATCTACATCATGCTTGTATCTATTCCCGGTGGTGGAAGTAGTCTGGAAGTGTTTGTGGAAGTATTATGTGGATTCTTACTTGTGCATTGTATTACATTGTAATAGCATTCTGCTCCACATTCTACCACAGTTGAATGCTATGCTCTGCGGCTTGAACCTGAAGTAAAGCTACTCATGTTGTATTAGATTTGAGAGTTTTAGAGGTGGAGTCTTAACAAATAGAAATTTGGAGGTAATAGGGTATTGTCTATATTGTTTGGCTATCTGTGAATAGTGTTTAAGTGTTTGTGCTAGAGAAAGGAAGTGTGCACCAGTTGGAGGAAGCGTGTGAAGATAAAATAGGTCCAGATTAAAATCCTTGAAGGAAGCGCATAACATCATGTATTATTGGTGGCAACAAATTTGTTTAGGACCGACCCATACACATTTCATATCAATTTCAATTTAGGTCCACCTTAGCTCACTTGGCTAATTGCGGATGGTGTTAAGGGATTCCTGGCTTAAATTAAATGGTGTTAATGTTCAAGGATGTATATAGTGACTAATCATCATAGTTTAGATGTGAATCATCATTGTATGTGTGAGGAAGTATGAGGGTTATGTAATGGGAGTTGCATCTCAATCATTGTGTGCCAGTATCAAAAAATCATATACTATGCAGGAGTGTCTGATGGTTGATCAAACCAACTATAAGCTATGTAATCAACATTGAAGATCTGCAAATCATATCTTTGTAATCCGATAGGACTGGTGTCTTGCCTATTGAGTTGGTGCTCAACTCGTTGTATTGGGGGTTGATGTCTCAAGTAGGTTTGTGCCTACAAATATAGTAGGGGATTGATGTCTTTGGTAGGTTGGTGCCTACTTCATGATTGTAAGTTATTCATTATTTCTCTGTGAGGTTGGATTTGGACAGTAGCTCCAAGTAGCTCTTCTCACTGTGGTTTTTCCCATTCGAGGTTTCCACGTATATTTGGTGTTCATTATGTGAATGTGCGCATTTGTGTTGTTTGATTAACACTAGTTGTTTTGATGATTTAAGATTCATGTTTGGAGAAGTGATGATTGGTAATTCATGTTGAATTAAAGAGTTTTAAATAGATTTGATATATTGATTCACCCTCCCCCCACTCTTAGTATATTGTGTGCCCTTCAATCATAACTTGCAAACTTGTAGAGTACTCAATGAGTTGTCGAGTACTTGCAACTTTTTTTTGTGGTTGAGTTTTTCTTGGATTAATTTGCAACTCATCAAAATACAAAAAAATGGTTAAAAACTCCCAAACATACTATAAAAATGTTGCAAAAGTTGGTATTGTTGTGATCTTTTCACACATCGCCCCATTCAAATGGGGACCCCCTAATTTTTGCTCCATTCTGGTCTTTTGGCTTTGGTTTTGCGTCTCTCTCTCTCTCTCTCTGATCTTTTGTCCTTTTGAGGATGTCTCTGTATTTGACCTAAGTTGGAAATTTCGGCTGTCTATGAAATTAGGGTTTCATTCTTCAGGATAGTTTGAAGTTGAATTGAGTTGGCTAATTGACATCTGAGCTTAACATTGTTGTCAGAAGGCTTCCAACAGGTTCCCACTGAGTTTTCATTGAAATCGAACAACTTACTATTTTTAGTAAGTACTCAATCTAGGGTCCTTTCATCAGGATTTTGGAATTCTGACTACTTCAGCACATTCAGGGTACTTTCAGATACTTGCACGCAAAATTTGGGCAGAATCAGACAACTTGCTATTTTTAGCCAGTGCATGCATGTGGACAAGTTTTCTGGGATTTCTGAGATCCCACAGGCAGTGTGACATGCAAATTCATTCGGTAGTCGGTTGATCACTTTTCGAGCACTTACTATAAATAGCAGGTTCACTCTGGCAGCCACCCGACACTTCAGTACAGCGAGCAAAGTAGCGTGCAATAGAAATCAAGTCAAACGGAGGTCATTCAAGGCACATGCAAGTCAGATTAGGGTTTCCAGCTTTGAGACTCAAAAAGAGGGGTAAAAGGCAAGAATCTTCAAAAACGAAGGTATCCCACTGCGATCAACATCCTTCAGGCAATCTACTGGTAAAATTTGGGTGCAATCTGAGCACTTGCTATTTATAGTAAGTCATCTCCAGAATAGGGCTATAAATAGCAGGTCAAGGTGAGGGGCAGGTGTGAACAGGTTCATCAAGTGATGAGGACCATGGGGTGAAAAATTCAAGTCAAACGGAGTTGCAGAAGTCAATCAATTATAGGGTTTGCTAAAAATAGCAGATGAGCTTGGGCAACAGGTACAAATAGGGTAGCGAGATCACAGGAAACATATCATGCCAGTTCCAAGTTCAGAATGAGTGAAAAGCCACGAAGAGTCACACTTCTCCAAAATTTGCTAAAAATAGAGTGGCAAGAGGTAGCTGAGAGCGCTGAAAATTCTAAGTCAACGAGTGGAAACTGGCATCAAAAATCCTAAGTATGAAAATTCCTCCACCCTATGTCAAATGCACCCATGGTGTGATAGGATGTTGAAAATTTTAAAAAGTTGAAAATTCCTCCACCCTACCTTAAATGCGCCCAAGCTGAGAAGACATGGCAAGAAAATTTCTAAGGCAATGAAATCTCCTCCTCCCTCGGTGAAATGCACCCTCAAGCAAGGGGTGTGAGGTGAGAAAAAGTTTAAGTCAACAAAATGGAAGTTCCCCTTTCAAAATGCGCCCTTGGCAAGAAAGAGGCATGAAAAAAATTCTAAGTGTTGCAAGATGGAAGTCCATGCATGAAATGCGCCCAAGGAAGAAAAAACGCCCAAGGCATTGGGAAATAAAAGCTAAGAAGGGAAAATGCGCCCTCACATGAGAGCTCACATGATAAAATGTGCCCTCAGTGTGAATGATGGTGACAGGCGCCTAAGAAATTTAAAATGGGAGCTCATGCCTTGAAATGCGCCCAAGGTGGTGGAAGTGTTAAAAAAATACTCCAAGGCATAGAAACTTGAAGTGGACCCTCCAGATGCGCCCAAGCAAGGAGTGGAGGTAAAGAAACTTCTAAGTGGTGAAAACAAGAGCTCCACCCTCTAAATGCACCTAAGGCAAGCAAGTGATTTGGAATATTTTTGAAATGGAAGCAGCACCCCCTAAATGTGCCCAGCTAAGGTTATATGGTGAAGAAATTTCTAAGTAAAGGAAAATAGAAGTTCATGGACTGGAATGCACCCTTGAGGAAGGAAGGGACTTAGAATTCTTCTAAGTCATGAAAAATTGCAGCACACCCCTCTCAATGCGCCAAGGATGAGGAGAGTGGGAATAAAATAATTTTTCTAAGTGTTAAAAATGGAAGTAGCACATGCAAAAGGCGCCCAGGTTGAGATAGGTGGCATCAAGAAAATTGTCTAAGTTGAGGATAGAAGCTTGACCCCCCAGAATGCACCCAAGGTAGCTTGTTGGTTGAAAATTTTCTAAGGCACGAAATGAAAGCATGCCTACCTAAATGCGCCCACCTTGCATAAAGCCACCTCAAAGGTTTCTAAGGCATGAAATGGGAGTAGATTATGTCAAATGCACCCATGAAGAAACACGCCTAGGGCATATGAAAATCAAAGCTTGCACATGAAAATGCGCCTAGCTCAAGCAAGGAAGGAAAACGCCTAAGGCGTTAGAAGATGAAAGTTGAGGGTAAAGAATGCGCCCACCTTGGAGCAAGGGTGAGGATTAAAATTCTTCTAAAGCATGCACACAAATGAAAGTAGCCCATATGCGCCCAAGAGGGAGATAGTACTTGGAAAAGTTTCTAAGTCTGTGGAAGCTTGGCCTAGCAAATGCGCCCTTGTTTGTGGATGAGGTAATGTAAAATTCTAAGGCATGGAAAATGCTTAAGAGATAAATGGAAGCATGTGTTAGGAAATGCGCCCAAGGTGAGTTAACAAAGTTTGAAAATTTTCTAAGGCATTTCCTAAAGTAAAGTGAGAAATACGCCTAAGGGGGAGGTAATATTAAAATTTCCAATTGCAAGGTGAGTCGCGCCCATGAGTAGGAAGGAATTTCTTCAGGAAAACAGGAAAATGCAAAGGCATGAAAAGTGAGGGCTGCAGGTGTGGAATACGTCCAGAATAAAAATGGAATCAACCTTAGCAATTTTTATTATTTTTCAAAAATAATAAAAATTAAACTTACCCCTTTGTTTGGACACACATGAAAATGATGATTTATGAGGGGAAATTTCTTCTGGGTATTGGACATTTCCCACTAGGAGATGATTTAAAATTCTGCCATACATTGCTTGTGTTGTTTCGACGAAGATTTTAGCTTGGCACCCATTTAGCAAATTTCCTAAGACTCAGATGGATAAATTTTCTAAGGCATGGAAAAAGAAAGCAGAGGGGGTCAAATGCACTCAAGCTCAAGACAAGTGGAATTTTATCTAAGTAATCAAGCTCCTAAGGGCAGGTGAGTGAAATTACTAAGGTAGGAGGATGAAAACATCAAGATGGCATGTGCCCTAGCATGCAAATGTTGATAGGTGATGAAGATTTGCTAGAAAAATGATGAATTTTATCGGATCTAGAGGTCAAGTAGACCTTGGAAGTTAGAACGTGGAGATTAGGTAAGTAAAGTGAAGTTATATTATAAGTGTTCTAATGCTCTTCTTTCTGTTTTGCAGGATGAACACCGACGCCAGAGCGTGGGGACTTGATGAAGCTGGACAATGTTACAACTTTGGAGAAAGGAAATGGCAGTGAAGATTTGTCTAAGGCATTAAGAACATGATGCAAATGCGCCCAAGGCAGTGGGCTAGAGAAATATGAAGGTTACAAGGAAGAAATGCGTCCAAAGTTAAAACAACAAGAGGGTCGAATGGGAAGAATTCCTTGCTCATCACTTTTATATCGACCATATACTCACCTCTCCTCCTAATGCAATAGAATTGGCAGGCAGAATAGTGGGAACACGTTTCTGGATGAGAATCATCTAGAGGAAGATAGTGGGCATTAATTGCTCAAAGTGGTTCCTGATGAGGAGTGGAGAATCTTTTGTGCATTTATTGCCCCACTCTTCTTTATGGCGGTTTTTAGGGCAAAAACCCCAATTAGGGCATATATGGCTCGATCTGAGCCCTTTATTGTAATTCAATCTAAGTCGTCTGCTAGACTAGGCCAACTATAAAAGGGGCATTCCCCCTCATTTGTAATCTATTAGATGTAGAATAGAGATTAGATCGGAGCTCGATAGAATTGGAGATAGAGGTTAGAGAGTAGAGCTAGGAGTTAGCTTAGTTTGAAAAGGAAAGAAAAACTTTCCCTTTGAAGGTTTTTGTAAAAGAAGGTTGTGTAAGACTCTCATAATATAAAGATTTTCATTGATTGGCGATTCTTTCTTTCATTGTGAGCAGTTGACAAGACTTTTTCATCTTTCCAATTCAAGCAGATTAGAGTAAAATAGACTTTGATTTTATGCAAGTAGTTGTTAGCTGTGGAACATGGCATTTAATTTTAGCAAGTCTTCTTTCGTCCATACCACTAGCGGACTTGCTGACGGTAAGTTCGCCTTGCATGGTCAACTGGAATAATAGCACTTAACTTTGATTGTGGCTCATATGTCCATATGCATCATTGTGATGGTATGAAAATGTTGTGTCATGATTTGAACACTTTTCTCATCCTTTGAAGATTGCACCAACTTTGTGGAGGTTGTCCGAAGGGAGGCAAAGCAGAGCCTGGTTCGAAGATTGTTTAAGTTGATCCCCACATTTCACCCTTTAGAAATAGGTTATAGAATCCCTACCCCCTTAATCCTTTTAAATTCACGCAAGTCCCCTTGGAATACCCAACATATTCACATCAACCAACCGAGTCTATTCGCAATAAAAGGAACCTTGGAGTTGAACGCATGAACTTTCACGCAATCTTAGCATGCAAAATACTTTGATCAAGAGAGAATAGAGTGACCATTGGACATTTTATTTTGTGTTGGTGTTGTCATAAAACACACGTCAACAGATTTGGCGCTAGAAGGAGGGCGGCTTTGGATTGTTCATTTTCACAAGAGGAGAAATTCAACTGGAGGGAACCAGTATAAACTTTGAAATGCCATATCAAAGATATGTTAGATCTCTCTTATGTCAAAAAATCCAAAAAAAGTGAAAAGTTTGAAAAATCAAAAAAATCAGAGATCCCTCAATGGATGGATATCGGCCACAAATTTCTCATGACCATGGAGGTGTTCAAGTTGATCTTGCCTTGCTACATCGAGTTTTAAATGCACATTTGTCTCCAGGATGTTTATCTAACTTTGCAGCAAGAGATAGATGCAGAATTCATGGTACCACTTGGCACAATGAATTAAATTGTATGGCATTCTTGTCAAGGGTGCTTTCGGCTTTGCAACAAGAAATTTTATTTCGAGATATTTTCAAACCAATTGTGCTAGAAGGGGCAAGCCTCAATGAATTGTTCGAGAGATACAAAGAAAGAAGCAAGAAGCAATTGAGCATTGAAAAGGTGCTCATGGAATGCATCCTCTTGATTGGCTGGTGTAGAATTCACAATGAGAGGCATTCAAAATCCACTTGCCAATTATGCAAGGAGGCCATTGGCCAAGTGCAACATCAATTAGGATGGTTGGAACATCCAAGTATATGCAATGCAGAGTTTTCAGAGGAGTGCAAAGAAGCACACATTCAACCAACATACCTTGCACCAAAGGAGGAATTCCTAGAAGATAAAACAAGGAAGATGCACCTCACAGTTGTGATGGATGAAACTTATCCGGAGAAGCATGGCACCACATCATGTGAAAATCAAGGGAGTGAGTTGCAAGAAGATAGCACGATTGAGCCAAAAGAAATAGAAGTTGAAAGTGAAGCTCCGAACATTGCACCAAAGGAAGAAGGCATTGAAATGAAGGAAACAATAGAAGACGTTCAAGAGAATGAAGAAATTGTGGGCAATGATCAAGGTTCAGAAAATTATCACGAGGACCTATTGCTCGATGCTTCATCAGTCCAAGAAAAAGAGGAGATCCTTGTTGAGTATTCATCTGTGCCACAAAGAGAAGATCCAAATGAAGAGTTGCAGGCCGTTATAAGAAAAGAAATTTCAAGTACCCTTGGAGAAAGTGATCAAAAGGATGGGCAAATTGGCGAGCAGGATGTAACATCAAAAGAGGTGTATGAAGAACAATCATCATATTTCAAATGCCCCACCTCCCACCCACAAATAGAACAATTCGAAGGGGCGCTACCCTTTATATTTGAGAACCAACTTATTAAGGAATCCTTAATTTTTGAGGACAAGCTTATAGATGTGCACAAGGATGCTTGGTGTATTCAACATGAGGATACAGAGGAGTTGTTCTCGGGTTTCGAGGTTGAGTCAGAATTTCATGAGCATGATGTTGGTGTAAACAAAGTATTGTATCACCAACTGCGACCTCCTGAAGATGAATGGATAAAAGAAGAATGTCAAATTGAAGGCAAAGTACCACCTGATAAAGAAAAGAGTGATGAACAATTCGAAGGGGCACTGAGTCTACTTCCAAGAAGGCCTCCAGATGAATCGACAGGTAAAATTTTGCATTTAATAGATGCAAATGGAACCATACATCACCAATGGCGACCTCCAAAGGATGTTTTTAATCTCTCTTCACGCGGTAGGACAATGCACAACGATCAAGAGTCTCCATTCAAGCACAAAGAACACTAGGTTGTCTCCTTCCTTGCTCTTGATTTTGAAAGTTACGAGTTTAATTATGGAGGTCTAGGAAAGACAACTTGCTTGTGGATTAATCATGGTCTAAATGAGTTGCCTCAATTGCTAATCTTTCTTGAGGTTTTGCTTGAGTTTGAGATTTGTATTGCGAAAGATTACTTTTTTGAGTTCAAAGACAAGTTTGCTAGGCTCTGCACTATCACTACTGTTGTGTTGCCATTAAATGTCCTAAGAAATCATGCAAGGAGTTGCATATATTTTTGTCCTCCGAGTCTTGTTCATACAAAATTTTGTCCTGTTAAAGTAGGTTTTTATTTCCATTTTTGCTTGGCTTGGTACGCTTTGCTTTCCTTAGTTTAGTTGAGAATAAAGGGGATCCCATTTGTGAAGGGGGTGTTGTGTCATTCAGGAAGCGCTTTAGAATCCAAGGTTGTTCTTTTGAGTTTTATCATTTGGTTAGGATTTGTACTTGACTCGGAAGGGAATCATCTATTGTGTCTTGACACCAAGTCTCACGATTACTATATTTTACACACATAATTGATTTCTCTAAGTCGTTGAGGTTTCTTGGGAGAAGTCATGGCAGGTGAAAAATCTTAAATCCTCCTTAATCACCCCTGTGATTCTCAAACCCAAATGAGCTTCACTGCTTATGAGCCAAGAACGAGAAAGGAAGAAAAGACAAAATATGCTGCAAGGAAATATTTGAAAAGAGAGCAATGAAAGGAATATTCGAGTATTTGGCTTTGGGAATTTGCGAATAACTCCATCGGGGCTATGGACGCCTGGCTGGAAATGGAGCAATATCCGTGAGAATTACTAGATGCTTTTAAAGTTAGGATCATTATGTAGCTCGTCACGATGGATTCTAGGAGCTTCAATGGTCTTTTGGGTAGGAATAAACGCATGTGCACACACTGGTAATCAAAAGATGAGGTGCCTTGATCCAATTTAGGATTCCTCTTCCCTTTTAAGTGTGTCCCCTAGTCAATTGATAGGTTGGAAGGAATTATCCAAAGGTTCGGAGTATGAAATGGGTTTTGTCTTTGAAATGTTCAGGAACATTTATTCAAGGTGGCTCTAATGTTGTGACCTTTTCACACATCGCCCCATTCAAATGGGAACCCCCTAATTTTTGCTCCATTCTGGTCTTTTGGCTTTGGTTTTGCGTCTCTCTCTCTCTCTCTCTGATCTTTTGTCCTTTCGGGGATGTCTTTGTATTTGACCTAAGTTGGAAATTTCGGTTGTCTGTGAAATTAGGGTTTCATTCTTCAAGACAGTTTGAAGTTGAATTGAGTTGGCTAATTGACATCTGAGCTTAACATTGCTATCAGAAGGCTTCCAACAAGTTCCCACTGAGTTTTCATTGAAATCGAATAGCTTACTATTTTTAGTAAGTACTCAATCTGGGGTCCTTTCATCAGGATTTTGGAATTTTGACTGCTTCAGCACATTCAGGGTACTTTCAGATACTTGCATACAAAATTTGGGCAGAATTAGACAACTTGCTATTTCTAGCAGTTCAGGCTTCAGGAGCCATTTTCAAGGTTTAAACATATGATTTTCCAATTCATGATTGGAGAATGGATCTGAGTTTTTCAAAACCTTCTCGATGATGTAACATGAAAACCGAGGTGATGACTTTCAGAATTCAGCCTTTAGAAGCTATTTTAGGGTTTGCATGCAGAGTTTTTCAGTGCATGTCTGGATATTATTTATGGGATTTTCGAAGGCTTCGTAGTGATATGACATGCAAACAAAATGGATCACATTTCAGGGACTTATATTTTTAGCCAGTGCATGCATGTGGACCAGTTTTCTGGGGTTTTTCTGGGTTTTTTGAGATCCCATGGGCAGTGTGACATGCAAATTCATCCGACAGTCGGTTGATCACTTTTCGAGCACTTACTATAAATAGCAAGTTCACTCCGGCAGCCACCCGACACTTCAGTACAACGAGTAGAGCAACATGCAATAGAAATCAAGTCAAACAGAGGTCGTTCAAGGCACATGGAAGTTAGATTAGGGTTTCCAGCTTCGGGACTCAAAAAGAGGGGTAAAAGGCCAGAATCTTCAAAAACGAAGGTATCCCACTGCGATCAGCATCCTTCAGGCAATCTACTGGTAAAATTTGGGCGCAATCCGAGCACTTACTATTTATAGTAAGTCGTCTCCAGATGAGGACTATAAATAGCAGGTCAGGGCGAGGGGTAGGTGTGAATAGGTTCATCAAGCGATGAGGACCACAGGGTGAAAAATTCAAGTCAAACGGAGCTGCAGAAATCAATCAATTTTAGGGTTTGCTAAAAATAGCAGGCAAGCTAAAAGTAGCAGATGAGCTTGGGCAACAGGTACAAATAGGGTAGCGAGGTCATGGGAAACATATCACGCCAGTTCCAGGTTCAGAACGAGTGAAAAACCACGAAGAGTCACACTTCTCCAAAATTTGCTAAAAATAGAGTGGCAAGAGGTAGCTAAGAGCGTTGAAAATTCTAAATCCACGAGTGGAAACTGGCATAAAAAATCCTAAGTATGAAAATTCCTCCACCCTATGTGAAATGCGCCCAAGGTGTGAGAGGATGTTGAAAAATTTGCAAAAGTTGAAAATTCCTCCACCCTACCTCAAATGCGCCCAAGCTGAGAAGACATGGCAAGAAAATTTCTAAGGCAATGAAATCTCCTCCTCCCTAGGTGAAATGCGCCCAAGCTGAGAAGACATGGCAAGAAAATTTCTAAGGCAATGAAATCTCCTCCTCCCTAGGTGAAATGTGCCCTCAAGCAAGGGGCGTGAGGTGAGAAAAAGTTAAAGTCAACAAAATGGAAGTTCCTCTTTCAAAATGTGCCCTTGGCAAGAAAGAGGCATGAAAAAAATTCTAAGTGTTGCAAGACGAAAGTCCATGGGGTGAAATGCGCCCAAGGAAGAAAAAATGCCCAAGGCATTGGGAAATAAAAGCTAAGAAGGGAAAATGCACCCTCACATGAGAGCTCATAGGATAAAATGCGTCCTCAGTGTGAATGATGGTGAAAGGCACCTAAGACATTTAAAATGGGAGCTCATGCCTTGAAATGTGCCCAAGGTGGTGGAAGTGTTAAAAAAATACTCCAAGGCATAGAAACTTGAAGTGGACCCTCCAGATGCGCCCAAGCAAGGAGTGGAGGTAAATAAACTTCTAAGTGGTGAAAACAAGAGCTCCACCCTCTAAATGCGCCTAAGGCAAGCAACTGATTTGGAAAACTTTCGAAATGGAAGCATCACCCCCTAAATGTGCCCAGCTAAGGTTATATGGTGAAGAAATTTATAAGTAAAGGAAAATAGAAGTTCATGGGCTGGGATGCGCCCTTGAGGAAGGAAGGGACTTAGAATTCTTCTAAGTCATGAAAAATTGCAACACACCCCTCTCAATGCACCAAGGATGAGGAGAGTGGGAATAAAATAATTTTTCTAAGTGTTAAAAATGGAAGTAGCACATGCAAAAGGTGCCCAGGTTGAGATAGGTGGCATCAAGAAAATTTTCTAAGTTGAGGATAGAAGCTTGACCCCCCAGAATGTGCCCAAGGTAGCTTGCTGGTTGAAAATTTTCTAAGGCACGAAATGAAAGCATGCTTACCTAAATGTGCCCACCTTGCATAAAGCCACCTCAAAGGTTTCTAAGGCATGAAATGGGAGTAGATTATGTCAAATGCGCCCATGAAGAAACACGCCTAGGGCATATGAAAATCAAAGCTTGCACATGAAAATGCGCCCAACTCAAGCGAGGAAGGAAAATGCCTAAGGCATTAGAAGATGAAAGTTGAGGGTAAAGAATGCGCCCACCTTGGAGCAAGGGTGAGGATTAAAATTCTTCTAAGGTGTGCACAAAAATGAAAGTAGCCCATATGTGCCCAAGAGGGAGATAGTACTTGGAAAAGTTTCTAAGTCTATGAAAGTGAAAGCTTGGCCTACGAAATGTGCCCTTGTTTGTGGATAAGGTAAGGTAAAATTCTAAGGCATGGAAAATGCTTAAGAGATAAATGGAAGCATGTGTTAGGAAATGCGCCCAAGGTGAGTTAGCAAAGTTTTAAAATTTTCTAAGGCATTTCCTAAAGTAAAGTGAGAAATACACCTAAGGGGGAGGTAATATTAAATTTTCCAAGTGCAAGGTGAGTTGCACCCATGAGTAGGAAGGAATTTTTTCAGGAAAACAGGAAAATGCAAAGGCATGAAAAGTGAGGGCTACGGGTGTGGAATACATCCAGAATAAAAATGGAATCAACCTTAGCAAATTTTATTATTTTTCAAAAATAATAAAAATTAAACTTACCCCTTCATTTGGACACACATGAAAATAATGATTTATGAGGGGAAATTTCTTCTGGGTATTGGACATTTCCCACTAGGAGATGATTTAAAATTCTTCCATACCTTGCTCGTGTTGTTTTGATGAAGATTTTAGCCTGGCACCCGTTTAGCAAATTTCCTAAGACTCAGATGGATAAATTTTCTAAGGCATGGAAAAAGAAAGCAGAGGGGGTCAAATGCACTCAAGCTCAAGACAAGTGGAATTTTATCTAAGTCATCAAGCTCCTAAGGGCAGGTGAATGAAATTACTAAGGCAGGAGGATGAAAACATCAAGATGGCATCCGCCCTAGCACGCAAATGTTGATAAGTTATGAAGATTTGCTAGAAAAATGATGAATTTTATCGGATCTAGAGGTCAAGCAGACCTTGGAAGTCAGAACATGGAGATTAGGTAAGTAAAGTGAAGTTATATTATAAGTGTTCTGATGCTCTTCTTTCTGTTTTGTAGGATGAACACTGAAGCCAGAGCATGGGGACTTGATGAAGCTGGACAATGTTACAACTTTGGAAAAAGGAAATGGCAGTGAAGATTTGTCTAAGGCATTAAGAACGTGATGCAAAAGAGGCAAATGCGCCCAAGGCAGTGGGCTAGAGAAATATGAAGGTTACAAGGAAGAAATGCGTCCAAAGTTAAAACAAAGGGAGGGCCGAACGGGAAGAATTCCGTGCTCATCACTTTTATATCGACCATATACTCGCCTCTCCTCCTAAGGCAACAAAATTGGCCGACAGAACAATGGGAACACGTTTCTGGATGAGAATCTTGTAGAGGAAGATAGTGGGCATTAATTGCTCATAGTGGTTCCTGATGAGGAGTGGAGAATATTTTGTGCATTTATTGCCCCACTCTTCTTTATGGCGGTTTTTAGGAAAAAAACCCTAATTAGGGCATATATGGCTCGATCTGAGCTCTTTATTGTAATTCAATCTAAGCCATCTGCTAGACTGGGCCAACTATAAAAGGTGCATCCCCCCTCATTTGTAATCTATTAGATGTAGAATAGAGATTAGATCAGAGCTCGATAGAATTGGAGATAGAGGTTAGAGAGTAGAGCTAGGAGTTAGCTTAGTTTGAAAAGGAAAGAAAAACTTTCCCTTTGAAGGTTTTTGTAAAAAGTTGTTGTGTAAGACTCTCATAACATAAAGATTTTCATTGATTGGTGATTCTTTCTTTCATTGTGAGTAGTTGACAAAAAAATTTCGTCTTTCCAATTCAAGTAGATTAGAGTAAAATAGACTTTGATTTTATGCAAGTAGTTGTTAGCTGTGGAATGTGGCATTTAATTTGAGCAAGTCTTCTTTCGTCCATACTACTAATGGGCTTGCTGACGGTAAGTTCGCCTTGCGTGGTCAACTGGAGTAATAACGCTTAACTTCGATTGTGGCTCATATGTCAATATGCATCGTTGTGATGGTATAAACATGTTGTGTCATGATTTGAACACTTTTCTCATCCTTTGAAGATTGCACCGACTTTGTGGAGGTTGTCTGAAGGGAGGCAAAGCAGAGCCTGGTTCAAAGATTGTTTAAGTTGATCCCCACATGCCACCCTTTAGAAATAGGTTATAGAATCCCTACCCCCTTATCCTTTTAAATTCAACATTTTTCGGTTAGTTTAGAAATCAGAGCATCATAGTCAAATCTTTCATTTGCTTCACGAAGTTGAACAATTACGTAAGTCCCCTTGGAATAGCCAACATATTCACATCAACCAACTGAGTCTATTCGCAATAAAAGGAACGTTGGAGTTGAACGCATGAACTTTCACGCAATCTTAGCATGCGGAATACTTTGATCAAGAGAGAATATAGTGACCGTTGGACATTTTATTCTGTGTTGGTGTTGTCATAAAACACACGTCAGCAGTTATGTTCTCTAAAAATGCTTTTATATTCAAAATGTACCCTAAAATGTGACTATAGACTAAAAACGTGATTGTATACTAAAACGCACCCTATAAATGCCTATATATTGAAAATTGTGATTATAGACCAAAAATGTGACTTTTTATTGAAAATATGCCCGAAAACACCTATATATTTAAAAATTTGCCCTAACACATTAAAAATACAATTTTATACTAAAAGATGCTCTTTTTTTTTTTGACCTAAATGTTTTTTAAATTTTTTGAATTGCTAAGTTTTGTTGAATTTTCTTGAGTTTTTGTCGAGTTTTCTAATTTGGGGTTTGCCAAGTCTATGTCAAGTTTTAGTTTGCGAACTATGTCATATATTGCCATCCTTGCCGTCCCAAATATGGTCCCCTAGATTGTTGTTCCCAAAACATGCCCCACTCTCCCCTGTTGTCCCTGTCTTTGGAATGCTATGGAACACAGGCAACATCCCTTCTTACCGGTTGGTAAATCACATGGCTGGTATTTTTCTAAAGTTTGGTGATAGCTTTTCCATGGGTGGTAGGGATAACTCAATAAAGGTGGAAATTAAGGAATATGTTATGAGCGATCAACCTTTAATCATGCATAACAACATGAATAGTTACGCTAATAAATTAAGATAAAACTAATTTTGGCTCATCATTAATGTAGAAGATTGAAGGTTCAGATGGCTACCACATAAATCACATAGAAGATTATATGCTGGCATAAAATCTTTATAAACAAGCACATTGGTCAATTTGACTTGATTGCCATTTGCTACATTTTCAATAATGGACACAATTAAATTGTGTTGGAAATAAGCTACCTAGACGAATGATGGGTTGGCCAAAAAGGGGCCAGTAGCTCAATTGGTAGAGCACTCTAGCAACAAATGGAAGGTTCTAGGTCTGAGTCCTAGCTGGTCCATATGAACAGTAGATCAACAAGTGATATCAGAGCTTGGCTAGGGGCCCCAAGCACCTGCAATGTGGCTTAAGGGGGGTTGTTGGAAATAAGCCACGGTCCAACGATGGGTTGGCCACAGAGGGGCTAGTAGCTCAGTTGGTAGAACACTCCAACAACAAATAAAAGGTTCTAGGTTTGAGTCCTAGCTTGTCCATATGAGCTGTAGTTCAACCTATGGAATTAGAGACAGGCTAGGAGCTCCAAGCACCCACAATGTGGCTTAAGGGGGGAGGGTGTTGGAAATACACCACACCCGGACCGACGGTGGGCTAGCCAAAGAGGAGCTAATCGCTTAGTTGGTAGAGCACTCCAGTAGCAAATGGAAGGGCCTAGGCTTGAGTTCTAGTTGGTCCATATGAGTTGTAACTCAACAAATTGAAAGATGAACACTTCGAATATTAACAGCTTCAGTCAAGTCCACTGTTGGAGGTGGTTTGTCTTCTCAACTATCATCAAATAAGTTAGGCTTACACTCACAAGTTGAAATCCTATGCAGTCGATAACATGGATATATTCGACCATTGATGCCTAGAATTAAAGTCTGTTATGGCATAGTTGACACTATATCAGCTGCTCATGGTGTTTAACTGGTGATGTTAGTCTTTCACTTTAATTTGGTCCCCGATTTTGGTATTCTAGAAGGTAAGCGGTAGCAGGCATGATTTAAGAAGGATTTTCCCAGACTCAGATCAGTGACACAATTAATAATGTCATTAATATCACTCCCAGGAAGAGTAAGAAGCAGAGCAAAATAAGGCTTCATGATTGTTTTATCAATCCCTTAACCAGGGGAGTATGCCGCCCTTGATTTTGGGACTTTCAGCAGTTGCTAGAACAAATCTCTATCTCAGTTAGATGAGAAAATCAGTCAATGTAACACTGGGCTGAGTAACTTAGATTCAGTGGATCATGATCATGGATTGTTTTGGAATGTTATGTCCATTCATGAATTTCCCTGCAGTGCATTGGGATGTTACAGAAGGAATGCAGAAATAGCCTAGGCAAATTTTAGAAAGGAAAATTAGATACTCGCATGTAGGAGAATGACTAAATTGTGTGCAGAAAAGTGTAGCAAAATTCAGTGAAGGACAATCATCGGGAAGGGGACACATCGAATCATTCTTGGAAGCAATAATCGTGAAAAGTTTGCAAGTAATTGTGACTTGCCTTCGAGCCTGACTTTTTTGTCAAAAAAATTGTGATATAAACCAAAAATTGTGCCTGCTGAGTTTTTCAGTAAGAAATTGTGAGTTAAACCGGTTTAATTGTGTTTAAATCATCAAAAAATTGCTCCAAACTGATTAAATCTCAATTTTGACAGATTTTTTTATTTTTTTTTCCAAAAACCCAATCCTAACCCTATGTTATTGCGATTCTTGCCAGCTTTGCAAATTTTTCTTTTTCTTTTTTCTGGAAACCTGAACCATAATCTGATCTTTTTCTGATTAAATTGAAATAAAAAATTCTTTATCTTTTGGTTTGTTGATCTATTCCCAAGAATAATTTTTTCCCCTATGCTTGTATAAACCATGGCAGCCTTTATCTAGATGCAGTTCCACATTTCTAGATAATATCTACATGACAGCCACTAGAACAACTGAGAAAATTTGTCATAATACATCTATCTTTGATTTCTCAAATTTGACAAGTTCAAGGAAAACAAAAGCAGATCTTCTAAGAACTTAGCACTCATCAGGATTGATTATAAGAGCAAGTTGATAATGTACAGAAAAGTAACTTGGCACCATATTAGACGATGAAAGGGATAAAGGACACCAAGGAGATTGGTGGCAGATCTTGCCAATGAATCATATACCCCAATTCCTGCTGGAGACAATATAGAAGCGGGAAATCTTGGAAGCAATCCCTGTCCTATATAAAATCCAATGTGTGTGCCTCTAGCTGGTCAGAGAAGTCCATACATTATAGTTTACCCTGTTCAGTGCACTTTTGTCATTTTGAGAGTCGCTTTATAGAGATATTTGTATGTCATTACTGGGATGCATTCTTTTGATGTGGATTTGGATTTTGGATTTCACATGCTAAATATTGCCTTGGAAGATATGGGATAAATTTGAAACTCTAGAAATGCTGTAATATTCATCAGGGGCTCCGTGTCATTCATTGAAAATAGCTGTGTTTCATTGCATATCGGGGTTGGGAACAAGAAGGGATGGTAGGATGTGAATTGAGTATGGCAGTTAGGAGGGGGGGTTAGTGGGCAGTATTTATAGTTTTGTTAATCGAATTTGAGTTTCCATATATATACATAGGGAATCTCAAATTTCTCTGAGTTTAATTATATGTGACATCAAAATTTAAGTTTAGACATTCATATATATAGGGAAACTCAAGTTTCTACAAGTTTAGTTATACATGGTATCAAAATTTAAGTTTAGACATTCATATAATGTATCAAATTTTATACTAAAAAGTAAAATAAAATCAAAATGTTTTTGAAATGGTAAGCAGCATTTACATGGTGTTGAACCTTTCACAAAGAGCCCAAGGGCCAAAGGATAACATAGTTCAAAACAAAATTTGAACTATAGGAACAACCAGAAACAGCTGACAGACAACTGTAGAAAATAAAGAAATTAAGCAACCCCAAAAACAGAGGGGTCAAAGCTAACTCCACGAACCTGAGTCCGAGAACCAGCCACAAATTTCTTCTTCCGAAGAACCACCGTCCAGGAAGGCTCAAAATCAGGAATCAAAGAGAAAGGCGAGAGGAGCGGCTCCACCCCAGCCACCATAGAAGAAGAGCCACTAAGCAACGAGGGAGTCGACAGCGAGGCATTAGAGATTGAATCAACAAACAGAACAAAAGAGGCTCCCAACGAAGGGCGGATAGGGTCTGACAGAGCAACGACGGCAGGGGCTGAAGAACAAATAGGCACAATAGTGTCAGTAGAATGGACAAGCACAACAGTGTCAGCAGAATGGACAGGCACATCAATGTCAACATAACGGTCCAAAGGTGGTTCCATAGAAGAGAGATCCGGGAGAGGAGTAACAACATGAGGGTCAACCTCCTCAGAAGAAACATCCGAAGAAGAACCCACCGTGAAGTGATCTAGGAGAGCATCCTTCCACCAAGTCGCAACACCCTTTCGGCGGGCAAGAGGACAGGCAGAGGCCAAATGACCCACCGAAAAGCATCTCCTACATCGAAAGGGGAGACCCTCATAGTCCAAGAGCTGCTTCCACAGTCTATCCTCCACCAGCAAAACAACATCCCCAAGAAGAGGTTTGGAGATGTCCAGATCAACTAACAACCGAGCGACCGTAGTATGCCCAAACTCCCTAGTTGTGGAATCCACCATTAAGAAGCGACCAATGGTATTGCCAATGGCCTCGAAACATGATTCCTCCCAGAACTGAAGAGGAAGATTAGGTAGGCGAACCCAAACAGGTCTAGTGTTCAATGGCTCCATAAGGGGGTTGAAAGAACGAGACCAGGGCCTGATGGACATGATTATAGTAACAATGAAAAAAATTTAAAGTTTTCGATAAACATAGTAGTATAATAAAATGTAGTACTAAGTACAACATGTCTCACTTGGGCTATCGATATCAAAAGAGCCCTTTGAGTCTAGGTCACTCTCTATATCAAGTTATAGCTTGTCTAATGGAACTTCAGCCAATCTTGGCTGCTCTTTGTCATTTTGTTTAGCATCTTTAGGATCAACATACCAATGTGTTGTTGAAGTTTGATCCTTAGGAGTCTTTTGATTGTGAAGTCTCAAGGTACTATAAAATGCAACTAGCTTCTCTATTTGTTTAGAGGTAAGTTGGTTTCTGTTGATCAAGTGGGTGAAGCTTTAGGTAAACCAATTCCTCTTTACAACAAAGTAACTAAAAAATAGTGAGAGAAATCAAATAGCAAGATGCCTCAACTTTTTTGTATCCTTCCTATGCAATGTCCATCATCCAACAACGTCATTTAATGCAAACGTGGCATTATTTTCTCTAGCCTTTGGTTTGCTAAATGTAGGGCCCCAAATATGGACAAATTGAAATCATTGTTGTCAAAGTCTAGATGCACCCTTAATGTTGCACATCTTCCTAAGGGCCTGCATAAACCCCTCCTCCTTTACCTCATCATCATCAAAAGGAGTAACTTTTCTAAGCTTGGATGCATACCGCTTGGGCTTAAGATCATATGAAACCATGTGAAGAGGCCTGTTCATTGCTTTCATTTGATTAAACATGTCAAAATTCTCATAAACCTCTCCAAGGCTAGGAGAGTTTGTATTGGCATACCTAATTACTCCCACAACAGGTGATATGATAGAACAAATATATCTATGTGCAAGATTTAAAAAAATAAAAAGCAATTACAAATTAAAAACATAATGAAAAAATATAAAATTGAATGCTAATTTTTTTCAAAAATAGAAATTAAAGGTAAAATACTAAAATTAAAACATAGTAAATAAAATTACTTACTTCTTAGTGATCCACCAAGCATCATCAAGTGTCATTTGTTTCACCTTCTTTCCTTCTTATGACTTTGATTTAGCCCTTTTCTTTCACTCTCCACAAACCACCATGGATTGTAGAGCATCTTGCATCTTCAACAACCCCTCCAAAAAAATGAAATAGCCAGCATACTAGTCTCCACTGGATTGAGAAATTATTTATTCAAAAAGGAATTGAATAATGCAAGAAATGTGGTGGTTAGATACAAACACTTGTATGCCTAGATTTGGCCACTACCGTCCACACCCAGTCTATTTTTCAGATTTTTTTCAAAGCATGTACACAACATGGAATTCAAAAAATGTGTTTTTAAGTGTTCTCAACCATCAAACCAATTAACTTTCAAACATGAGTTGAGTCTGTGACAACTTTCTCAACACTAGAAAGTCCAATCTCTTCTATGGCCTCTCTCAAAAGTTGAAATCAAAAATTTGTTTCCTTGTGTTTTCTAGAGCAATTAATAATTCTAATAAAGTATGAACCAATTGGACATGTAACAATAATATTAATATGATAGATGTCGATTATTAATCCACCCTTCCATGACAATGAGGCAACCTATCCTTATCCATATTTGTTTTGTGCGTATCAATGCATTCATCTTTAAATATTGTTTGTCAAAGAGGGAGGTATGCAATCTATGTTCTTCAAGGGTGCATAAGATGATCCAATTGTGTGTTTGTTTTGTCAACATCTCTTTGAAATAAGGAGATAGTGCAACATGAAATGGGATGGCATGGGCATAAAAAAATGGCTACTTAATCACTAACATCCTCACATGCTTGCAAATTTAATAATCCCGCCCTTGTTTTAAAGTTTTGTCACAAATATGATAGAAGTGGCCTTCCTCTTCCCTCTATCAAAACCCTCTCCCTTGTTAGCAACAATTGATACATTGGAATACTTTGTAATAGATAGCATGGGTGTACAATTATTTTTTGCCTCACTCTCCCTAACCAATTTTTCCATTTCAACCCTCTCTCTCAAAATCATTTTCCCACAAACCCTAACCCCATGTCTACTTTCACCTAATAAATGGTGCAAATTCTCTTATAACTCAATAAATTAGTATTGCAAACATGACAACCAATTCTTGTTGCATCTTGCATTTTTTGATTGATTATTGCAGTCTACCATGGGGACGTGACCCCTGTTGGAAATACGGTTGTCGTTGCACCAAAAGATCGACTTGTTAATGCTCGATACAACCACCAAAATTAATGAATCCATAGGAGGCAGTTAAGCCATGCCACAAACCCAAGCACTACATTGCATACCACAAGGAGACCAAGGGCACACACCTTGCAACAATCCCTTCCCTCCCAACGCAAGCGAGGGGTTCAAGTCCGTGACCTAGGCTATGATACCAATTGTTGGAAAGACAGTTGTAGTTGCACCAAAAGATCGACCTGTTAATGTCTAATACAACTGCCAGAGTTAATGAATCCATGGGAGGCGGTTAAGCCATGTCATGAACCCAAGCGTTGCGCTATAGAAAGCAAGGAGACTAAGGGTGCACATCTTGCTACAACCCCTCCAAATCCCCACGTTTCGAGATGGGGGTGTCCTCGGGATGTGGTAGAGATGTCCCTCCACCAATGTGCCACCTTCGCTTAGATGTCGTCAGGACGTTTCTAAGACAATGGGGAGTTCGGATGTCTAGGGGACTCCCAGGAGTCCTTCGACCATCTTGGGGATGCATAGGTGTCTCGCGATGGGTAGGGGCAAAAAGTGAAAAAAATTAAAAAAACATATTTTTTTGGTTTGGGTGCCAAACCCTAACCCTAATGGAAAATGGCCCCCACCAAACCCTCCCAATCCCTATAAGACCCTCTCAAATCCTTACAATCACTCACAAATTCATTCCAACACCAAACTTGAAGAGCAACAGAGTGAGAATGAAGTGTTACAAGGGCAAGAGAGTTGAGGAGCAAGAAGAAGAGGAAGAAGCTTAGAAGAGGGATTCTCCACCAAGTTGGGAGGATTTTTCAAGCACAAGGTAGGATTCCATGACTAGTTTTCATTTTTTAATTTTCTTTTAACTAGTTTAATATTCTAATTCATAATTTAATTTTGCTCAAAATTTCATAGACATAGCTGCAAGTGCATTAGCAAATAGCATATTAAATTGTAACTATTCAATGTTCATTGTTCATATTGTCATCAAGATCTAAACTTTTGTCAAACTAGGATGAAAATTTTGTGTATCCTTTGCTTCTACGCTTCGTGCACATGAAGTAAGAAAAAAAAAAAGTGAAATCTTGTATCCTTTGCTTCTGCGCTTCGTGCGATCTAGAGTAAAAAAAAGAAAGAAAATAAAATCTTTGTATCTTAATCCTTTGCATTATGCTATGCCGCTGCATGCATAGTTTGAATTTTAAATTTTTAAATTTTTTATTGTAGTGTCACAATGAGTGCTCATGGCATAAGTGAGGATGAGGTAGAGGTTCACTAGCAAAGTGAAACTGAATTTGATTATGCATTTTAGGTTGATGAAAATGTAGAAGCAGAGAGGGGTGATTGTGTGATCCAAACCACAAGTTTCATGGCCAGTGCAATTGCAAATATGAATTGCCCCTTCAAATTATTGGAAGAGTATGCTAAGGGTCTTTTTGATCCTAAGTCTCCTTTGAAACATTTTGCAACAAAATTATCGAGCAAGTTTGGGACATCTAGGGGCACAAGGTTGTGGAAGTGCCACTTTTGTGGCCTTGAATGGTTTGGAAACATTACCAGAGTTAATGCCCACCTCCTTCATATCCGAGGAGAAGGTGTGGAAGCAAGTAAGTTTTTGGCATCATCAAATAACTTGAAATTCAGGGTTGAGATATGTAGGCTATGGGGTGTTGGTGGTGAAGACAATGCAATTACATCTATATTTATTTCTTTGTCTCATAGGCCAAGGGGTAATTAGAGCCAGCCACATAGATCTATTGCTACTTTGTAGAGGCAATTTACATGTAATCTTCTACTTTAGGGGCCCATGCAGTAGAGGCTAGGGGGAAACACAAGTTGACAATTGATGCTCCTAACCCAATAGTTGAATTATTCAATGTGCAGATGAAGGATGATGGAGATGATGCCATTGGAAAATTAATCTTCGCTAATGGCATTCTATTCCATATGGATCAATCTCCTTAGTATAAGGCAATGACGATGGTAGCAAGGGTAGGACCATCATATGTGCCACCAGGGGAGACAAAATTGAGGACCACAATCTTGGATAAGAGCTATTCCAAGATAAATATATTAATGGAGAAAATGAAGGAATGTTGGGTGGCAAATGGATGTAGTATTATCATGGATGGGTGGATGGACATTAGGCATTGTCCACTCATCAATATCATGGTTGCATGTTCAGAGTGCCCATATTTTCTTAAGGCAATTGATTGTTTAGGGCATCACAAGGATGGCGATTTTTTAGTTTTAGATCTTCAAGGATGCTATTGAGGAGGTTGGGCCACAAAATATGGTCTATGTAGTGACAGATGTAGCCCATGTATGCAAAGCTGCAGGGAAATTGATTGAGACAACTTATAGACACATTTGGCGGACTCCTTGTTGTGTACATGCCATGAATAATGCACTCAAGGACATGGGAACAATTGATTGGATTGAAGTAGTGGTCAATGATGCTAGAGATGTGTAGATTTATATCTACAACCACCACACTTCACATGCACTCTTTAGGACCTTCTCTAAGAAGGAATTCTTGAAACCTGGCAAGACTAGATATGCATCTTATTTCATTCTCTTGGAGAGAATGCTTGAGTTGCAAGAGGCATTGCAACTAATGGTTATGATAGAAAAATGAAATCGATGGCTCAAGTCCAAGACAAAGTAGGGGAAGAGGTTGAAGGATGTAGTGAAGAGTGATGTTTTTTGGGGTGATGCAAAATACATAGTCTCCATCATTACTCTAGTTTTCCAGGTCATTAGATATGGGGATGCCAATGCACCTAGCCTTGGAGAGTTGTATGAGTGCATTGATTCTATGCTAGGCCAAATGAAGGTTGCTATGCGAGAGGACCCCACATTAGCATTCTACAATGAGCACATTCAATCAATCATTCAAAAGAGATGGGAGAAGCTCAACACTCCCTTGCACATGGTTGCTTATACATTGAACTCCAAGTGGTACGTGTGAATGCTTGGTAGAGTTACACCCTTACATGATGTTGAGATGAAGGTAGGGTTCTTTAGGGCCATTGAAAAGATGTATGATCTTGTAGAGCTGGCATCATTCGTATTGAGTGGACAAAATTTTCCACTCTTAGAGTTTATTCTGAGGTGACCAAGATGGATATGGGAACTATGGCACAAAAGGACCCAATTTTATGGTGGAATTTCCATGGACCGATTACTTTGACTACCACTCTAGCCATTTGATTGCTATCTCAAGTTTCTAGTTCTTCAATTGCTGAGAGGAATTGGTCTACTTATAGCTTCATCTACTCTCTTAAGAGGAACAAACTTACCTCTAGGAGAGTAGAGAAGCTTGTTGTTGTACATAGTGCTTTGTGTCTCACCGACCAGGAGACACTTATGTACAAAGAGAGTCGATCAACACGAAGGAGACAACACAGATTGATGAGGATGCTAGAGTTACACATGTAGGGCTGGTTGGTATTAGTTTGGCAGAGCTTGAGCATGTATTCACTTCCAGTTCCAATAGTTCTAGTGATGAGGAGTTTGGAGATGATTAGAGGCTTCACTTCACTACATTTTTTTATTTTGACATGATTCATGATTGTACTCATACTAATCATCATTATGAAATCTTGAATATAAAATTTAAATTCGACATTTTTGTTGTTCAAACTTCAATGTTATTGTTAAATTGTTAATAACTTTAATTATTATTTTCAATTTGTCAAAGTTTCCTTTGTAAATTCAACATTGTAATTCTTATACATCTTTTTATAAACTATGATGATAATGGCTTTGTCAAATATTATGAATTTATTATAACATTCAAATTAATAATTCATAAGTCTACAAATAAATCACATCTTGGAATTCTTTGGATTTGCTTTCAAATTTGCTGAATTAGAGGTTTTTATTCCTAACTCAGCAGTGGCAATATCATGGGGTTTTGTATTTAGCTTGCCAAGAGTATTCAAGGGTTTTTCGTCCTTAAAACTCTTAGTCCACCTTGGAGGGTTTTCATCTTCCTTGATCAAGATCTGGGTTTTCGTCCAAACTTGATAAGAGAAATAAGGGTTTTCATCCTTAATCTCTCGTGAACTTGGAAGGGTTTTCATCCTAACTATTTGCAAGACACTTCCTCAAATTGAAGACTGATTGCTTGATGTATTGATAGACTTATTGATGTTTGCTTGATTGATCTTTTTGATATTTTGATCGCTTGATTTCTTGATGGATAGATGAGTTATGATTGCTGATTGAATGTTAATGAACCGATTTACCCTTTATATCAATTTTTTGTAGGAGTCACCACCCTTCACAATAAATGAGTCACCGCCCTTCATTGTTTCCTTTTGAGAATAATTTTATGTCCAAATTGATTGATTGATTCATTCCCCATTGATGATTTCTCCACATGGAAATGATCTCCCTTTTATATCTTATTATTGAGGGAGTCACAACCTTTCATATTTGAAGGAGTCACAACCTTTCAAATTAGGAGTCATGCAATATTTATTCTTAATTTATTTTTTTCATCCCTTCTTCTCATGGAATGATCCCTCCTTTCACACCACCTTTCACCACCGCTACCCTTGGAAAATATAATTTAATTTTAATTAAACTCTTTTGTGGGCACTCCCTTATGAATATTGCTAGTGCCTCCTTGCATTGGTTTTTATGATATTACTTAGTCAATGATTTAATATGCATCGATTTGGGCATTTTGGTGGGGCATGACAGTTCGCCCTTCCCAAGATTGCTTGTCCTCAAGCAATTCTAATTTGGGATGATTATGTTCAAGATGACTCTCAATAGGAAATGACTTATGCAATGACTCCTTATAATATTCTTTATGAGATGGATGGCATAAAATTACATTCTTTTTGGCCTTATCAAGCAATGCAACCACTATGCCAAAAGCCATTGATGGTGAATGGTACACATCAGCGTTAAGCGTGGAGTTTTTGTTGCACCAAAGTACCAATGAGGCTAGCCCCCTCGTGGACACGTGGCTATTGACCCCACCATTTGGTTTGGGTACATGCCTACTAGCACAACGGAGGAACATTTGTCGAGGTTTAGCCAACATACTAGGTTTTCGTTTGATAGTGACATTACATGCCCACCACACTTTGTAGGGTTCACAATATTGTGATGGACAAGAAAAGGCTCACATAGACTATCCCATTACTAAACTTCTCCATGCTTAGGGTACTTTTCATGATGACAAGAATGTTGAAATGATATAATGAAAAGTAATCCACACTATTATCATCTTTTTCATGTTTTGAATTGTACTTATAGGAATGATCAGAATGCTTCTCTTGATCAAGCTTCAAATACCTCAAGGTAACTATCTCCATTTGTTCCTCAAGCATGATGAAGTGACAACTTGGTGAATGCATTCATTGTCCTATGGTGGACCATGTTGGCCTCTCTATATTTGGCATTTGCAAATCAAAAGTCTCCTTCTCATGATTACAAACTAACCCCTCAACAAGCTCATTGATCTTTGAACAAGGGAGTTCAAATGTCCCCCGGTCAACTTCCATGTAGTCGGTATGTATCATCATGGAGTTTTCTTTATAATCTTGCAATTCCTCTTGAAATTTGGACATCTTTTGTAATTATGGACACACCTTCAGCACATAGTATCAACTCTTCGCCTTCCTTTGGTTTAGCAACTTCTTTTGGTTCTAATTCTAATTTCTCTTTTACTGCCGTTAATGATTATTTTGGAGTTTGCCCCTTGATTTCTTCCTTAGCCCTTTTTCTTATTTATTCATATAGATTTCTTTTTTTGGGATAATGGATCCCAAGCACCTCCAAGCACCTCCAAGTACTCAGCAAGGGGAACACCTTCTTTGAAATCTTCTGACAACCTTTGGTATTTACTATTTGTCAATAATTTTGGGGCCTCAAGTTTGTATAATAATTCTTGAATAGGATCCTTGTCATCTTCTTTTCATAGACCTTAAAATCTCTTTGATTAGAATGCATCCGCCATTTTTCTTTACTACACAGGCTAACAAGTTCAATGCTTTGATACCAATTGTAATGTCCCTTTCTAGAACATTTCTAATTTTTTCCCTAAAACAATAATTCCAACTTAGAATGATAATTGTGTTATATTTATAAATATCTTTATCTAAAATGATGAAATTTTATTATAATATTCAACTTTATAATTCTATGAATGATTTGGAAAATAGAACTTATCTTGGTTTTCTGCTATAAATCTCCTTCACAAGTGCTTTCAGATCTGCCTGAATCAATTAATAATTCATGAAATAATTCTGAAAATCAATCACATCCTGGATTCTTTGGAAATGCTTTTCAAATCTGCTGAATTAGAGGTTTTCGTCCCTAAATTAGCAATGGCAACATCAAGGGTTTTTGTCCTTAACTTGCCAAGAGTATTCAGTATTCAAGGGTTTTCGTCCTTAAAACTCCGAGTCCACCTTGGAGGGTTTTCATCCTCGTTGATCAGAATTTAGGTTTTCGTCTAAACTCGATAAGAGATATAATGTTTTTCGTCCTTAATCTCTCATATAACTTGGAAGGGGTTTCGTCCTTATTATTTGCAAGACACTCAAATTCAAGACTGATTGCTTGATGTATTGATAGACTTATTTCTGTTTGCGTGATTGATCTTTTTGATATTTTGATTGCTTTATTTCTTGATGGATAGATGAGTGATGATTGCTGATTGTTGATTGAATGTCAGTGAACTGATTTTACCCTTTATATCCATTTCTTGAAGGAGTAACCACCCTTCACAATAAATGAGTCACCACCCTTCATTGCTATCTTTTAAGAATAATAATTTATTTCCAAATTGATTGATTGATTCATTCCCTATTGATGATTTCTTCACAAAGAAATGATCTCCCTTTTATATCTTGTTATCGAGAAAGTCACAACCTTTCATATTTGAAAGAGTCACAACCTTTCACATTAGAAATCACATAATATTTATTCTTAATTGTTCTTTCCATCCCTTCTTCTCATGGAATGATCCCTCCTTTATAGCTTATTGGTGAAAGAGTCACCACCTTTCACCATCACTACCCTTGGAAAATATAATTTAGTTTTAATTAAACTCTTTCATTGGCGCTCCCTTATGAATATTGTTGGCGCCTCCTTGCATTGGTTCTTATGGTATCACCTAGTCAATTATTTAATATGCAGCGATCTGTGCATTTTGGTGGGACATGACAGGTGTTTAGGGTTGCATAAGAGGTGTGAGAGGGCTTGTGGGGCCTCCACATCCCTTCTAATTTTTTTCTTTAAAAATCACAACAAACTGATTTTAATAAAACATTGGAATTCTTTTGATATCAGGGTTGAGATGGTCGAGGAATGTTTGAGATGTCCCTGGGATAGTCAAATATCACAGCGATGTCTGAACTCTATGGAGGGTGTCCTCCAATGTCCTGCTGTTTCAGGGATGACTAGGGGGTGTCCCCAATGTTCTGGTGTTTTGGGGATAGCTATGGGGATGGGGATGGGGTTTTTAAGGGGGAAAATGCACCCCCATTTACAAAGGATATTTACTATTTTGGAGGCAATGGATAAGTGATAATTTATTAAATCAGATTTCATAAGAAAAATATCCCCTAGAAGCCCATTGCTCCTCCATATTACTCCTCCACATTAGAGTTTATCCTCAATTAAAGCTTTAATGTTCAATTTTGAATCACCTTGACAATGATCCTTTTATTTGGATTTGGTAAATTCCATCCTTTTTGGGTTAACTATTGGCTTAAATGCCATGACAGAGAGATGTCTCCTCTTCCATTGAAGTCTCCCAAGATTTGCACTTGGCCTCATTAGTTGGGGTACATTGCGCCGACAATATTGGGTGTGATATTCTACTCAAATTTAACACTTATCACGTCTCTTTGAATTTGAGCATAGGGCTTTGTTTTGAAGTCCCGTACTATTTTACCGCAAGAGTTTATCCCTCGTGTATGATCCTCTCAAGTTTTAGGTGTTAGGCTAATTTAAATCCAAGTACAAGGAATTCTACATCATTATTGTCGTTAAAGCCAGAATCAGCATTGGATAGCCTAAATTTTTTTTGTCATCTTTTATTCTTATGATACATTGTACTTCTGGCACATTTGGATTTTGTTTGGTGTCACCATCAAATTCAATTTGGCCATTCTTGGGGATGGTGGAATTTGTAGGCATTAGTCTTAATATATGAATAAAACATTTTTTGTTGTTTTATTGTCTTTGCATATGGACTTAAAAAATATATTGGCATTTAATATTCCTAACCATGTATAAATGTATGTACGGGTGTTGATTTTATTATCTTCTAAGAGACACATCCCTTTGGCTGACAATATATATGTTTTGATCAAACGCATGTTGTGGGGGCTCTCTTGATTATTCTCCTTTGTATTTCTGAAGAATATTATATGTGTGCTTTTTGTTATAAATATATGATGCCATGTTCTTATTCTATTGTGCAAGCTCTTCTTTTTATGTACATGTTGGTTTAGATGATGCCAATATCTGGATGACATCAACAAGTGTTGGTTTGAGAGTGATTTCATGGGCAGAGAAATTCAAGTATGATAGATCGCTCAAGAAAGATCATTTATTAGCCAAAAATCTCATTATTGCCATCCAAGAAGACATTCAATATGAAGGTAAAAACCAATCTGCACCAGGCACCCAATGTTGTTCGGGGCAAACTGACATGGAATAAACATATTAACTGTTTGATGGGCAATTTGCCTAAACACTTGGGTCCACAACTATGTTCTGATGCAAGATTTGCATGAAGAGTGAGAGTATGACTTGCAACATATAGTGATCCAATAGAGACACTAAGACAGATTTCTACACAAAAGCAAGACCAATCAGAGGAGAGACTTAATATAGCTGAGATTCATGACTGTGAATCCAAACAAATCAACACTCACAAGAAGATATGCAGTGAATCTAGAGAGCACATGATGTTAGAGCATAGCTAGAAAAGTTAGGCTGCTAGAGACAATTTGAAAAGCCCCTCTTTAAGACAAAGAAAGTGCAGACCCTTTTCAGTGTATAATGGCTGCAAAAGATACTAAGATTGTTGAGCCCTTTCTAGAGGAGAGAAGTGCTCATTTGTGAAGTGCTTTTGCTCCTTGGACAAGGATTTGTCAAAAGGCTTGAAGAACTGTTGATCAATGAAGATTGCTCAGCTGTGTCTCACATTTGAAATTTGGTTATGAGGGAGCTAGGTGTTGATAAAGAAGTACAACTCGAGGAGTTTGTCAGATGCAAAAGGCTAGACTGTGAGGATTTCTCATGGTTCAATAGGACAAAAGTTTCCATATATGTTTAAACAGAGTTTGGTAGGTGAGTTCAACCAATGAGCATGAGATGCCTCTCTGTTATGCATCAAACAGTGCTTGGGAGGGGACTTCAACACGGTAGAACAAGACACTAATCTACCAATAAAAGAGGATCTCATAGGTGAAGGAATGTTGAAGTCAACAAAACTAAGACTACTTAAATTGCTACTACATGATTTTTCCAATGAGGATCCAAACATCAAATTAACAAAGAATGGCAAGTCCAACTCTTTTTACATGCAGGAGTTGAAAAAATACTATGGTGACAGACAGAACATCATGTTTGACACTATTGAACTTGGAAAACCTTGTGGAGTGGCAATTGCCAACTTCATTAGATGTGTTGGTTTTGTGCATTTAGTGTGGCCCTCATAGAGGTAGCCATTAACGGGAACACCTGAAGCAACTTTAGATTTTGACAGAAGCTATGGTCTGAAGAAGGATTCTCAAGCTGTTGTGCAATGATACTGAGATCGCCCCCATGGTTACAATAACAGGTAAGAAAAATGTGTGAGTCTTCCACATGATAGACATCTAAAAGAGTTGCTAAGTATCTAGGAGAACACTATCTAAATTTAATTTTGTGCTAACTTACATGCTAGGAACAAATAACTCGCGTAACATGTGGAAAGTTCTATTATTAAACTTTAGTTAAAACAAGATTGCATTATAAACACAAATAGTCTTAGTTTATTTGAATAATTAACTATTTTGTTCTAATATAATGGATTGGCACTCATCTCCGTTTATAAACCAGAACTCCATTGTTATTAAAAATTATAATTACAAGTCCATATGCGAGAACTACATACGACATTGATCTTATATTATTTGATTATCATTGACTTGTTAGTTATCCAATAATATTGGAATTGACTTGTTAGTGGAAAAAGTTATTTGATTATCATTTATTTGTTTTAACCTTTTTTTAATTAAACTATATAAATATATGATGAAATTATCATAATTGTGTCATTTTTGATAAGTTTTTTTTCTATTTTTAGATGTCTTGGTACATGTTCATAGTGACAAATGGTGCAATCTTGTGTAAAATTGGACTCTTTTCCCTAACCTTAGTCTATATTCATACATACTCATTACCATATACTTAGCACCTACCTTATACTTGTAAACACTTATTCTAATACATTTTCCTATACCTTTCATTTATTACACCTATTTATAACAGACTTCTATATAACTACTGCCACTTGGATCTTACCATTTCAATATTCATATTTGGTTGACTAGGCCCCTTTTATTTTTTCATCCGGAATTGTCTAAACACATGTTTTGCAAAAAAATGATGTTATGTGTAATATATAAAGGCATTCAATGCATTCATTTTAATAATCCACAATCCACAAGGCCTCTCTCATCTTATAGCTTCAAAGGAATATTCAAGAGCAATACATTTTGATTTGGTGCTTTAAAGGAATTGGTTGATCCCATAATAGTGGTTTACAATTTTTGGTCAAATTGAACACTGCAATTATTATTTTTAACTAATCTTCATATTTGGGAACTTATAGTGGCTAAACCGTGGGGAATTTGAAGATGATACAAACTAGAGTCTCACCACATTTTGTTTGTAGATTCTAAAAATATTTTTTTCAAAATATTTGGAATCAGATTGCACTTTTTTTTTCCATCTCCCATGAAAACTATTTTTTTTCATAAAACAACATTTTTAAAAAGTGGCGCTCATCGTATAAAACATAACTTTTTTTGTATGAAGGATAAAATTCTAATTTATTCGAATTTAGATTTGTAACTACGATATCTAGCACTTTCATTTGGTCTCATAGTTTTTTATTGAATATTTTTTCCTTAATCAAGTTTCAAAGTCAAACCAATTGCAATTCAGACATAGGCGGACTGTATACAACATAACTTTTTTTGTATGAATTGAAATTCAATTTATATTTTTAATGGATCAAGGATATCAATACCCAACCTCAACGTATTTTAAATTTTTTTATTTTGATAATCTGCTATTTTTCCACATGTGCAAAACAGAGAGCTTGATTTTATGTGAAAAACCTATGTTTAATAAAATTAAAAAAACACATACATAATAAAACCAAAACATATTAAAATTATATTCGTTGGATAATTCGTTCTGAAGACTACCTGATTCTAGTTGGTTTTTTGAAGATTCCTCCATTTTCATCTTCAACCCGAGCTCCAAAGTGCCAAAATTTAGGGTTTTTTTGTGTCTTAGATGGGGGATTAGGGATAAGGGGGTTCGTTTGAATCCATAGGGGTTCAAGCGAACCCCTTTCCCATGCATTGTAATGTTTTTTTTGGCGGCCAAAATTCAAAGGGGTTCGGTCGAACCCTGGTTCGAGCAAACCCCTTTTTGGTTCGGTCGAACAAGAAGGTTCGTACGAACCCCTAAAATCACTTTTTTTGCCTTGGGGTCATTTTTTGTGAGTTTTCCTTCCTCATTTGAATTGTAAACCACTGTTGTGGCTTCACCCAATTATCAATACTGATACATATTGATTTGATACTTTAAAATAAAAAATGAATACTCATTTTAGGGCCATTGCTTGTTGTCTTTGAATCTTTGTACATGTTTTTAGAGGTTGACCTAGAAGAACTTGTCTCCTTGTGATGAAATGACAACCCTTCCAAGGGATTTCAAAATTTTCCCAATCCCCAAATCAACAAAAGACAAAGAAAATGAAGTTCAATCAAGTGAGTTACAAAGCAAAGGCTAACATTGTGCAGGATAAAATTGGTGATTGCAAGCTTTATCCAAATCTACAGATTTGGTCCTAGACTGAGCATAAATCCAACACAAATTCTAAGGCATTCACTAAGAGAAATATCATCCTCTTCTAAGTAGATTCTAGTTTGGTTCAAGAATATCCATCATTGACACACACTCTTTGATCATAGAGCTAAGTACTTATATCAATCACATTTACTTTTCTAAAATAGTTGTTGAATTTAGGTTGATTTATGCTCAATTATTTGCATTTAATCAATTACACTAAGTTACATTTAAGTGTTGTTTCCACGGTGTATTAAATTATATGATATTTTATTAAGATTTAACTGATCTATCAAATTGTATGATGCTTTACCCCTATGAGCATCACCCAAAACTAATTTTAATAACCTTTTTTATAGTTAATAATATGAGTTTCTTTACGTAAATTTCTATAACTTAATTTTTCTAGTTAATAACTTATTTTTTTTTAAAATAAGGTTTATTCAGTATAACTTTATTTGTAAGAACATTATAAATTTTTAAACATATAGTAGTAACTCAAATATCTAGGGCATGGATATGTTTACATAATTTTCTCTTACATAATTTATTTTTTATCTTTTTGAAATGAGATTAGCTATAATTCAGACATAGGTTCATTCGATATCACATAATTTTTTTTGTATTTGTCTGATTTTTTTTTAAATAGGAACATTGATACCTAGAGGATAGTTATTTTTTGTTTTTTTATCTATCTTACTATTGTTCCATGTGTGTGGAACATAGACCTTCACAATTGTTGAAAAACCTATTTTCACTAGAAAATAGAAAATAATTATAATAATCAAATTAAATATATTCAATATTATAATTGTTGGAAAGCTTGCTTTAATGCTACAATCCTAAAAATTATTTTTAATACATTTCATTTTTTGGTCTAAACTAAGGTTGGAAACATTAAGTTTTGAGGAAAATTTGAGGCCTAAGGTGTAAGGGTCACTTTTAGGGCCTTCTTTTGAAGGTATTCAAGGACCTTCATTCAAAGGTATGCCATTTCCACAATTTTTTTTTTTAAACTTTGAACTGAAGGTAATTTTCATAAATGGAAACATGAGACCTTTGTTGAAAGGTCTTTTTTTATTCTTTTTATGGTAATTTCCATAAAAAGCGAATAAAAAAGGACGTTTGAATAAGGCATTTTAAAAATTTTTGGAACTATCTTTGTTCAAAGTTTTTTTTACATTTTAAACCTTTGAATGAAGGTACTTTTTGATGTACCTTCGAATGAAGGTACCTTCACTTGAAGAAAAACCTTCAAAAAAATGTGTTTTCAACTTTTCACCTCCATCCAAGTTAAAAAAATGTGATGTCCCACCAATGGGACTCACTATTGTGGTTTCACCTTGTCAAATCTAGATTACTAAGTCCTTTTCCTTGTTAGGGAAACTTTAAGCGTGTTCTAAAATTTTAGTTACTATGCATGTTTATTACCATTCTTGGTGGGTTCCTTCTATAGCTTCCTTCATAATAGTTGGAAAAAATAGAACTTCCATCATGTGGCTTGGAATTATTATTGCCTCCATAATTTTGAAGGTTTAGGTTTAATTTCAATCCAACATTAAGGTTTGCGTGCCAAATGGATAATTAGAGTCCTTGAATGAAATGAAGCTTAGAATATTTTGATTAGACACTACATTTCTACTAGTGTGCCTAATCATGGGGTGTTGAATTGAAAGGGCCTTGGTCTCCATATCCTTCTTATAATGAAGGAACCCATTTCAATTCAAGACACTTTTGTTATAAAAAGTATTTGGAAAGTTTGAGAGACCATCAAACATTGGCTCCTATGGGATGATCATGAATTCCATAAGGGATTATTTATCAATCAATAATCCATTTGGTGGTCTCTTGTTCTTTCTTGTTAAAATTGAGTGTTTGTCAAGGCTCCATGATTCATGCTTTTCTTTGAAATTCTATAAAAAGGGTATCAATGCTCTACCTAATATTTTTTTTGAAACAACTAAGAATTTTCTCTCGTAGTCTAAAACCAAATTGAAACATAGACTCTAATAAATGTTTATTTGGAGACTTACATATTGTTATTGACGTACACAACCCCCCCTAATATAGCACATCAAACTTTGGTGGAATGGTTGGAAATGATACTAGACATATTATTTCAAAAATATAGACTTTGCAAGAGATATTCTCGGATTTCTTTGCATCTTCACATGGTGCCTAAGTTGAATCACATATGACGTATACAATTCTCATTGGGCTCTTAGTAGTGCCTCATAGCTTTTAGATTGTTTGTTCATCTATTTTTGAGCCTAAAATGACTCATTTTTCTTGGTGCTTTTTATTAAGGGCTTCCAAGTGTAGTAGTTTATATCATTTGAGAGTTGAAAATTCTCTTCTTATTTTTGGATAATAAGAGACTCTCAAGCACCTTTTCTAATATGGTCCCAAACTTTATGAAGCTTGGTATTGATTTAATAAAATTTTCAAATGTTTTAGACCTAAAACTTTCTCATGACATGATTTTATTAAGATTTTGGCCTAGAACTACTAAATTTTCCCAAATATGACATACTAAAAGGATATAAATATGACTCTTTTAGAAAGATAAAAAATTGATTATTTTCATTGGTTTTTTATTGCTTTATTGATATTCATTTCTTCTTTTATACTAAAGTTATGATATGTTCTAATGTTCTTATCTAGATTCAAGTGTAAGCCAATAAAGTTGCACTTGAAGTTATACATTTTTATGTGCTTTTGGATCAATGGAACTAATACCATTGCATAATTGCCAAAATATTGTTGAATCTTATGATAATCAAGGGTCACTCTTCACTCGAAGGGTATCAATGTGAATTCTATCAATTTTCTTGGGACAATCATGATTCTTAGATACATGGTTCTTAGCCTCTTCAAGAAGAAATAAGGTTAGTCTACTTGTAGATAGTATCAACCATCTTGACCACCTTCTATCTCCTAAGGGCATCAATGTCAATGTCGTCAATTTGCTTAGGACAATCATGATTCTTGTATACATGGTTTCTAATCCCTTCAAGAAGAATTATATAAGATTAGTCTACTTGCTAATGGTTTCAACCATCCTACCCACTTCTACCTCCTTAAGGGCATCAATGTGAATGTTTTTAGCTTGAGACAGTCATGATTCTTAGATACATGGTTTTTAGTCTCTTCAATAATAAATAAGATAAGTCTACTTGTAGATGGTCTCAGCCATCCTCCCACCTTTTACCTCATGGCCAATTAATTAATAAATTTTTGGCCATCTCATTTACTTGTGACTCTTGTTTATCGAAAAAGAGAATGAAAATTTACTTGTGACTCTTGCTTATCGAAAAGAGAATGAAAAAGGGAATAATAACTGAACTTCATTGATATATGGGAGCAAACCAAATGTTTGTGACTCCCCTACTAGTATAACTCTCGCTATTAAATGTTTGTGACTCCCCTACTAGTATAACTCTCGTTATTTAATAGCTTTTGTGACTCTCGTGACTCCCATATGAGTATAGCTCTTTGTTATTTAGTGGCTTTTGTGACTCCTATTTATCACTATTATGACTCCCATTTATCACTATTAGTAGTTCCCTTTTATAATTGTTGGTGACTCACTTGAATATAACTCTTGTTATTTCGTGGCTTTTATGATTCCTTTTATCGTTGTTTGCGACTTGTTATTTAGTGGCTTCTGTGACTCTTGTTTTGTGACTCATTCGAATATAACTTGTTATTAAAGCTTTTGTGACTTGTTTATTGTTGTTTGTGACTTGTTATTTAGTGGCTTTTGTGACTACATATCATTGTTTGCGACTCTCGTTCAAATATATCTCCTATAATTTAGTGGCTTTTGTGATTTGTTGTTCGATACTAATTCGAATATAACTCTCTTGTTATAAAATAACTTTTGTGACTCGCTAATATTTAGTGGCTTTTGTGATTCTTGTTTGTTTGTGACATGTTATTTAGTGACTTTTGTGACTCCTTTGAATATAATGTGACTTGTTAGTGGCTTTTGTGACTCCTTCGAATAAAATGTGACTGTGACTTGGTGACTTGTTAGTGGCTTTTGTGACTCCTTCAAATATAATGTGACTTGTTTAAGTTGTTTTATAATTCTTTTTATTTAGTGGCTTTTGTGACTCTTGTTTATGTTGTTTGTGACATGTTATTTAGTGGCTTTTGTGACTCCTTCGATTGGTGACTTGTTAGTGGCTTTTGTGACTCATTCGAATATAATGTGACTTGTTTAAGTTGTTTTATAATTCTTTTTATTTAGTGGCTTTTGTGACTCTTGTTTATGTTGTTTGCAGACTTAAATTATGACTTAAGTTATTTAGTGGCTTGTTTCAGACTCTAAGCAGACAAGTGGCTTTTGTGACTCCTGCCCTACTAATATAACTCTCGCTATTTAGTGGCTTTTGACAAGTTGGAGCTTTAAAATGTGACTTATTCCTTTTTTCCGAGTAATATACGCACTTATTCAATATTACATTACTTTTATTCCTTTTTTCCGAGTAATACACGCACTTTTACAATATTACTTAGTTCATATTATATATTATAAGTGGAATTGTACAAAGAGAAGGACTGGCTAATTGATAAACTTTTATGTAGATCAAACATCTTTAACTTAATTATTGTGATTAAGCATAAGTTGCTCACCTGAATACCGATAAAATACATGCGTACATTTTTTCACAATAATAAATCCTTGCAAAAAATTTAATTGCTACACACACTTTAGACAAAATAAGTCCTAATACACACAATAGTCATCCGACGTTTATGTTGGCAGTTGAGGCTGAGCGGCTGGCCCTTCCGTAACACGCAACCTCCGCTCGTTAATTAACTCAACATCCGCCGGAGCGCCACCAGGAAGAGGCGGCGCCTCTGTAATGGCACAATCCATCGTCGGCGGAGGCGGCAAAGTAGCACTAGGAGGCACGTAGCGGTCGGCGCCTCGGCCCTGAGCAACGATGTCCGCCACCTCCAAACGAGAGGCAAGCCGCTCTTCAGCGGCCTGCTGATGTGCCATCTGCCTAATAACCGCTTGTTGGGCTGAAACATCCGCTTTTCTTAGCTCGGCTGCCTGCTCGACCTGTTTGCGCGCCTCCTTGTCGAGGGGATGAGCAAGCTTCTCGATGACGCCCATGGCGGACGCCAGTGTGCGATCTACTTTTTCCTTTGCGCCGCTGGTAATGGTCACCAGATCTTCCTTGGCGTTGGCCTTCGATTCCTTGCTTGCTGCGTCTATAGTCGCCTGTGATGCAGCCATTAAAACCCTACTCTTTCTTTTTTCCCTTCATTTTCCGGGCTACTATATATGCCCGCCCAGCTGTTGTCTTGTGGGGTTAGGACTTACACGTTATATGCCAGGTGTTAACGTGGTAGCTTCTGGTCTCTGGACATTACACGTGTTTTTTTTTTTTTCAAATAAGAATTTGAAGTTATAGTTATCTTTATTTTAGTTGAGATTTGTGTGCTAGAGTTCCTTTATCTTGAGATTTTGTTTAATTATTGAGTTAATTATGGCTGTTTATTCTATTTTTTAATTTTGTGATTGGGTTTTTTTATTGGAGGGGGATAAAAGTGCAGTCATGTTGAAAGTCTAATTATACTACATGAAAATTTCAAATCACTCCCAATATTTACAACAACTTACTTGGCAAGTCCCCTGATTATAGCTTTTGTTTCGAGGCCACACCATCAAATATGATGCCAAATCAACATGCTTTTTGTCAAGATGTAGTTGACAAATACTTGTGCATTCACATCATGGATAGTTGAGCATTGATGTGGCATCACATGATTGGTTGCTTTTTAGCTCAAAGGAATATATTTTGTTTAATTATGGGTAGTCATGTCACAACTATTGGTCCACTATTGATAAAAATATTGGGCACTATATAAACAACTACTATCACAACTATTGAAACATGCTCAACTATTGGATCTTCTCCCCTATGTAAGGTAAATCCCTTCTCACTTTGGCTAACTCACATCACCAAGATGTTAATGTCGATAGAGTCTATGGAGGAGGAGAAAACAAGGAGTACTAATACAAACTAGGAACCTATTTTAGAAGATAAGGATTTTCCAGATAATATATGGGGATTCAAGATGGATGACCATGCTGCACTACTTTCTATTGACCTTTTAGTTCTTAATGTTTAATTAATTTAAGGAAGTAATATGTTAAATAATTGATCTTTTGGTTCGCTTATGATTATTTATATATTAATTGTTTTTCAAAACCTTTTCAACCTTTAGAGTTTGTATGAATTTGAAGCATAATCTCGTACCATCTATTTATAGAATTATTTTATAGAAAACATAAATCTAAAATATAAATGTTATTTTCTAATCTAAAATATAAATGTTATTTTCTTAAGGTACATTAATTTTTAAATGGAAAATATAAATGATGAAAATGATTTTAACAAATACATTGATTTCACAATCTCGAAATATATAATCTATGTTCAATTTGTAATAGTAATAGTATTGAATTATTTTTAAAATTATATTTACTAATTACAATTTATTTTAAGATCAATAATGTGTGTAAGCAAATTTTTATTTTTATTTTTTTTATAATATAGAATTTTGTAGGTGTTCTTTATTATTATCAATTGTTAGATTATTTGATGTTTTTGGAAAATTATTTCTTAATAATTGAAATTTTCAAAGTGCCTTCCCAATTTTTGAATATGCCTTAATAGGCATTTAAATCCAACAAAATGAACAACCAAAAGTAGCACACACTAGCTATGTCCAAATTGCACTACTTAACCTAAAAGATTGTCACTAAGTCACGTATGCATAGTTGCAATAAACCCCTTTATAGCTAATGATACACCAAAATACATCTATATATGACATTAATATTATGACCCCTTACAAATAGTTTCATTTATATTTTCTTACATAATGACAAGGTGTGAATACACTATCCATAATTCTTTGAATATGTGGCATTGAGAATTGTGTAAGATAATTCTCTAGTTAATAATATTGAATTATGAGTAGCGTACATGAAACCTAATCTACTTCTTCAAACTAGTGGTTAACAATTTTGAATATTTTTGAAGATGAGGAAAGAAAGTTCTCACACTGATGCCTATCTATTGAGATATTGAGTCATAGCTATCATAAAGGAAAAAAATAAGAGACACAGAAGCCTTGATTTGGGCATAAAATCCATCACCTTATAGGTATTACACACAGCCACTTGGATACTTAATAATCCAAAAGTGAACTACATAAATCCATACGCAGAGAGAAAATGATTCTTACAATGTTCATAATATTTTTAAATATTTTCCCATTATCAAATATTCAATATATTTATGCTTGCAATTGTGACAAGAGAAAACCTTGACAGGTATTAACATTACCTTGAAGATATACAAACATGGAAACACCTAGAGTGCATGATACCCAACATAATTTTATATCCTTCTGATTTCTCAAAACTTCACTTCCTTATTATAGTTGGACATTACATTGTTGAAGCCTTAAAGAAAATCTCTACACTTGCAAGTGTCTTAAGAAAACCATAAAAAGATCCAACCTCCTTTAAAAAATAACCAAAAATATTTCTTGTTGGCAATAATGCATTGCTCTAATCTGCAACACTGAAGCTCATCAAAAATCAATGGTAGCAAGCTAAAACTACACCCAAAAATAGATTGGAAAAATGATGAGAATGGATTCTAGCTACCCATAATTGTGGGCATAGTGTATTGGCATTCATGGATTTTAATAGGAGCAAAATAGAGTTGAAAATAACTACATTTTAAAATGGTGCCTTTACATTTGAAAATATTATAATATTTTCATTTAAAACTTATCAAGCCTATATTACCTTTGTGGACACTTCTAGCATGCTTGGCACCTATGTGGCCCACTCTATTTACCCATTGTTTGGTGCAAAATCATTTATTCTTCTATCATAACATACCTTGGAGACTATCGACACTCTATAAGGATTTTGGACCAATGTCAAGCTTAGGCATGAGTTTCAAAACCATTTGAAGACCTCAACATGCTACATGAAGAAGCCAAAGAATTTATCACCACTCTCCTTTAATAACTATTGATGCTTTCATTTATGCCACAAACCATGTTGGGCCCCCATGTGGTTTTGGAACCACTAGGGGGTCAACATAAACTATGTGTTCTCTTTATTGACAAAATATAAGCCCTTAATCTAAATAAGAACTCCATTAGGGGTCTTGTTAGGTTCAAGAAAATATCCAAACCTTTGATGCATAAATAATCTACCCCATCAAACAACAAACAAACTAAGGAAATGTGACAAAAATGCACAACCTAAAACAAAGAGAAAAAAAGATAAATAAAAATAGCAATAGGGGTAATATATGAACATTCTTAAAAGCCCCAAGACCCCCAAAATATAAACATAACATCCAATAAACATTAAAAACATAGAAGCTTAGGATTTGGCAAACAAATGTAGATTTAAAACATGAAAAAAAAAGGCAACAATTGATTTGAACCACAACAATAAAAAATCTATTTATGTTTTGACATAGATTCCCATTAAAAAACTCTTAGGTTGGCAATATGTAATGGGAAAAACAAGGCTTGAGGTCACAAAAACTAAGACTCAACAATTGTTTTGGCATTACATAATTGAGTCCCAATAATGTTAGCAACCCCTAGAAAGCATCCAATCCCATAGAAATTACTCATCATCTTCCTCCAAAAGTGGTTCAAACATGAGAAATCTAATTGGGTGATCCCACAATAGTGGTTTACAATTTCTGGCCAAATTGGACACTGCAATTATTATTTTTAACTAAATCTTCATATTCGGGAACCTATAGCAGATTAACTGTGAGGAATTTGAAGATGATGCAAACTAGAATCTCATCACATTTTGTCTGTAGATTCTAAAAATATTTTTTTCAAAATTTTTGGAATCAGATTGCACTTTTTTTTCCATCTCCCACGAAAACTGGTTTTTTTTTAGAAAACAACATTTTTAAAAAGTGACGCTCACCATATACAACATAAATTTTTTTGTATGAAGGATAAAATTCTAATTTTTTCGAATTTAAATTTGTAACTATGATATCTAGCACTTTCATTTGGTCTCATAGTTTTTTATTGAATATTTTTTCCTTAATCAAGTTTCAAAGTCAAACCAATTGCAATTCAGACATAGGCGAACTGTATACAACATAAAAAAATTTGTATGAATCGAAATTCAATTTTTTTTTTTTTAATGGATCAAGGACATCAATACCCAATCTCAATGTATTTTTAAATTTTTTATTTTGATAATCTGCTATTTTTCCACATGTGCAAAATAGAGAGCTTGATTTTCAGTGAAAAACCTATGTTTAATAAAACTAAAAAAACACATACATAATAAAACCAAAACATATTAAAATTTAATTCGTTGGATAGCTCGTTCTGAGGACTACCATCTTCTAGTTGGGTTTGTGAAGTATCCTCCATTTTCATCCTCAACCCGAGCTTCGAAGGGAAAAAATCTGCTAAAATTTGGTGGAAGAGGGGGAGAAGGGGAAAAAAGGCGGATTCGAGCGAACCCCCCTTCGAACAAACCCCCCTTCCCTCGAAAGGGTGAAGGGGTTCATTCGAAGGGGGGTTCACTTGAACCCCCCTTTTTTTTGAAATTTCCATTCGTTTCTATGAAGAAACGTGACATCATAGGGTTCGAGCGAACCCACCATGCAAAAGGGGGTTCGCTCGAACTAGGCGTTCGACCAATCCCCTCATTTGGGTTCGTGCAAACCCCCTAGTTAAAATGAAGCCTTAAAAACATGAAATTTTGAATGTGTGAGCATTTTTACAAATTTTCTTCCTCATCAAAATTGTACACCACTATTATGGGTTTACCCAATTCCTACTATCAGTAAGAAATAAATACATTAGGGTAGAGTACCAACCCAACAAACCATGACAATAATTCCCTTGAAATCAATATGAAATTTAACTTAGTTTTCAAGTCTCCAAGAATTGAGGCTCTAAACTAAAGCTTCTTGTTTTCATCAAAGCCCCCTTGAATGAAAATCAAACTTTTCTATGTCGAATAATGACCAAGAAGGGTACCTAAAAATTGAGCAAAGTGATGATTTGACATCTTCCTTCCTAAATAGGCATCCTTTGCAACTAAAGAATAATTCTTTGGATCTATTAAACATATATTCAAGCATAACACATGCACCACTTATTCTTAACCAAATTGTTGACACTAATACATAACCACCCACACAAGCAATACATAATGCACCAAAACCATAAGTCAACATTAATAATGAGGAAATTTGTACATATCTTACCAAATGTGATGGGGTATGAATTAAATGTCAATCATAAATACAAATACCTTTAGTACCAAATCACACCATATAAAGATCAAGTTGGCACATAAAAATAATACAATGAAAAGGGGGTAGTAGATTCCTACAAAGTGTTGGGTAGGTAGCCACACAACATCAAAGTGGCTTTTTCTCTAATAAGGTCCTTCTTAACAAAGGTCATGAATTATTGAAACCACCAAGAAGAGTAAAGAAGAAGTCTTCAGTGATACCCTCATTCGCAAGTGCATCAAACACCTTACTACCTTTCCTAAAATAGTGCACAAAAAGAGACATTAGTGATTTATTAGTAGTAATCTTAGGCTTCCTCAATTTGCCAATGAAGCTTCTAATTCAAGCAATATTAATTCTTGTTCAAACTAGTTATAAAATTTTGTGAATCACCTTCAATAATTAACTCTTTACACCCTTTTCTTAAACTCAATTTTTAACCTACCATTACAGATAACCATTTTGCTTTATTGTTTGTTTTAAAGTCAAAGTGAAGAGAACCTGCATGCAATAAACAACCTTTAGAATCTCTTCTGATTCCTCCAACAAAAGAACTATAATTACTTTTGGATGTGTCATCAAAGTTTAGTTTGAGTTATTTTAAAGGAGTTAACTTCCAAACCATATTATTTGTAACACAAATACTATCTCTTACCTATTTGTGGGATTGTTTGAGCATAAATTAAAGTATATAGCCTCTTATCCTATTTATAGAATTATTTAAGTATAAGCTAAAGTAAATAATTTATTTTCATTTAATTTTTTAAAACTTTTACTTGATTTTTATTATTTATTGCATTGATATTTTAAAAATAAAACAACTCTTTAAATAAATATATTAAAAATGATATTCATATAGATATAGATAAGTAATATATGATAATGTGTAAATAAAGATTTTAAGAGGTTTAATGTAATAGATGATGTTTAATATGATGCACATTATAATTTTTCATATAGAAGAAATATATAGCTGTTTAATTTGGTATTTTCATATTTCAATAAATATGAAATTCTTAATAAATGTTTGATTAATGTTATATTTGGATAAATAAAATATATTCAGATTTTGACAAAGAAATATGTCGTTTTTTATGAAAAAAATAGAAACAAAAATAATATCTTAAAGTTAAACAAATAAAAAATCCATTAAAATAATTTTGGATACTAAATTAAGATTTTAAATGTTGTATTCAAAATATTAATCTTTTAAAAGATACATAGAATATCCGTTTTAAGTTGTCTATCTATTTTAAGTAACAGATTTAATTTAAATACCTCGAAATTAATACCATTTAAAACGGAACTAATAAAAACAATTCCAAATTTGAATAATCCATTTAATATTCTAAAAATATTAGATGTTTATCATTATTTTGTCTTTTTAAAGATAATTGATGCTGATGCCCTTGATCATGATATTTTGTCTTTGATAGATATTATTCTGTTTTTACACCATACGCAAAATTTATGAAATCGTACCGTATCAAATGTGCAAACCCATTTTTAAAATGGTGATATAATTATTTGGAATTAAATTTTAGAATTGAAGGAAATTGGATTAGTAAGAAAGGGTTTCGATTTTAGATGCACAGAAGTTTATTATATTTAATTAAATTAATTAAAAATATGGAAAAATTAAATGTTTTTTTAATTTATTTAAAATTATTTTAATAATTGTTGGGATTAATAATATATATATATTTTAAAGTTTAATGATAATATAATATATTTAATTAAATAATATTTTTATGAATCATATTAATTATGTGAGTATGTATTAATTTCTAATTGTTAGTTAAATTTTTTTATTATATTTAAAAAGAATTAGAAATATATATTTTTAACATAATATGTGTAATATATAATATGGAAATGAGCAAAACTTAACAATAAAGTGAAAATTCAACAAGAATTGCCTTTTAGTTGAAAGTTGAATGATTAAAATCTCCTTCACACAATAAAATGATGTCTATACAATGATGAAGTGGTGCGCTATTATTATCTCACTATAACAACCCAACAAATACAACACACTAAAATACTTATTTGAATTGCTCCTCCAAATAAAAAATCTAACAAAGGCACATGGCATTTTTCTATTACTTAATAAACTCCATTCAAGAATACAAGGCATTTCTATTTCAGAAAGGCAATCCCCTAATAATGTGCACAATATAAAACATATTTTTTGAGCCACCAACATGAATAATACATTATTAAAAATAGATACAAAATATATAAAGAATAAGTCTATAAAAGTTACTCAATTCACATAATTGGTTTTGAATTTTTTTTTGAATCAATAATGTGGACCATTATATGTTTGTCTTTAAATTTCTTAATATTAAAACAGTTTAAACATGATATGTATGAAAGGAAGTTAGGAGAATCAACTTCCTACACTAATCTAAGCAAGAGAGTACCAACATATGCACATTCAATTACATAAAACAAATAAGACAAAGATAAACCATAACACAGTGTATACGTGGGAAAACCCTTTTGGGAAAAAACCCACACTCCAAATCACACAATTCAAATGTATTATCAACAACAAGAACAATTACAATACAATCTCGAAGCAATGTTGAGGAGTTTTCACACTACAAGAATCTCGATAAATTTCGACAGCATAACGACATGTAATCAAACTTCAACCTATAACCCATAAAATGCACTAACTCTAGAAGTATTTATAATGCAACAACATGAAGCAAAACACCAAAAACTTGCCAAAACCATTTCACCCGCCCAAGGTGTGAACTAGAGTCTATTATGACATGTTGTCATAGTCAAGACTCATTTAATTTGGCAAACTTCCAAAATTAGCACTTGCCTCAAAATAACCACCATTTGCCATGCAAGACACCACTACACATGCCAAATGCAAACTTAGGCGTCCCCATAATAATAGCTTACCTGCCATAGTGTAAAAAGGAAACTGTCATACACCACTCTTATGCTGACATATCTCGTCATAGCAGTTTCCACAATAAACTCTTATGGCTATCATAAACTGTCATAGCAAGTGTCATAGTTTGTCATAGTGCATGACATAACAATTTATGACAAAAGCCATCAATTTAGCCTAAATTATAGGCCCTCCAAAGTGGACGCTTACTTCCACAATTTTAGCTTACAACGTTTACATGTCACTTTCCATGTAGGATGCCACATCAAAGCTGGTCCCACAAAGTGACAACATATTTAATAGGCATAATTAATTACAAAATAAATAAATACATCAAATAACAATTAATTAAATGATGAGACTCAAAGGTTGAGGCACCTTATTCCCAAAAATATAGTAGATAATAATATTATGGAGTATACATCTAAACTAAAAGTCATTTTTCAATTAAATTGTTAAGTAGAAAGATCTAATTCATCAAAATCATCCAAAAATCGACCGATCAATTGTACTTAAAAATTTGAACATTAACATAATTAAAAAACATATCATCCTCTCACCAATATAACTCAATCAATTAAACTACATTCCTTTCTTTAATCATTAATATTATTTGACCATTACTTTATCCTTTACGAAAGATGAATTTTCCCTGCCTGCTATTCCTAAGCTGATGCCCATTATTAAACTTATCCACAGGTAATCACCGCACGGACATAATGCCAATAAAATTGCATATACGTCCGGCAAGTTATTCCCAGATTTCGTCGGACTCTGTTGAATGGATCCATTCGACAACCCTTAAAAGGGGTCCAGTTGTCCAGAAACTTCATTGCAAATATCATTCTGCTGGAAAATGGCAACATCACTGAACAGGTCGGATATGTCATTCAGAAGGCAGGGATCTTCCGGTATAGTATGGGGTGTGGATTCGATTCCCGGGAAGGCTGATGCTGCACTTTCTGAGAGTCATATCATGAAGGGGCGCAAATATTCTTCTTGTGATGTTCAGCCCCCCTTCCCCCACAGCAAGAGCACCAGCTCCATTGGAACTCGTTTTGAGAGTGGAAAGCCTGGGCAAACGGCGGCTCCTTCAGCTCCTCACAAATCTGGGTTTTGCTTTCCCATATGTTTCGCACGTCTCTTCTCCAAACCCCGTTAGATCATACTGGGAACGGCTATCCAGCCCCATGGATGCCTCATACATCATATGCTGTCAATCATGGGGCAAAAAAGTTTTTTTAATGTTTTATTTAAAAAAAAAACTGCAGTTTATACAGTTATGATGTATGATCTCATGGTTGCCTGCGCCACGGGGTTGGATAGCCGTTTCCTTAGATACTAGGTCTATTTGATGCATTTCATTACCTCTGTCATTAGATATATATGCATGCTTATTGTTTTGCTTCTTAGATGTAGTGTATTTTTTAAAGGGGCAAACGTTTTTGATATGGAGTTATGAATTGGTGGGGTTATAAATGGCGGATTTCATCTTCAATATAAACGTTGAACAATAATATTCTAGTTGGGTTTGAACTTTGGTAGCAAGAACAACACTACAACTTAATCATCACATTATGGCAGTATTTGCATTAGAGGTAGGTGTCTCTAATGGAATGCTTGCATAAGAGAATTCTTCATATTATTTTCTAGAGAGATTTGTAGTGTCAAAGTAATAATGTGTTATGTTGTTATTTATATAAAAAATGATTTAAAAAAAATATGGGATTAAATATATTTGACTTCAAAATGTTGATCGATATTATTTCATACAAATATTTGTATTGTATCTTATATATTTGTGATATATATGACAATGGGAACATATATCTTTATGATGTTTATATTTATATAATACATATCTGTATATAAAACCTTCACAAAAATCTTTTATTTTTTTTATAAAATAGAATGCACATTTTTACATAACTCTTATTTATAAAATATTGTTAAAGTTAAATATGAATGTTTTAAAATATAAGATATGCTTGTATCTACTTTACATAAAATTTGAATGCTCTATTTAAAAAATATATATTAATTAGCTGCCAGGCTACATATAGTGTGAGATTTGAGCGTGTGAGATTTGAGCCTCAAACAAGTCTCACGCTTGCAAACCACTGTTGAGTCGTCGAAAAACAAGTTTTAGCCGTCATTTAATGGTAAACTAGCTACCGTTTAATGGTAAAAGCCTCTAAAATCTCACTTATCACATAAAAGCCAAATAAATCTTGATTTGACAACTAGATGGGACATTCTATTTCTATTTGAAGTATTTTTTATCAATTTGATGACAATTTTCTTCATTTGTATTGCTTTATGTTTTAAATATGTGTGCAAATATTTCATAATTAGATAATACTTAATTTCTTTAAGGAAAAAATCTAAATTTGCTTAAGTTTATTTCATTTCATTATTTAACATTTAATATTTATTGTTTAATCCAACCACATGCAACTAGAATTTTCATACACAAAGTATACTCTCTAACATATTAACATACATATAATTTTTTATGATGTAATCCTTGAACCTCCTATGCTAATTCTATATAACCAATTTTGTATTGTTACAATTGATTTATGTTTTATCTTTAATTTTCTATTGATATCTCCCTTAGAACCTCCTATAAATACAATTGCTAGTATAGTAATTAATGATAATATTGCTACTTAAATTCATATTTTCTTTAATGAATCTCCACTTATTCTTCAAATAGCCAATAAGTAAGAAAATTATTTCATTTTCTTTTCTATTCAAGATTGTATGTATCTTACCACTTATGATTTTTATGTGACATAAAATGACTTTTCATTTATGTTCAAATTATCTTCAAATAATCTCTTTATATATTGAAATGTCCTACATTTAATTTCTCGAAGCTCTAGTGGCCTTTATTTTAATACACTATAATTTTTTCCCATGTGACGATGGTGAACTTCTTGTAGGTAAGAACTTGTGCATGCACTTTCTTTTCATTAACTTATTGTACAAAAATTTATTTTATTTACTTCCTAAAAATTCTTTTATTTTTTAAATATCTACTTTATTCATATTCTTAGTCTCTTGTTTCCTTACTCTTTTGGCACTACAAGTCATTCAATTTAAATTAAAAATAATATAAAATCATTAATTTTTTATTTTTTATTAATTATATAGCAAAGATTTTTAAGTACTCAAATAAAGTTGTGATATAAATAGTTTCATGTTTTATATAGTTCAATTATATAGATTTATTGAGTTGTTCCTCAATCCAAAAATATAGTCTACTAGTCAATACATAATATAGAAGTAAAACTCAATAGTAAAGTGAAGATTATGAAAGAACAACCTCTTCCTTGAAATTTGAATGATTGAAATCTCTTTGAAATGGTGAAAATGATGCATACATGATGATAAAGTGGTGTGTTATTATTGAATAATTACAACAACCCAACAAAAACAACACACTAAAATATTAACTTGTATTGCTCCTCCAAATAACAAATCTAACAAAAACATATGACATGTTTTTATTACTTAATAAACTTCCATCAAGAATACAATTTATTTGCATTGAAGGCATACCAACCCCCTTAAAAATAAAGATATTATAACTCTAACTTTTAAGAAATAAATATACATACTTTACTTAATAATATAATTACTATTTATATTTCAATGTATTAATAAAAAATGAAAAAACAATTTTTATTTTTTTTAAATTACTAAATAATTTTAAAATATTTTAGACACTGGACATCAACCCACTATGGAGTCTTGCCAATATATATATACCACTAATGTGCACAATATAAATCATCTTGTTGCAGGCTTAAAAACAAACTCAATTAAAAATGGGAACAAAATGCATTAGCATTCTAATTTTTTTATACTTCATATAATATCCTTATTAAAGGATCTTAATAGATTTTTTTATACTTCATATAATATCCTTATTAAAGGATCTTAATAGATTTTTTTTATACTTCATATAATATCCTTATTAAAGGATCTTAATAGATTTTTTTATACTTCATATAATATCCTTATTAAAGGATCTTAAGAACTATTAGCAACTATACTCCTTTGCCTCATGTTAACACGAGTGTTGGAAAAAAGTCTATTAAAGTTAATTCATATAATTTGGTTCAAAATTTCTCTCTGATTTTGTCAATAATTATATGTATTTTCTTTAATAATGTTATGTTAGTCTTTATAGAGAATATATAATAAATTACAATATTATGAAGGATACATCTAAATAACAAGTTATATTTTAGGAAACGTATTGTGAGTTAAGAGATTTAGTTTATCAAAGTTATTTAATGATATTATGGGTGGACAATTATACTTAAAATTTTGAACATTGATGAATAGCATAATTATATAACATATCATCTTGCTCACGAATTAGGATCAGTCAATTAAACTACATTCTTTGATTACACTCAACTTTAATACTTAATCATTGTAAAAATGTGAAATTCTATATTATTTTTTGGATAAATTAAAAATTTGAATCTATCCAATTTAACTATTGAAGATAAATATCTACCTTTCTATTTTTTAATGGAGAATCTTATTTCATCCACAAGCTCTTTTCACTACCTAATACAAGAGCACGAGTCTATGTTGATACCTCTTCAACTAAAGACCTAAAGACTAAAGGGTATCCATTCCACAAAAAATGCTCAAACATGACCTTATGCTCATCCCTTATATATCATACCTTTGAAGATTTGAACCTTGATGGATGACAATATGAAAAAATATATCCACCCTACTAATTATACTCAACCAATTAAATTATACCCCTTCAATCATATTTACTATTTAATATAAATAAAATATAAAATTATTACTTTCTTGGTTTGACCATTAATCTAAATAATATTTAAATAAAACTTCATCCTTTACGAAACATGCACTTTCGTAAGAAACCTGCCTGCTATTCCTAAGCCGATTCCGATTATTAAACATATCCAGAGGTACTCAGGACATAACGCCAATTAAAATGCATATATGTTGGGCAAGTTATTCCAAGATTTGTTACTCTGTTGAATCGTCCATTTTAAAAGGGGCTCCATTTGTCCAGCTACTTCATTGCAAATAGCATTGTGTTGGAAAATGGCAACATCACTGACCAGATCGGACATATCATACAGAAGGCAGGGATCCTCTGGTAATGTATGGGGCGTGGGTTCGATTCCCGGGATGCTCGATTCTGCACTTTCTGAGAGTAATATCATGGAAGGGCGCAAATATTCTTCCTCTGTTGCTCAGCCCCCCTTCCCCCACAGCAAGAGCACCGGCTCCATTGGAACTCGTTTTGACAGTGGAAAGTGTGGCCACGGGGTATCTTCAACTTCCCGCAAATCTGGGTTTCGCTTTGCCAGATGGATCAGGCGGCTCTACTCCAAATCCCGTTAGATTGTAAGCCTATTTAATGCATGTCATCACCACTCCCATTAGGTCTGTTCTTTGTTGCTGTTTTTTTCCATTACACGAATCTAATAGCCGTTTAAACTGCAGTGTGTTTGGTAAACTTAATTCTCCCCCCCTTTAAACTGCAGTACGTCTGATTAACCTTTTTCATGTGTCCGGGTGACATTGGCACACACGTCTTCCGGTACCAAGGGGAGACTAGACGTTGTGACCTCTTGCCTTCAAAAGAATGTTTTAGCCAATCGAACTAGACCCTCTCTAAAAAGTAGGGGTTTTTGTAGAATGCTTGCATAAGGAAATTGTTTTTATTTATTTGTTTGTTTGAAAATTATTTTATTTTTTACTAAGATTTGTAGTGTCCACGTAACAATGTATCATGTTATTATTTTTAAAAATAAATTTGTATGATCTTTTAAAAATATATTTGATTTCAAAATATTCATTGATCTTATTTCATACAAAAAATTGTATTGTATTCTTATATGTTTATGATAAACAATGGCATAAGGAATATGTTGCTTATAATTATATAATACAATTTTGTTTTCTACAACTATTGTTTTTAATATCTACATATAAAACCTTCACAAAAAAATCATCTTAATAATATTCATATACGCGTTTTTGCATAAATCTATGTATAAAATATTATTGAAGTTAAATATAGATGCTTAAAATTATAAAATGTGTTTGTATCTATTTTAAATAAAATTTTAATTATTTATTTTAAAAATATATATTTTAATGTAGTAATGATGGTGATGATGTTTTTAATTCTTTGACTTGATAATAAGAGAGGTGGTGTTACAATAATCACTTAATTTTAAATTAACATTTCTAATTTTGTAGCTCATTCACAGTAGTGAATGTGGGTAGTGGATGCGGTTCTTAAGAGTGGGACATTCTCTTGGACCAATTAAAGAGTGAATTTTTGCAACATTGTTGATAGATTGTATAGATCTTCCATTTCTCTTTCGTGGTTGAACATTGATAGGAATTTGTAAAGTCAAATTATCCCTATCTCTAGTTCTAATCACTCGTCAATCCAATTGATGATCTTTGTGGATTGCCATCCTTTGAATGACTCAAGTGTGAGAAGATGTGGTTTGGGGATCCTCGCTTATGGAGTTGTTAGAATCTTGGTGGAAGGATGTTTCCAAAATCAAAGGAACCAAAAATTTTGTTCTTTCCAAAAAAAATCATATTTGAAAAGTCGATTGATATAATGGATTTCAAAATCATCCGAAAAAACATTAAAAAATAAAGAATCAAATTTGAGTAGTCTACTTTAAATGAAGTTGCTCAATCCATGAGTATGGCTCAAATGGATTTGTTATGATAAATGTATTTCAAATAAATAATTGAAAATTCTAGTAGGAGAAGATTTTTTTTGGAGATAAAAGTCTAGGGAAACTCGGTATAAAGAAGGGGATAGAAATACCAAGTTTTTTCATAATTCAACAAAGATTAGAAGGCAGTCTAATTGCATTACTTCTATTAAATCAAGATATGGTAGAATTCTAAAAGAATGGTTGGAAATAAGAATGGAAGTTTTTGGTGGTATGAAGGTTTATTGAATTTTGGGGATGCTTCTTTATTGCAAGAACATAATTTACTTCTACAAAACATTCCACATATTATTTCAAATGAAAAAAAAGGAAGTTGTGACTCCTTTCTTAGAGGAAGAAATTTTAAATATCCTTTGTCTTAAATGCAATTTGACAAAGCTCTAGGACTTGATGGCTTTCATGCTAGACTTTTTCACCAATGTTAGGAAATTGTGGGGAAATATCTTCTATTGACCACAAATGAGTCCAAATGTTCAAGGAAAACTTTGAGGTATTTAAATGCTACTTTCATCTCTCTGATTCCTAAGAAAGTTGGTTTGACAACATTTCATGATTTTCATCCCATCTCAATTTGCAATACAATTTCTAAAGATATGGTTAATAGACTAAAACTACTTCTCCCCTTGCCCATTTTAAAAGAAAAAAATGGTTTTTGTTCTTGTACTATCCCCAATTAGGGATGTTTAATATTTCAATTTGGTTTGTCTCCAAGGGATACCAATGATTAGATCTTATTTCAAATCAAGTTTATCTAAACAAAAAATGATATTATACAAAATGAATTGTAAAACCTTGCAAATGAACAACAATTCAGAGCAATTATTTATTCCTCTTATTAAAGTGGAAGATCACATACAATCAATTCAGTTTCCAAAATAATAACAATGATATTATAATGAAAAGTGCAACAAATTCACAATAAACTAGGGGGCCTACAAAAGCCACCACCAAATTAAAATCCCTAGGTGCTAAGAGAGAGCTACCTAACTCTGAAAAATAGGTACTAATAAAAGCTACCCAAATAGCAAATCAATGAAGCTTAGATGCAATCCCTAAGTGGAATTGCTTAAATTTGGATAGGATTCTCATCCACTAGTTGGTTATGCGATCAGGTGGCTTTCATCCTCCAATCTTCAATGACAAACAAACATGATATTTGATATGTTTGAGGAACAATATCATAAAAACTAGATAATGTTATTGAACTTTGACTTAGGTTTAAATAGGCAATTGACCGCTCACTTTCCTTCCCAAATTCAATTTCAAATCTTTTTTTTCTCTTCAAGGATCCCTCCAGATAGACCCTTAGGCAATAACATTTAAATGAATAAAGCTTGATTACGTAATACCCAAAGGCCCCTATAATATTGGACACACCAAATTATTATAGTCATTTCCTTAATTTTATTTTCCCAATCCTACAAGGAATGGAAAATAGGCTTAAGGAACATTATAATCTTCCAGAAAAAGGGGAGATGACAATCCTTCCTCATCAAGATTTCTTTCCCTCAAGAAATTCAAATTTGGATGCTTCAAGATGTCGACCTCTTTCCATGTAGTGTCTTTAATTGGTTTATCCCTCCACCTCACCAAATACTCGCTAATGATTGTATTCCTTAGCTTTCTTTCCTAAGTGCCCATGATAGATTTTAATATCAAATGATTCTTCCTTTGTCATCCAAAGGTGGCAAGTCTTTGGATAGTACAAAATGCTACCCCAATGCCTTTTGAAGACAAGAAACATGAAAGATGTTGTGGATTCTAGTATTCTTGGCTTCATAGGCTACATCTCTCACCTTTATTATAGTCTTATAGGAACCATAGAATCTCCATTTTAACTTATTTTCTCCTTTTCTTCTTCAATGAATTCGAACTATAAGGTTGCATCTTAGGTAAATCATGTCTCTAACTTTAAAAATTATTTCAATAAATCACTAGTTTGCATGTAGCCTCTATTGGTTCTAGCTATGTTAAAGATGGTCCTTGAGGTATTTTGATACCTCTAGACTTTGCTTGATCATATATGTTGCTTTGAGCACCCTATTTTCTATGACTACGAGATCTACAAAGGTTGGGACATTATATCCATATAAATCCATGAAAGGTGGCATGCATATGGATATATAGTAGGTGTTATAACAATGTTCTCCAAAATGTGACCACTTGACCCAAGTTATTTGCTATTTGGAAACGTAATTTATCGGTTATGGACTACTACCCTTCAATCCATTTGTTGATAATTTCAATTTGTCCATCCACTTGGGAGTGATAACTTGTGCTAGGGTTGAGACCTATTCCCATCAAATGGAATAATTCTTGCCAAAAGTGACTCAAAAACTTGGTATCCCTATCATTAACAATGCTATTAGGTAACCCATGTAATTTGAAAATATCCTTGAAGAATAAATTGGCAATTTGGGAAGCCTTGGAGTTAGAGGATATGGCATAAAATTGTGCATACTTGGTAAGTCTATCCACCACCACAAATATGCAGTCTTTTCCATTTATCTTGGGTAACCCAATGATAAAGTCCATATATATACTTTCCTAATTTTTCTAATAAACGGGTAATGGTTAAAAAAAGCATATTGGATAGACTTGTTCCACCTTGTTTTGCTAGCAAGATGAACATTCCTTAATGAAATTCCTTTTCATTCCTTTCCAAGATAATATATCTTTGATCTATTTGTATGTCTTAAAATACCCCAAATTTCCAATCAATGAAGTATCATGCATGGACCATAAATTATTTTCCTTCAACTTTTGACTCTGGAATCAAATGTATCATCTCTTTATGTAGAATTAGGTCTCCTACCACTTTGAACATGTCATCTTGTACTCTTCCATCCATTTGCCTAGTAGTAGAATCATTCTTGGCATATTAAACTATGATGGTGGTGACCCAATTAGTAGTGTATTAGGGAAGAATTTTCAAGTTACCTGCAAATAAGTGCAAGTAAGCATAAAACTATTAAACCCCAATCAACAATGGAGCACAATGGAAAACAAGAAGCAAATAAACATGAGACAAAGTCACTTGGTCTTCATGCTTCCATCGAATGACCTCCATTGGCCTTCTCCATCTTGCTAAAAATTGTATGATTGCCCTCAGATTTGGAGTGCAACTATAACCTATGCCAAAGACAAGCAAGATATTGAAGTATTATGAGTGCTCAAGTATAAGTTCTCAAGCATGCTGAAAATAACTATCTCCAAAATGGCTTGAGAGAGTGCTTTTTAAAGAATTCCAATTTGAGAACGGATGGCCAGGATTGGAAATAGGTAAAGCCCTAAGATCAATGGCTAGGATTCAATGTGAGAAGAAGCATTAGGGTTAGGACAAAATTAGGTCAAAGTTAGGGCAAGATTTGAAATTAAGGGTTAAGATTTAATTGAAAACAATTAAATCAATGGTGGAGAAAAATAGGTAGTTGGAATAATATAAACTGATTAATTTATGGAGGAAAGTCGACTTTTGGAAAATAATGGTTTAATGCCATAAATGGGAATAAGATAAAAGGAAATAAATGATTATTTTAATTATTTATTTGTGGGATGGTAATGTTGGTAAATGGTACTTAGGAATAAGGATTGATTAGTGACATATTTAAATAATCACAGAGGAATAGTTAAAAATTATTATGACATTAGAATATAATCAAATGGTTTAATTATGTGAGGAGGACGTTTGACATAGAAAAATGCAATCTGGAGGACCAAGTCATTTTTATGTGTCTACATTTTTCCCCTCTTTAACATAATGCACTTTATCGCGTTGTGTCAAAGAAAATAAGCCAAAAATGTGTTTGTATCTATTTTAAATAAAATTTTAATTATTTATTTTAAAAATATATATTTTAATGTGGTAATGATGGTGATGATGTTTTAATTTTTTGACTTGATAATAAGAGAGGTGGTGTTACAATAATCACTTAATTTTAAATTAACTTTTCTAATTTTGTAGTTCATTCACGGTAGTTGATGTGGGTAGTGGATGTGGTTCTTAAGAGTGGGACATTCTCCTGGACCAATTAAAGAGTGATTTTTTGCAACATTGTTGATAGATTGTATAGATCTTTCATTTCTCTTTTGCAGTTGAACATTGATAGGAATTTGTAAAGTCAAATTATCCCTATCTCTAGTTCTAATCACTCGTCAATCCAATTGATGATCTTTGTGGATTGCCATCCTCTGAATGACTCAAGAGTGAGAAGATGTGGTTTGGCGATCCTAGCTTATGGAGTTGTTAGAATCTTGGTGGAAGGATGTTTCCAAAATCAAAGGAACCAAAATGTTTGTTCTTTCCAAAAAAAACCATATTTGAAAAGTCGATTGATATAATGGATTTCAAAATCATCCAAAAAAACATTAAAAAATAAAGAATCAAATTTGAGTTGTCTACTTTAAATGAAGTTGCTCAATCCATAAGTATGGCTCAAATGGATTTGTTATGATAAATGTATTTCAAATAAATTATTGAAAATTCTAGTAGGAGAAGATTTTTTTTGGGGATAAAAGTCTAGGGAAACTCGGTTTAAAGAAGGGGATAGAAATACCAAGTTTTTTCATAATTCAACAAAGATTAGAAGGCAATCCAATTGCATTACTTATATTAAATCAAGACATGGTAGAATTCTAAAAGAATGGTTGGAAATAAGAATGGAAGTTTTTGGTGGTATGAAGGTTTATTGAATTTTGGGGATGCTTCTTTATTGCAAGAACATAATTTACTTCTACAAAACATTCCACATATTATTTCAGATGAAAAAAATAAGGAAGTTGTGACTCCTTTCTTAGAGGAAGAAATTTTAAATATCCTTTGTCTTAAATGCAATTTGACAAAGCTCTAGGACTTGATGGCTTTCATGCTAGACTTTTTCATCAATGTTAGGAAATTGTGGGGAAATATCTTCTATTGACCACAAATGAGTCCAAATGTTCAAGGAAAACTTTGAGGTATTTAAATGCTACTTTCATCTCTCTGATTCCTAAGAAAGTTGGTTCGACAACATTTCATGATTTTCATCCCATCTCAATTTGCAATGCAATTTCTAAAGATATGGTTAATAGACTAAAACTACTTCTCCCCTTGCCCATTTTAAAAGAAAAAAATGGTTTTTGTTCTTGTACTATCCCCTATTAGGGATGTTTAATATTTCAATTTGGTTTGTCTCCAAGGGATACCAATGATTAGATCTTATTTCAAATCAAGTTTATCTAAACAAAAAATAATATTATACAAAATGAATTGTAAAACCTTGCAAATGAACAACAATTCAGAGCAATTATTTATTCCTCTTATTAAAGTGGAAGATCACATACAATCAATTCAGTTGCCAGAATAATAACAATGATATTATAATGAAAAGTGCAACAAATTCACAATAAACTAGGGGGCCTACAAAAGCCACCACCAAATTAAAATCCCTAGGTGCGAAGAGAGAGCTACCTAACTCTAAAAAATAGGTAGTAATAAAAGCTACCCAAATAGCAAATCAATGAAGCTTAGATGCAATCCCTAAGTGGAATTGCTTAAATTTGGATAGGATTCTCATCCACTAGTTGGTTATGCGATCAGGTGGCTTTCATCCTCCAATCTTCAATGACAAACAAACATGATATTTGATATGTTTGAGGAACAATATCATAAAAACTAGATAATGTTATTGAACTTTGACTTAGGTTTAAATAGGCAATTGACCGCTCACTTTCCTTCCCAAATTCAATTTCAAATCTTTTTTTTCTCTTCAAGGATCCCTCCAGATAGACCCTTAGGCAATAACATTTAAATGAATAAAGCTTGATTACGTAATACCCAAAGGCCCCTATAATATTGGACACACCAAATTATTATAGTCATTTCCTTAATTTTATTTTCCCAATCCTACAAGGAATGGAAAATAGGCTTAAGGAACATTATAATCTTCCAGAAAAAGGGGAGATGACAATCCTTCCTCATCAAGATTTCTTTCCCTCAAGAAATTCAAATTTGGATGCTTCAAGATGTCGACCTCTTTCCATGTAGTGTCTTTAATTGGTTTATCCCTCCACCTCACCAAATACTCGCTAATGATTGTATTCCTTAGCTTTCTTTCCTAAGTGCCCATGATAGATTTTAATATCAAATGATTCTTCCTTTGTCATCCAAAGGTGGCAAGTCTTTGGATAGTACAAAATGCTACCCCAATGCCTTTTGAAGACAAGAAACATGAAAGATGTTGTGGATTCTAGTATTCTTGGCTTCATAGGCTACATCTCTCACCTTTATTATAGTCTTATAGGAACCATAGAATCTCCATTTTAACTTATTTTCTCCTTTTCTTCTTCAATGAATTCGAACTATAAGGTTGCATCTTAGGTAAATCATGTCTCTAACTTTAAAAATTATTTCAATAAATCACTAGTTTGCATGTAGCCTCTATTGGTTCTAGCTATGTTAAAGATGGTCCTTGAGGTATTTTGATACCTCTAGACTTTGCTTGATCATATATGTTGCTTTGAGCACCCTATTTTCTATGACTACGAGATCTACAAAGGTTGGGACATTATATCCATATAAATCCATGAAAGGTGGCATGCATATGGATATATAGTAGGTGTTATAACAATGTTCTCCAAAATGTGACCACTTGACCCAAGTTATTTGCTATTTGGAAACGTAATTTATCGGTTATGGACTACTACCCTTCAATCCATTTGTTGATAATTTCAATTTGTCCATCCACTTGGGAGTGATAACTTGTGCTAGGGTTGAGACCTATTCCCATCAAATGGAATAATTCTTGCCAAAAGTGACTCAAAAACTTGGTATCCCTATCATTAACAATGCTATTAGGTAACCCATGTAATTTGAAAATATCCTTGAAGAATAAATTGGCAATTTGGGAAGCCTTGGAGTTAGAGGATATGGCATAAAATTGTGCATACTTGGTAAGTCTATCCACCACCACAAATATGCAGTCTTTTCCATTTATCTTGGGTAACCCAATGATAAAGTCCATATATATACTTTCCTAATTTTTCTAATAAACGGGTAATGGTTAAAAAAAGCATATTGGATAGACTTGTTCCACCTTGTTTTGCTAGCAAGATGAACATTCCTTAATGAAATTCCTTTTCATTCCTTTCCAAGATAATATATCTTTGATCTATTTGTATGTCTTAAAATACCCCAAATTTCCAATCAATGAAGTATCATGCATGGACCATAAAGTATTTTCCTTCAAATTTTGACTCTGGAATCAAATGTATCATCTCTTTATGTAGAATTAGGTCTCCTACCACTTTGAACATGTCATCTTGTACTCTTCCATCCATTTGCCTAGTAGTAGAATCATTCTTGGCATATTAAACTATGATGGTGGTGACCCAATTAGTAGTGTATTAGGGAAGAATTTTCAAGTTACCTACAAATAAGTGCAAGTAAGCATGAAACTATTAAACCCCAATCAACAATGGAGCACAATGGAAAATAAGAAGCAAATAAACATGAAACAAAGTCACCTGGTCTTCATGCTTCCATCGAATGACCTCCATTGGCCTTCTTCATCTTGCTACAAATTGTATGATTTCCCTCAGATTTGGAGTGCAACTATAACCTATGACAAAGACAAGCAAGATATTTAAGTATTATGAGTGCTCAAGTATAAGTTCTCAAGCATGCTGAAAATAACTGTCTCCAAAATGGCTTGAGAGAGTGCTTTTTAAAGAATTCCAATTTGAGAATGGATGGCCAGGATTGGAAATAGGTAAAGCCCTAAGATTAATGGCTAGGATTCAATGTGATAAGAAGCATTAGGGTTAGGAGAACATTAGGTCAAAGTTAGGGCAAGCTTTGAAATTAAGGGTTAAGATTTAATTGAAAACAATTAAATCAATGGTGGAGAAAAATAGGTAGTTGGAATAATATAAATTGTTTAATTTATGGAGGAAAGTTGACTTTTGGAAAATAATGGTTTAATGTCATAAATGGGAATAAGATAAAAGGAAATAAATTATTATTTTAATTATTTATTTGTGGGATGGTAATGCTGGTAAATGGTACTTAGGAATAAGGATTGATTAGTGACATATTTAAATAATCACAGAGGAATAGTTAAAAATTATTATGACATTAGAATATAATCAAATGGTTTAATTATGTGAGGAGGACGTTTGACATAGAAAAATGCAATTTGGCGGACCAAGTCATTTTTATGTGTCTACATTTTTCCCCTCTTTAACATAATGCACTTTATCGCATTGTGTCAAAGAAAATAAGCCAAAAATATGCCCTAGTGTGAAAGTAGGGAGAGGAAGGATGACGAGGAGGTAGTGGTATGCCCCCTCAAGAGGACAGGCGGGTTCAAAGAATACGAGTGTGTGCTCAAAATGGATGAGAAGGCTAGAGGATGAAGGGAGAGAAGAAAAGTTAGCACGAAAGACATGGATGCTAGGATGAAAAATGAATACTTCAATATCTTGCCAAATAACATAATAGGTGTTGCATAATCATCATTAGGCGGTAAAATGTGACAAATGGACAACAAACACCATGATATGACATAGACCATGGTGTGCAAGGTCATCCACTTGCAAAAAAAAGACAATCGCAGACAAGGAATGTCCTAACTCATATTAAGGGCTAAGTTGCCCCAGTATTTTTGTCAAGACACACCAAAGACAACAATTAAGGAAAAACAGGTCATGAGACGTCATTGCACCTCTAAATCCTTCATGGAACATCCTCGAGGTAGCTAGTAACATGACGAAGAGACAAAAAAATATAAATATAATACAAAATAGACCAGCAAAATCAACAGCCATTCAATATGTTTTCCAATATTTGTTTGTCGAAGGTTGATTTCATGACGGTGTGACAATTTGATGATTTGATAGTCTAACAGTTTTAACGATTTGACGGTTTGACGATGCCTATCGTCAGGAAGGACACATCCTGAAAAGGCCAATGAGTATGTGACGGAGCCTGTCGTTAGGAAAGACACATCTTGAAAAAGGCAAATGGTATTTTGATAGGGTCTAATTCCAAGAAGGACGCATCTTGAAGAGGACCATACAACGGCTAGGTTGACATTGTTTTGGCAATTTGACTGATTGTGGCTTGATGATTGGTTGGACTATGTTGTATGTTGGTCCACAAGTTGAATGGGGAAATTTCGATGATTGTCTTGTGTCCAAGTTTGACTGTCTGATTTATTGGACTGATGCGACGAGCCTTAAAGGACTAACCTAGGTGGCCTCGGGGGCTCATCGACAGATGGCCTTGCCTACATCGTGCACTCAGAGACCTTGTAGTTCGACATGAATCTTGACTTTGTTTCAATGACAAAGGATTGAATCATGATTTTATTTGACAAAACCCTAATGCACGGACCTAATGCCCAAGGGACTAACGTAATGCCTAAGGGACTGACCTAATGCCTCAGGGGCACATTAACAGATGGCCTTGCCTATGTTTAGTCACAAAGGCAATGTAGTTCGACAATGACAAGGACTAACTCTGACTTTGTTTTTTTGGGATTTTGAAAGTTATTTGGATGTTTTTGTATTTTTGACATGTTTTGATTTTATTTTTATTTTTTGGAGTTTTACGATTTTTTTTGTCTTTTTTGAATATTTGATTTTTTTGTCTTTTGTCGAATATTTTGACTTTTTTGTCTTTTTGGGAATATTTGATTTTTTTGTCTTTTTGGGAATATGCTAACCTCCACTGACAAGTGTAGAATCCAATAAAACCAGGTGTTAGGAAATTGCCCCCAGCTAGGTCTAGGACTAACCATCGGGGATGGGATGGGACAGGGGTTTATTATGGACAGACTTGATGGAGGAGAAAGGACGCAAGACATCAACTGCTTGAAAGTCATGATAAAGATGACCAAGCCTTATGATGGATGTCAAATGGGAGATGATGGATAGTAAATGCGTTGTGACAAATGCAGGTGGAAGACTAGGTAGAGTGATAGTAGATGACAAAGTAGAGAAAGACTACACATGGCGCCTGTTTGCCAAGTTTTCACCATGGTACTTATCAAAAGCGCCACCGAAGTGGTTTTCACTATTTGACGATTTTATTTCTCTTTACCATTTTCAATATTTTTTGATTTTTTTGTTGTCACCAAGATGCTTGTTCGCCAAGTTTTCATCAAGGTAATGATTTTTTGATTTTTTGATTTTTTTTGTGCTTTTATGGTTTTATCATGGCTTTTTGAAGCTATGTATAGAATTTACGTAGGTGCAAGCTATTGATAAGCTCAGACAAAGGTTCCCCTTCAAGTGTGGATAACTAATAAGCATCGAAACCAAAAGATGTTGTTATGACATATGGACCCAACCAATTGGGCTCAACTTTGCCAGGTTTCTCACGTTCTGCTTGATTTTTTGGATTCTCCATCAACACCAAGTCACTAATGTCGAAGTGTCTAATCAAAACCCTTTTATTGTAACTGCAAAAAATATGATTTTGATATGCTTGTAGATGAGTCAAAGTCCTCTTTCTGCATTCATCAAGCAATTCTAACTCATGCAACCGGGATATATGATATTCCTCATCATCAATAAGCCCTTTCACGGAGACCCATAGGGAGGGGACTTTGACCTCGATAGGAAGGATAGTCTCTGAATCGAAGACCAGGGAAAACAAAGTGGCACCAGTGGGTGTGCGGATGCTCATGCGATATGCCCATAAGGCAGGGTTAAGCTGAATGTGTCAATCACGACCAACGTCATTGACAGTCTTTTTAAGAATTTTTATTATGGTCTTATTGGATGCCTTAGCTTGGTCGTTGCCTTGTGGGTAATATGGTGTGGAAAAGCGGTGTTGAATGTGGAATTTCTCACACAACTCATGAACATCTTGATTTTTGAAGGGACGACCATTGTAAGTGATGATGGTTTGAGGGACACCATACCGACATATGATGTAATTGAGGATGAATTTGGAGATTTGTTTACCGGTAATGTATGTCATAGGGATGACTTCAACCCATTTTGTGAAGTATTCAGTGGCAGTGATGATGAACTTATGACCATTTGATGAGGTGGGATGAATTTTTCCTACAAGGTCAAGTCCCCACTAGGTGAAGGGCCACGGTGAAGTGATAGGTTGCAATTCCTGCACAGGTGCATGAATGAGGTCACTATGTATCTAGAACTGTCAATATTTTCACACAAAGTGATAGGCATCCTGCTCCATTGTAGGCCAGTAGTAACCCAGTCGCATGATATTTTTGGCTAGGGTCAGACCACTAGAATGGGCTCCGCATATACCTTCGTGTACTTCACGTAAGGTAGTTTGGGCTTCGTTAGTGTCGAGACATCTAAGTAAGGTGGTGTCAAAGCTATGTCTATATAAGGTATCATTGATGATGGCATAGCGAGCGGCTTTATGAATGAAGGACTTGCATTGATTGTTGGAAAGGTTGGTTGGTAGGGTTTGGGAATGTAAGTAGTCATAGATATCTTAGTACCAGGGAGAATTGAGGCCAACAAGCTTACATATCATCTCAAACTCAGGGACATCAAAGGCAAGGACCAACAATTGTTCCACTAAGAACTCATACTGCAACATATTATTAGGAATATCCAAAAGAGACCCAATAGTGGCCATGGCATCTGCTGCTTTATTTTGAACAAGTGGAACTTGGCAAAAGGAGATGTCTACAAAGTACTGCTTGAAACTATCAACCATTCTTTTGTATGGGGTCAATTTCTCATCCTTAGTATCATAGTCATTGTTGACTTGTCGAATGACCAATTGTGAATCACCAAAGACCTGTAGACTCTTGATTCTCTATTTTATTGCCATACATAATCATGTTAATAAGGCTTCATACTCTGCAATGTTGTTTGTGCACAAGAAGGCTATCTTGAAAGATTTAGGGATTGTATCACCTTGAGGGGTAACAAATAATATACTTGCACCTAATCCATAATTAGTATGTGAGCCATCAAAATACAATTTCCATGTTACACCCGTGTCTAGTGTGAATATTGACTCGTCAAGAAAATCTGAAACCAAAGGGTGATCAACTTGTGTGGGCGCATTTGCTAGTTGGTCAACAATGACTTGTCCTTTTATTTCCTTATGTTCCACATACTAAATGTCATATTCACTGAGTATCATGACCCATTTAGCCAATTGTCCTGTTAATGCCACCCTACTGAGTAGATATTTCAAAGGATCTATTTTAGCTACAAGCTTAGTCTGATGGTTTAACATGTAGTGTCTCAACTTTTGAGTGGTGAAGACCACTACAAGACAAGCACATTCAATTAGACTGTAGTTAATCTCGTACCCCACCAAAGTGTGGCTAATGCAATAGATTGTGCATTCATTTTGCTCATGGTCATTTTGAGCCAACAATGCCCCCAATGTAGTTGTAGTGGCTAAGATGTATAGAATTAGGGTATTTCATCAATAGGCGGCATCAAGACAGGAGGCGTGAAAAGCTACTCTTTATTTTTTTGAAAAGTTGCCTCACACTTGGGTGATCCCACAATAGTGGTTTACAATTTTTGGCCAAATTGGACACTGAAATTATTATTTTTAACTAAATCTTCACATTCGGGCACCTATACCGACTAAACCGTGACAAATATGAAGATGATGCAAACTAGAGTCTCATCACATTTTGTCTGTAGATTCTAAAAATATTTTTTTCAAAATTTTTGGAATTAGATTGCACTTTTTTTTCCATCTCCCACGAAAAATTGGTTTTTTTCAAAAAACAACATTTTTAAAAAGTGACGCACACCGTATAATGCATAATTTTTTTTCCATGAAGGATAAAATTCTAATTCTTTCGAATATAGATTTGTAACTCTGATATCTAGTGCTTCCACTTGGTTAGATAATTTTTTATTGAATATTTTTTCTTTAATCAAGTTTTGAAGTCAAACCAATTACAATTCAGACATAGTGTGACCGTATAATGCGTAACTTTTTTTGTATATATCAACTTTTTTTTTTTTTCTTTTGTTGGATCAAGGACTTCAATATATGGTGCACTCATATTTTTCAATATTTTTTTTTGATAATCTGCTATTTTTTTACATGTGCAGAATATAGACCTTCACTTTCGATGAAAAACCTATGTTTAATAAAACTAAAAAAATAGATACATAATAAAACCAAAACATATTAAAATTATATTCGTTGGATAGCTCATTCTGAGGACTACTTGATTCCAGTTGGGTTTTTGAAGGTTCCTCCATTTTCATCCTCAACTCGAGCTCTGAAGTGCCAAAATTTAGGTTTTATTTGTGTCCAGATGGGGGATGAGGGATAAGGGGGGTTCATACGAACCCCTAGGGGTTCGAGTGAACCCCTTCAAAGAGGTTCACTCGAACCCTTTTCGTATGATTCTTTTTGTTTTTTTTGGTGGCCAAAATTCAAAGGGGTTTGCTTGAACCCTAGTTCAAGCGAACCCCTTATTGGTTCAGTCGAACCAGTAGGTTCGTATGAACCCCCAAAATCACTTTTTTTGCCTTGGGGTAATTTTTTGTGAGTTTTCCTTCCTCACCTGAATTGTAAACCACTATTGTGGCTTCACCCACTTGTCTATCCAAATGAAAGGGACTCCCTTGTGTAACAAATATTGAAAAGGTTGAGATTTATCTGCAAGTTGTGTAATGAAGCGCCTAATGGACCAACAAATAATGTTTATTTCTTTGTAGGAAGCGAATAATGTAGATTTTAGCAAGATAACACATATTTTAGCAAAATCTCAAAGTCTAACCAACACAAATGTTAGCAACAAATAGACAAGATATATGAATTGTGTGACAGATGCCTCTAGAGAAGTGTCACCTCATGGTCTATGATGACTGCAAAAGACACATGAATAGATTTGTTTAAAAGGCTTCAAAACATTTAATTTAATACCACAACAAATGTAAAGCCAAGATTGAAACCAACACCATCAATTATCAAAGCAAAGTGGGTATCAAAAATAGAGAGTCAAGTTCATCAAATGTATTAGGGAAGAGTTTTCAAGTTACCAATAAATAAGTGCAAGTAAGCATAAAACTATTAAACCCCGATCAACAATGGAGCACAATGGAAAACAAGAAGCAAATAAACATGAAACAAAGTCATCTGGTCTCCATGCTTCCATCAAATCCTCCATTGGCCTTCTCCATCTTGCTACAAATTGTATGATTTCCCTTAGATTTGGAGTGTAGCTATAACCTATGCCAAAGATAAGCAAGATTTTGAAGTATTATGAGTGCTCAAGTATAAGTTCTCAAGCATGCTGAAAATAACTGTCTCCAAAATGGCTTGAAAGAGTTCCTTTTAAAGAATTCCAATTTGAGAATAGATGGCTAGGATTGGAAATAGGTAAAGCCCTAAGATCAATGACTAGGATTCAATGTTTTGCTTCTTAGACGTAGTGTATTTTTTAAAGGGGCAAATGTTTTGATATGGAGTTATGAATTGGTGGGGTTATAAATGGCGGATTTCATCTTCAATATAAACGTTGAACAATAATATTCTAGTTGGGTTTGAACCTTGGTAGCAAGAACAATACTACAACTTAATCATTACATTATGGTAGTATTTGCATTAGAGGTAGGTGTCTCTAATGGAATGCTTGCATAAGAGAATTCTTCATATTATTTTCTAGAGAGATTTGTAGTGTCGAAGTAATAATGTATTATGTTGTTATTTATATAAAAAATGATTTTAAAAAAATATGGGATTAAATATATTTGATTTCAAAATGTTGGTCAATATTATTTCATACAAATATTTGTATTGTATCTTATATATTTGTGATATATATGACAATGGGAACGTATATCTTTATGATGTTTATATTTATATAATACAAAAAAATGATTTTGCAATTATTTTTTTCATATCTATATATAAAACCTTCACAAAAATCTTTTATTTTTTTAATAAAATAGAATGCACATTTTTACATAACTCTTATCTATAAAATATTGTTAAAGTTAAATATGAATGTTATAAAACATAAGATATGCTTGTATCTACTTTACATAAAATTTGAATTTGTTTATTTTAAAAATATTTTTTAATTAGCCATAGACTACATATAATGTGAAATTCGAGCCTAGAACAAGTCTTGCGCTTGCAAACCACTGTTGAGTCATCAAAAAACAAGTTTTAGTTGTGTTTAATAGTAAACCAGCTACCGTTTGATGGTAAAAGCCTCCAAAATATTAGGTAAAAGCCTCCAAAATCTTACTTATCACATAAAAGCCAGATAAATATTGATTTGACAACTAGATGGGAACATTCTATTTCTATTTGCAGTGTTTTTTTGTCAATTTGATGACAATTTTTTTCCTTCGCATTGCAAATATGTTTTAAATATGTATACAAATATTTCATAATCAAATAATGCATAATTCTTTAAGGAAAAATCTAGATTTGCCTAAGTTTATTTCATTCCATTATTTAGCATTTATTATTAATTGTTTAATCTAGCCACATGCAACTAGAATTTGCATGCACAAATACGTACTCTCTAACATATTAACATACATATAGTATTTTATCACTGTGATCCTTGAACCTACTTTAAAGATGCAAGTGGTAATTTTATATAATCAATTATGTATTATTATAATTCATTTATGTTCTATCTTTGATGTACTCTCCAATATATTAACATACATATAGTTTTTTATTAGCGTGATCCTTGAACCTCCTTTAGATGCAGGTGGCAATTTTATATCATCAATTATGTATTATTACAATTCATTTATGTTTTACTTTTGATTTCTTATCAACGTCTCTCTTGAACCTCCTATAGATACAAATGCCAGTATAATAATTAATGATGATGCTACTACTTAAGTTCATATTTTTCTTTAATGAATCTCCACTTATTCTTCAAGTAGATTTCATTTACTTTTCAATTCAAGATATCTTACCACTTATGGTTTTTATGTGACATAAAATGACTTTTCATTTATGTTCAAACTTGTCAAATTATCTCTTTATAGATTGAAATGTCCTACATTTAATATTCTCAAAGCTCTAGTAGTGTATATTTTAATACACTATATTTTTTCCATGAGAAACTTCTTGTAGGTATGAACTTGTGCATGCACTTTCTTTTCATAAACTTATCATATAAAATTTCTATTTTCTTTTTCTCATAAAAATTCCTTTATTTTATATATATACACTTCATGCATATCCTTAGTCTCTTATTTACTTCGTCTCTTATTTGTGGCACTACAAGTCATTCAATTTAAATTAAAAAAATAAAATCATTACTCTTCTTTAATTTGGTCATTATCTTGTAACTACACTTTAATTATGTATCTCTATAATTATTCTTTTACATTAATTATGTAGTAATGATTTTTAGGTTATCAAACAAATTTGTGATATAAGTAGTTTCATGTTCCATATGACAATTATATAGATCTATTGAATTTTTCATCAATCCAAAAATCTAGTCTACTATTTAATACATAATATAGAAGTAACTTGTAAAAATCAATAGTAAAGTGAAGATTACGAAAAAGAATAACCTCTTCCTTGAATTTCAAATGGTTAAAATCCCCTTGATATGGTGAAAATGATGCATACATGATGATAAAATGGTGTGCTATTGTTGAATCATTACGACAACCCAACAAAAACAACACACTAAAATACTGACTTGTGTGAATTGCTCCTCCAAATAACAAATCTAACAAAAACACATGACATGTTTCTATTACTTAATAAAATTCCTTCAAGAATACAATTTATTTATATTGGAGACACACTCTCCCTTAAAAATAAAGATGTTATAATCCTAACCTTTAAAAAATACATACACATACTTTACTTACCAGAATAATTACTATTTATGCTTCATACAATTTTAAAAATAAAAAAATACTATTTAATAATTTTAAAGCATTTTAGACATTGGAAATCAACCCATTATGTACTCTTGCCTTTCTAATATATGTATATACCAATAATGTGCACAATATAAATCATACTTGTTGGGGGCTTAAAAACAAATTCAATACAATACTAAATAATTTTAAAGCATTTTAGACACTGGACATCAACCCACTATGTACTCTTGCCTTTCTAATATATGTATATACCAATAATGTGCACAATAAAAATCATACTTATTGGGGGCTTAAAAAATATTCAATTAACAATAGAAACAAAATGCATTAACATTTTGAATTTTTTCTAAAGTTCATATAATTTCCTTATCAATTGAAAACTGTTTTATTTAAAGAATCATAAGAATTATTAGCAATTATACTCATTTGCCTCCATGTTAGCATGGTCTATAAAAGTTAATTCATATAATTTGGTTCAAAATTTCCCTCTAACTAACTATGTCGATAATTAGATGTATTTTCTCTAATAATGTTTTTGATAAGATAAGCAACATTTATAGGGTGATGTACCCTTTACACAGAAAGCCCAAAGGGCCAAAGGAAAGCATAGTTCAAACAAAACTTGAACTAGACGAACAAACATAAATAGTTGATCGATAGCTATAGAACAACCAAAAAAAATTAGACAACCCCTGAGACATAGGGTTCTAAACTGACTCCTTGAACCCGAGGCCATGAAGAGGCAATGACTTTGGGGAGACCCTTCTTCTTCTGCAACACAACTGACCAGGAAGGCTTGGAATCGAGAACCAATGAATGAGGCGAGGGGAGCAGATCCACATTAGCCTCCCCAGGAGAGGAGCCACCACGCAACGAGGGAGTTGATAGTGAAGCAACGAAGATATGAGCAAATAGAGGTCCAACAGAATCAAACAAAGAAGGACGTGTAGGTTCTGACCGAACAACGATAGCAGAGGGCTCTGACGGAACAGAGACACCAGAAGCCTCCATGGAAGGGATAGCCAGAAGAGGGTCCTGGGAAGTCATGGGGAGGTCAACCTCCAAAGAGGAACTAACCGAAGGAACTCCCGAAGGGAGAGAACCCACAGTGAGATGGTTTGAGAGAGTGTCCTTCCACCAAGTCACAACGCCCTTGCGGCGGGCAATGGGGCAAGTAGAGGCCAAGTGACCCATCGAAAAGAAACTCCTACAATGAAAGGGGAGACCCTCATAGTCCAAGAGTTGCTTCCAGGGTCTGTCCTCCACCAACAAGACCACATCACCATGGAGAGGCTTGGAGATGTCCAAGTCGACTAACAACCAAGCAACCGTATTATGTCCAAGCTCCCTAGTTGTATAGTCCACCATTAAGAAGCATCCAATGGTGTTGCCAATAGCTTCATAACATGATTCCTCCCAAAACTAGAGGGGGAGATTTGACAGATGGACCTAGACTGGTCTGGTGTTCAACAACTCCATAAGGGGATTGAACGAGAGAGACCAAGGCCTGATGGATAGAGAATTAACACCCCACATCCACCCCCTGTCCAACACAGTTTATCTCCACAAAGGAAGCAAAAGTAGCAATAAAAAACCCCCTAGCGCTAGGGTAGAGCTCGATCTCCCCAGAGACCAACGACTTCCAAGAGTTAGACACCCAAGTATGGAGATCAGGGAGGGAAGGCCATAGGCCATTAAACCTGCAGACCACTCCCAATGCCAAATAATAAACCTCATTCTCAATGACCTCAGAACCACAGACCACCACAGGAGAATCCTGGGCACAGGGCAAAGGTTGACGAGCCAGAGTAGGGGGTCGAGTACCGACCTTAGCAACCTCAGAAAAATATTTCACCCGGCTAGAAGAAACCCCAGTAGGAGGTGGAAAATCCAACCCAGGAACAGAGTTTGCAAAAGCAACAGTAGATAGAGTAGTAGTCACCTGGGGAGGGACAACCCGCACATCACCAGGAGGAGAGGAAACATGTGTCATACAGTCCAAAAGCTCTGAAGAAACCAGAGGGCAACCAACAGGAGGGTCCCCACCGACAACACCCCGCCAACAGGACTGCACCCAAGCCAAACACGACGCCAAGCACAGTCGTGCCCAAGGCAAGCCCGTCGCCAATCGCAGTCGCACCCAGACCAACGCCGTTTGAAACCGTTTTCCCACTCGCCATTCTATCTTTAATAATGTTATGTTAGTCTTTATAGAAAATATTTAATAAATTACAATATTATGGAGTATACATTTAAATAACAAGTTCTATATATATTTTTTTTAATAATATTATGGTAGTCTTTATAAAGAATATATAATAAATTACAATATTATGGAGTATACATTTAAATAACAAGTTATCTTTTAAAACTTAAAAATTTGTAAGGAAAATTTGAAATGTCTTCGGGTGGGATTTCCTCTCCGAACGGGAATGTCGCTTTCCAATGGTCCCCTGCGGTGGGCTCTGTTGTCGCCGCTGCGCCTGTGGTGTTCTGAGCAGGAGCTCTGTTTCGGCGACTGGTGACAGGCTTTCCGTTGGGCCGTGCGGGAGCTTGCTTCAAGATGATACCCTTCGGGCTGCGATTGTTGTTGGGGACATTGTTGCTCCCGTGCTTGGTGTTGGGGGTTGTGTTGATGGGGCTCCCCCCATCCCTGGCTTTGCTATGGTGGTAAATGGTGTGGCTGCAGCGCTGCATGGTGTGGGTATTGATCCCTCTGGTATCCCTTTTGTGTCGGTTGCTCCTGCCTCTTGTGCTCCTTCTAGCCGAAGATCTTTCTTTGAGACGGTATTCTCTCGGCCCTCCCTTGCCTCGGTGCCTGTGAATGCTCCTGTGGGTGGGTGTGCTGCTCGTACTCCTGTTGCTGGGTGTTCTGCGGGGAAGGCAAAATCTTTTTCTAAAGCTACTAGAGTATGTGCTCGGCCTCCCCAGAGGTCTATTCCTTGTGCTCGGGACTCCCCGGTGGTGGTTTGTGGGCCTGAGATAGTAGAGAATGAGGAGTATTACCTAAAAATGGGTGTGGTCTATAGATTCAATGGTCTATGGCCATCCCTCCCAGACCTCCATGATTGGGTGAAGGCTTCCTAGAAGCCTTTGGTTGCTGGGAAAATCGAGCTCTACCCTAGCACTAGGGGCTTCTTTATTGCTACCTTTGGCTCCCCTCGTGAGCGAAGCTGTGTTTTAGATAGAGGATGGATGTGGGGTATTCATTCTCTGTCCATCAGGCCCTGGGCTCGTTCTTTCAACCCCCTTACGGAGTCGTTGAATACCAGACCTGTTTGGGTCCGATTGCCAAACCTTCCTCTCCAGTTCTGGGAGGAATCATGCTTCGAAGCTATTGGCAATACCATTGGCAATACCATTATGGTGGATTCTACAACTAGGGAGTTTGGGCACACCACGGTTGCTTGGTTACTACTTGATTTGGATATCTCTAAACCTCTCCATGGGGATGTTGTTTTGTTGGTGGAGGACAGACCTTGGAAGCAGCTCTTAGACTACAAGGGTCTCCCCTTTCAGTGTAGGAGGTGCTTTTCGGTGGGTCACTTGGCCTCTATTTTCCCTCATGCCCATCGCAAGGGCGCTGTGACTTGGTGGACTGATGCTCTCCTTGATCACCTCATGGTGGGTTCTTCTTCAGAGGTTTCTTCTGTGTTGTTTGACCCTCTTGTTGCTGCTCTCCCAGAGCTCTCTTCTTTGGATCCACCTTTGGACCGTTTTGCTGACACTGTTGTGCCAGACCCTTCTGCTGACACTGTTGGGCTTGACCCTGCACCTGTTGTTGCTGCCCTGTCAGACCCTGTTCGCCCTTTGTTGGGTGCCTCTTTTGTTCCGATTGTTGATCCATTCTCAACTGCCTTGCTGCTGAATCCCTCGTTGCTTGGTGGTCCTGTGGTGGCTAAGGTGGGTCGCTCCTCTCATCGTTCTCCTCGTTTCTTGTTTCCGAGCCTCCCTGGTTGGTTGTTCTTCGGAAGACGAAATTTGTGTCTGCTTCTCGGTCTCGGGCTCGTGGAGCCAGCTCTGAACCCTTTGTTTCTGGGGTTGCTTAGTCTCTTTGTTTTCCACAGCTGTCAATTGGTTGTTTCTAGTTGTTCCTATAGTTCAATCTTTGTTTTGAACTATGTTTTTCTTTGGCCCCTTGGGCTCTTTGTGAAGGGTACGACACCCTGAAAATGTTGCTTACCTTTTCAAAAACAAGTTATCTTTTAGGAAAGGTATTGTGAATAAAGAGATCCAGTTTATCAAAATTATTCAATGGTATTATGGGTCGACAATTATACTTAAAAATTTGAACATTGATGAATAGCATAATTAGATAACATATCATCTTGCTCACAAATTCAGATCAATCAATTAAACTACATTCTTTGATTGCACTCAAACTTTAATCATTTATTCATTGCAAAACTGTAAAATTCTATAATTATCTTCGGGTAAATTGAAAATTTGAATCTATCCAATTTAACTATTGAAGATAAATGTTTACCTTACTATTTTATAATGGAAACTCTTATTTCATCTTCAAGCTCTTTTCACTACCTAATACAAGGCACGAGTCTATATTGATACCTCTTCAACTAAGAGGATTAAGGGGTATCCATTTCACAAAAATTGCTCGACATGATCTTATGCTCATCCCTTATATATCATACCTTTGAATATTTGAACTTTGGTGGATGATATTATGAAAGAATTTACTCACCCTCAATAATTATACTAAATCAATTAAAAAATATATCCCTTCAATCATAAAATATAAAATTATTACTTTCTTGTTTGACCATTAATCTAAATAATATTTAAATAAAACTTTTATCTTTTATAAAAGAGGCCGTTTCGTATAAAACTTGCCTGCTATTCCTAAGCTGATGCCGATTATTAAACATATCCAGATGTCATCAGGACATAACGCCAATTAAAATTGCATATATGTTGGGCAAATTATTCCCAGATTTGTTAGACTCTGTTGAATTGTCCATTTTAAAAGGGGCTCCTTTTGTCCAGCGACTTCATTGCAAATATCATTGTGTTGGAAAATGGCAACATCACTGACCAGATCAGACATATCATACAGCAGGCAGGGATCCTCTGGTAATGTATGGGGCGTGGGTTCGATTCCCGGGATGCTCGATTCTGCACTTTCTGAGAATAATATCATGGAAGGGCGCAAATATTCTTCCTCTGTTGCTCAGCCCCCCTTCCCCCACAGCAAGAGCACCGGCTCCATTGGAACTCGTTTTGACAGTGGAAAGTGTGGCCACGGGGTATCTTCAACTTCCCGCAAATCTGGGTTTCACTTTGCCAAATGGATCAGGCGGCTCTTCTCCAAATCCCGTTAGATTGTAAGCCTATTTAATGCATGTCATCACCCCTGCCACTGCCTTTTTTTTTTCTGGTAAAATTTTTCATGTAGTGTGATATGTTCTCCATGTAGTGTGATATGTTCTTCAGTATCGTGGGATAGAGGGGAGATTAGATCTTGTGATCTCTTGCCCCTCGTGATCTCTTGTCTGCAACAGAATGCTTTAGTCAATCAAACTAGACCTTCCACTTTTTCTTTACTTGTTAGATGCAGGGGTCTTTGTGGCTATTCCTAATGCTGTTAGTATTGCTTCTCCTGCAGCCACTGTTTTGGAAAACGATGTTGTAAATCCTATGGTTTCAGGCTTGGATTCAGATGCTTCACCTGAAGTATCAGCTGTTCCTCTTCTCTGCTACTCTGGAGGGAAGTTTTCTCCCTCTGATCAAAATTTCTCAATTTCAGTTTCTGATTCTCCTTAGACAACAGTTCACAGAAAGAAGAAGCATTCTTCTAAGAAGGTTATGGTTTTGTTTAACTCGCCCTCTGAGGCTTTGCTTGGTTCAAGCTCTGTTCCTTGAACAATTTCTCATAGTTTGCTGATTCTGACTGGTCATGTGTTGGTTGTTGTTTCTCTCTGTTTGACTCTGTTGGGCCAGTCTGTTTTGTTGAACTGTTTGGCTCTGTTTTTCTATTTTGTAAGGGTCAGGGACCTTCCCTGCTTATCTAATAAAAAACAATGTATTATGTTATTATTTTCTAAAAATGAATTTGTATGATTTAAAAAAAATATGACTTCAAATATATTTGATTTCAAAATATTCATTTATCTTACTTCATACAAAAATTTGTATTGTATCTTATATATTTGTGATAAACAATGCCATAAGGAATATGATGCTTATAATTATATATACAATTTTGTTTTCTACATTTTCTTTTTTATATCTACATATAAAACTTTCACAAAAAAATCATATTCATGTGCTTGTTTTTGCATAAATCTATGTATAAAATATTATTGAAGTTAGATATGGATGCTTAAAATTATAAAATGTGTTTGTATCTATTTTAAATAAAATTTTAATTGTTTATTTTTTAAATATATTTAATATAATAATGATGTTTTTAATTCTTTGACTTGATAATAAGAGAGGCGGTGTTACAATAATCACTGATTTTAAATTTACTTTTCTAATTTTGTAGTTCACTGGGGTACTGGATGTGGTTCTTAAGAGTAGGACATTTTCTTGGACTAATTAAAGATTGGATTTTTGCAACATTATTGATAAATTGTATAGGTCTCCCATTTCTCTTTTGTGGTTGAATATTGATAGGAATTTGTAAGGTCAAATTATCCCTATCTCTAGTTCTAATCACTCGTCAATCCAATTGATGATCTTTGAGGATTACCATTCTCTAAATGACTCAAGTGTGAGAAGATGTGGTTTGGGGATCCTAGCTTATGGAGTTGTTAGAATCTTGATGGAAGGATGTTTCCAAAATCAAAGGAACCAAAATGTTTGTTCTTTCCAAAAAAAGCATTCATATTTGAAAAGTTGATTTGATATAATGGATTTCAAAATCATCCAAAAAAAAAACATTAAAAAATCAAGAATCAAATTTGAGTTGTCTACTTTAAATGAAGTTGCTCAATCCATAAGTATGGCTCGAATGGATTTCTTATGATAAATGTCTTTCAAATAAATTATTGAAAATTCTAGTAGAAGAAGATTTTTTTTGAGATAAAAGTCTAGGGAAACTTGGTTTAAAGAAGGGGATAGAAATACCAAGTTTTTTCACAATTCAACAAAGATTAGAAGGCAATCCAATTGCATTACTTCTATTAAATCAAGATATGGTAGAATTCTAAAAGAATGGTTGGAAACAAGAATGGAATTTTTTGGTGGTATGAAGATTTATTGAATTTTGGGGATGCTTCTTTATTGCAAGAACATAATTTACTTCTACAAACATTCCACATATTAATTCAGATGAAAAAAATAAGGAAGTTGTGACTCCTTTCTTAGAGGAAGAAATTTTAAATATCCTTTGTCTTAAATGCAATTTGACAAAGCTCTAGGATTTGATGGCTTTCGTGCTAGACTTTTTCATCAATGTTAGGAAATTGTGGGGAAATATCTTCTATTGACCACGAATGAGTCCAAATGTTCAAGGAAAACTTTGAGGTATTCAAATGCTACTTTCATCTCTCTGATTCCTAAGAAAGTTTCTTTGACAACATTTGATGATTTTCATCCCATCTCGATTTGCAATACAATTTACAAGATAATTTCTACATATATGGTTAATAGACTAAAACTACTTTCCCCCCTTGCCCATTTTAGAAGAAAAAAGTGGTTTTTGTTCTTGTACTATCCCCAATTAGGGATGTTTAATATTTCAATTTGATTTGTCTCCAAGGGATACCAATGATTAGATCTTATTTCAAATCAAGTTTATCTAAACAAAAGATAATATTATACATAAATGAATTGTAAAACCTTGCAAATGAACAACAATTCAGAGCAATTATTTATTCCTCTTATTAAAGTGGAAGATCACACTTACAATCAATTCAGTTGCCAAAATAATAGCAATGATATTATAATCAAAAGTGTAACAAATTCACAACAAACTAGGGGGCCTACAAAAGCCACCACCAAATTAAAATCCCTAGGTGCTAAGAGAGAGCTACCTAACTCTGAAAAATAGGTACTAATAAAAGCTACCCAAATAGCAAATCAATGAAGCTTAGATGCAATCCCTAAGTGAAATTGCTTAAATTTGCATAGGATTTTCATCCACTAGTTGGTTATGGGGATCAGGAGGTTTTCATCCTCCAATCTTCAATGACAAATGAACATGATATCTGATATGTTTGAGGAACAATATCATAAAAACTAGATAATGTTATTGAACTTTGACTTAGGTTTAAATAGGCAATTGACCACTCACTTTCCTTCCACAATTCAAATTCAAATCTTCTTTTTCTCTTCAAGGATCCCTCCACATAGACCCTTAGGCAACAACACTTAAATGAATAAAGCTTGATTACATAATACCCAAAGGGCCCTATAGTATGGGTGTGCATACAATAGGACACACCAAATTATTACAGTCATTTCCTTAATTTTATTTTCCCAATCCTACAAGGAATTTGGAAAATAGGCTTAAAGAACATTATAATCTTCTAGAAAAAAGGGAGATGACAATCCTTCCTCATCAAGATTTCTTTCCCTCAAGAAATTCAAATTTGGATGCTTCAGGATGTCGATCTCTTTCCATGTAGTGTCTTTAGTTGGTTTATCCTTCCACCTCACCAAATACTCGCTAATGATTGTATTCCTTAGCTTTCTTTCCTAAGTGTCCATGATAGATTTCAATATCAAATAATTCTTCCTTTGTCATCCAAAGGTGGCAAGTCTTTGGATAGTACAAAATGCTACCCCAATGCCTTTTGAAGACAAGAAACATGAAAGATGTTGTGGATTCTACTATTCTTGGCTAGCTCTAGTTCATAGGTTACTTCTCTCACCTTTATTATAGTCTTATAGGAACCATAGAATCTACATTTTAACTTCTTTGCTCATTTTTTCTTCAATGAAGTATAACTATAGGATTGCATCTTAGGTAAATCATGTCACTAACTTTAAAAATTATTTCAATAAATCACTAGTTTGCATGGAGCCTCTATTGGTTCTAGCTATGTTGAAGATGGTCCTTGAGGTATTTTGATACCTCTGAACTTTGCTTGATCATATATGTTGCTTTGGGCACCATATTTTCTATGACTACAAGAACTACAAAGGTTAGGACATTATATCCATAGAAATCCATGAAAGGTGACATACATATGGATTTATAGTAGGTGTTATAACAATGTTCTCCTAAATGTAACCACTTGACCCAAGTTATTTGCTATTTGGAAACGTAATTTATCGATTATGGACTACTACCCTTCAATCCATTTGATAATTTCAATTTGTCCATCCACTTGGGGGCGATAACTTGTGCTAGGGTTGAGACCTATTCCTATCAAATGAAATAATTCTTGCCAAAAGTGACTCAAAAACTTGGTATCCCTATCATTAACAATCCTATTAGGTAACCCATGTAATTTGAAAATCTCCTTGAAGAATAAATTAGCAATTTGGGAAGCCTTGGAGTTAGAGGATATGGCATAAAATTGTCCATACTTGGTGAGTCTATCCACCACCACAAAGATGTATTCTTTTCCATTTATCTCAAGCGTAACCCAATGATAAAGTCCATAGATATACTTTCCTATTTTTTCTAGGGAATGGGTAATGGTTAAAACAAGCATATTGGATAGAATTGTCACACCTTGTTTTGCTAGCAAGATGAACATTCCTTAATGTAATTAAACACACTCCTTTTCATTCCTTTCCAAGATAATATCTCGTTGATCTATTTGTATGTCTTAAAATACCCAAATTTCCAATCAATGAAGTATCATGCATGGACCATAAAGTATTTTCCTTCAACTTTTGACTCTTGAATCAAATGTACCATCTCTTTATGTAGAATTAGGTCTCCTACCACTTTGAACATGTCATCTTGTACTCTTCCATCTAGTTGCCTAGTAGTAAAATCATTCTTGCCATATTAAACTATGATGGTGGTGACCCAATTAGTAGAGATGTTAGAAATGGAAGATTGAGTGAATCTCAAAGATAATGCATCATTAACTACATTATACCTACCCTTCACATATTCAATATCAAAATCAGGTGTCTGCAACTTGCTAACTCACTTTGTTTGTCTATTGTTCAATTCTTTCTAATTGAGAAAGTACTTAAAATTATTGTGGCTAGTCTTAACCATAAAGTTGCCACACACCAAGTATTGTCTAAAATTTTCCTAAGGCATGCATGATTTCTAGCATCTCCTTGTCATAAATAGAAAACTCAATTTCTACCTCTATTAGTTTCGTACTTTCAAAGGCAATGAGATGTTGTTTCTGCATCAAAGAAGTTCTAATTCCTCCACTAGGAGCATCACATTCCAACACAAATGGAAGTGAGAAATTTGGGACAACGAGCACTAGACATGACAACATTTCCTTTTTAATTTTCTTAAAGTCTACTCGGTAGCATCTATCCACTTAAATGCACCCTTCTTAGTCAAATTTGTGAACGAAATCGTGAGTTATCATAAATCTTCAACAAACCTCTTGTAGTAGCTACATAATCCTCATATACCCCTTAATTATGATACATTCTTAGGGGATGGACTATCCCAAATGGAATAGATCTTCTATTGATCCACTTGGACTCCTTGTTCATTGATGGCATGTCCCAAGTACAAAATCTCCTTGAGCCCAAACTCACACTTTGATTACATCTTGTGAACACACCATTACAACCCTCTAGATAATTATTAGACACGATCTTGCCAAAGATATTTTTTGCTAAAGAAATGGGTTATAAGGTGGCTAGGAATCCTACATGCATAAAACTTTAAACATCTCATTCAACTATAAATCCATTAAGATATGGCCAAGTTGTAAAACCGATTAGTGCATGTAGGCAGTGTAGGAAAGTAAACTGTAGAAGAAATAAAAAGTGTTCTAATATTTTTAATGTGCTGGTGGAAAAGTAACAACAAATAGATGTCTTGCTCATATTGGGCAACAAAGTAAAGATTTAGACTTCTCACATAAAACAAATGTGCAAGCAAAATATGGAAACCAAGAATACATTCATGAATCATAAGCTATGTTCTATGATTAAACAAACACATTCCTCTATGTAACCAAGAACATTCATAACAATGTCTACTTAATAATCCATTATTGAACAAGGTGAACCCATTGCATTAAAAATATCATACCAAATACACTTTGATACATTTTACAATCCATACATGAATCAACTAACTATTATAATACCATACCAACAAGTGTGGTTTCAATAATAAATAGAGCATATGTCGTCCCTTGAACTAACCCAAACAATCATGGAGGCACTTGTGTCATGAAGAAACCCCAATATTTTGCACATTTCCTTGACTTGCAGCATCCACTTACATGAAAAAATAAACTTGCACCTTCAATTGATACCCTAGAATATGCCTAATCAACAATGAGTAACACCTATGTGGCAATGCCCAAAGCTAGCTAGCCAACCAACACTCCAAAAACAAATAGAAAACTACATATGTATAGCATTACAACACCCTCACATAGTCTAGCTGGGAAAACAAGGGGTGTCTAAATGTGTACAAGTCACCCATACTTGCTAGCATCATCATCACATGGCATCATGTATAGGAAACCTTGGCCCCACATCAACAACCATCCCCTTTTGTACCAAATTCATGTCTTTGAGGGTGTATAGGTGCTAAGAAGCATTTGGAATTCTTCCCTTGTCTTATCACATCCATTTGAGGTTGATAGTGGGTTCCTAGGTAGTGTAAGGAGGTAGGTGGGGCTTTGTATTCAAACAAAAAGATTTCAATGATTTACAAGCACATAGGGTGTGTAAGTGCAAGAGGGGATTGAGAAGTCTACAAACAAAATGCATGGGTGGAGAAACAAAGGTTGGGATATGATAAAAGGCACATGAAAAAACAAAGGTCTATAGGATCAAGAAGGAAAAATGACAGAACAACCAAGGTTTGGATCCTTCAAAACAATTTTACAAGAGGCAGGTTGGTATGGAAAACCTTGAAGAGAGGATTAATGGAGGGTGGAACTTAGGTAATCCTCCATAGGGAGTATAAAGAAGAAAGAGAAACTCTGAAACCCAAGGAGAAACAAGGGAATAGGAAAGTAGAGGAGCAGAGAATCAAGGGTTGAAGACACACATGTCAAGAGAATGAACTCTAAAGAAGATCATGCTAGCATGGGAAAGCTCAAAAGTCCAAAATCAAGAATTGGGGGAACTCGGGAAATAGGGACTTGAGGTAAAGGCATGCTAGCAAGAGAAAACCTAAAAATCCAAAATTGGAACTCGAGAGAATAAGAACTTGAGGAAAAAAGGTCTTGAGGGAAAGGCATGCTAGCATGAAATTTTTTGAAAGTCCAAAATTAAGACTCGAGGGAACTGATGAACAAGGACTTGAGGAAAAGGCATGTTGTGAAGAGATTTACCAAAAGTTCAAAATTAGGACTCAGGGACACAAAGAATTGAAGGAAAGGCATACCAAGAAGAGAAATACCAAAATCCTAAAATGTGAGGAATCAAGGAAACTGGGATTTGGGGAAACAAAGATTCAAAGGAAAGGCATGCCAAAAAGGGAAAACTTGAAAGTCTAAAATTGAGACTAAATGAACCAATGAATCAAGGACACTGAGACTTGAAGAAAAGGCATGCCAAGAAGATAATTTTCAAAATTCTGAAATGCAAGGAATTAGGGAAACATGGACTTAGGGAATTGAGGATTTAGAGAAAAGGCACATCAGGTAGGGAAATCTTGAAAATCCTAAATCAAAACTTGGGGAATTGGATACTCAAGGAAATGGGGACTTGAAGTAAATGCATGCCAAGAAGGGAAATCTTAAAAGTCTAAAACCCCACCCAAGCCTAGAAACTGATCCAAAGACCCCCATACTTAGAATTTTTTGACATTTTTGAAATTTAGGTGCATGACAAAGATATAAGGGGAGGCAAATCACAACATTAAGCACAAATTGACCAAGGGGACCCATTAAAGGAATTCTCTTATCGAATATCAACAATGGACAAAGTAGGGCTAAGGCAACAAAGAGGACACAAGACTTGAAAATTTTGCATTTTAGGGCATGTGCCAACAAAAAGAACTAAGAGAGCTTTGCAAGTGAACACATAGTGAAGTTTGTTGTCATATCATGCATATTTGGTTATGAATGTCCTAAATGGGGAGCAATTCATGGAGTTTAAAATGTTGAAGGTTTGAGTGGGTACACAACAAAGCATCAATAATTGGTAGTTTTGCTTGGCTGTATCGATGAAAATAAGGAGTCAGTGGAGATTCAAGAGTCTAAATTAATAAATTCAAGAGTCCTCAAGAAGTTCCAACTTGTCCACCAATAGCAAGAAAGGTGTTGTTGGGTCTCTACTCTTCACCGGAGGATCCTTTAGACAAATTCCTTAATGAAAGGCTTCCAAAAGGATCCAAAACTATAGAAGATGGATTTTTGTGCACATGGGCATGGGAGAACAAGAATAAAGAGGTTTCCTATGCGCAAAGAAGGCACAAAGTGATGCTTCAAGGCAAGTATGGAGATCCCTAGGAGAGGGATTGCTTGCTAAACACCTCACCACCTTACCAAAAGAGACATCACCTTGTCTAAGACACAATATTTAGTCTAGGGTGATGTTGCATAGAAATATTTCAAAGGCAAGGTGATTACATATGGTGGGTATCAACAAAGGAAGCATCACAAACCTATGCCTAGTAAGCCATTGCACTAAATGAAAAGATTCCCAACAATGTTAGCCAAGGCATGGACAAAAGCAACACACAACCAATGGAGAATGCATGTTGGAACTAGAGGGACCTAGAGGGACCCCAAGGAAGAAGAGTTGCCCCACCAAACAAAGAGGAAGACTTGCCCAAGGGAATGATGATAGGTTGCATATGGGCAATGTGGTAAGCGGAACCTAAAGCAAGATCAAGTGGATCAATCCCATCTAAGTGATTTAAGAACAAACCCTAGCCATGTAATTTGGGAATGATGGGCTTATAAGAAAGACAAAAATATAAAGAGAGTATGGCTTAAGAATGGAGATATAGAGATTCAACTAGGAATAATATTATTATAGAGAGAAATGACTAAATATGTTTTGTGCAACATTGTTGTATGCATAGAACCTTATAACATCCAATTCATATAGATTTATTTCATGTTTTGATATACAAAACTACTAATAAGTAATATAATGAAAATTTTGTTCCAATTTATGTTGTCTTTGAGTATGAGTGGATAAATCCTTTAATACCTCGATAAAATGGGTAATAATAGTAATCTTGTGCTAACTAACAAGCCATTAGTGATCCTCTCACCACCCTTTTATTTGCATGCCTCTTGGTAAACAAATGGTGAGGGATCTTGAGGAATTGTTGTGCCTCAAGTGAGCTCTCAAGTCCTTTCTAGGCTTGAGTGATATAGTAGCGTAGTGTCTCTATTGTTGGGTGGTTGCTTTATTGGCCAATGATTTGCTTGCTCAATTTAGTTGAAAAATATTTGGCTAAGTGGAAGCGTTAGATGTAGACAAACAGTGTTGCAACTTGCATGTATGCAAATAGCCAAATATTTAGGATTTATATTTTCAAAAAGAAAGCACACACAAAATGTGTGTTCATGTGTAGATGAGTCAAAAATCAAACAGGTGGAAGTAGGTAGTTGGGTTTTGTCCTTAAAAATCAATCACTATTTCATGAAATAAAGGGTGAGTAAGATTATTCCAAAATATATTATAATCTACGTTCAACTTGTTGCACAATATTCTATTTTTTCTGATCTGCATGATTTTTGCCAGCTTTGTGTAAAATCTGTGTAAGCTTTTAAAAGGGCAGAAATTAGCTTCATAAGTTCATATTGCACACGTAATACAATCACTGCAGCCATCTTAGCTACTACTTTTATGTGGATAGTTGGCTTCAAAATTTTGAGTAAACAAATTCTTCAAGTCCAGTCATAGCCATTTTCATGAGGCTTAGTCAACAAGCCTATTAAAGGCATATCCTGCCTTCTTTAGTATCCATAGAACCGCATTTGTTTGGCCATTCTTTCAAACAATTTGCATGCATTCCAACAGCCTCTTCTGCGAGAAGAAGTTTGTATCCATTGTGGGCATTTCGTCAATTGAACTGTCCCTCTCTATGCTAGCAAGGTCTTCCATTGCATTGCTGCTCATTAGTTCTTGTTGTTCTTACCTTCCTAAGTTCCTCCTGTTTCAAACCTATACTGACCACAAATGCTTTATTTTTGTTATTCAAATGATTCTAACAAAAAATCATGTGCTTACCTTTGTTGTACAGAGCACGATTAGGCTGACAAGTGAGATTTGTAGCCTCCTTAGCTCTACCTACCAACCTCAGCTCTATTATCAATTTATAGACATCATCATAAACAATTTTTTAATACCATATATGTGCAATTCCAGTGTCACAAAAATTGTGGGTTTACTTCAAATTTATATATTAATTTTATTCTCCTCTCATATCAATTTATTTTCGAATACCATATACATGTGGCATTCAAAACATAATAAAAATTATAATTTTACTTCTGCTGATATAAACTCTAATAATTTATTTCAAGGAAAAAAGAAAACAGATAGAAGTTAAATTAAATTCAAAAAATAAAGATTGTGATTTCATGAACATGTTAACTCTCCCGATAACAAAATTATATAAAGCAACATTAGAAATCTCCAACCTCAAACGAAGAAAAAAGCTACATGCACATATATCAATTTGCATGGATAACTAGGTATATGGAATTTAATTCCCAAATGGAAGACCTGGCATTAACAAAAGATAAAACAATATATACAACCAAAGGACCACCGAAAGGTAGAGGTAAAAACCTATCAAGAGATGGTCTCCTTATTGTCTCCAAGCAAGGGACTGATTGTAAGCCAGCTCTCACATTTCTTGCTTACCAAGCACCTTCCCATTTCCTTCGAGCATCTCCCTTCACTTGATTTTCCATCCAGAGATGTCTAGGCTTCCTCAAAACCAGTTCAATGTCGTGACATCTCCATGGGGTAAAACAGGGCTTTAATAAAAACCCCATCATTATCTATATACATCTGATTTTATCAGGTCAACAGCATGTTTCAGTTTCCAAAAACTTCAAAAAATTTGTTATTAGAAACTGAAGATAAAACCTGATTCCTTCTTATCCTTGTATGTCTGACACGATGCACCTTATTATGGTGAAAGCCTATATGTACAACTTGCTTCACTTAGCATCACCAGTAATCTCCACAAGAACATTGTCCTTGGATAAAATGATGGAACCGGTTTGCATCTCTCACAACAATTTCTCTTGCCATAATCTTGGAGATAAACTTGGTTGCAGTGTGGCAATCGGCACATACTCGAAGGTTCTTGACTATTGTAATGGTTGTTTCAGGGGAACTGTTTAACAACCCAAATGCAATTGCTAATTTCTCACTATGGTGGCAAAGGAATGCTTCCTTTTCCTCCTCTTCCACATCATTCAGTACCTGTCTTGAATCTGGAAAATACCCTGCTGCCTTCATCTCACATGACATTTTTTCGAGTTTTGCGTAGATCTCCCGTGTTTGTGGGTGAGATCTGTCTCCAACACAAAAAACATGTACCATTTTATGGACTTCAATCCAACTACATCCAGGTATCTTTTTAGTTCCTCTGTCTTTCATCAGTGTCCTTACTTTCTGAGCATCACCCCACCTGCCCACTTCGGCATAGATGTTTGACAAAAGAACGTAAGGCACTGCATTTTGAGGATCCAGCTCAAAAAGGAGAGTTGATGTAAATGCTCCTAGCCCTATATTCTTATGCAATCTACAAGCACCTAGAAAACATATCCACACAACCATAGCAGGTTTGGTTGGCATTTTGATGATAAAGTTCAGAGCTTGCTCAAGATAGCTAGCGCGACCAAGTAGGTCAACCATGCAGACATAATGATCCATAGCAGGCATCACGCAATAAAGGTCACTCATGCCACTGAAGTATTTACAGCCCTCATCCACTAAACCCCCATGGCTGCATGCAAATAAAACGCAAACTAAGCTTACATGATCAGGGTATGTTCCAGAGTGCTTCATTAGGTCAAAGAGTTCAAGAGCATCCTTACAAAAGCCATGCATTGCATATCCTGTTATCATTGCATTCCAGGAGATCACATCTCGTTGAGACATTTTGTCAAACAGTTCACGTGCCTTTTGTATGCTTCCACACTTTGCATACATGACTACCAGGGCACTTGCAATTACAACATCTGACAAAAATCCACTTTTGATTATGCTTTGATGGATGTCCATACCCTGTTCTAAAGCTCCCATTTTTGCACAAGCTGGGAGGATGCTGATGAAAGTTGTGGAATTTGACTTTATACCTGCAAATTGCATTTGCTGAAAAGTCTCCAAGGCCTTTTCAACAAGCCCATTTTGTGCATATCCAGCAATCATTACAGTCCATGTGACTACATCTGGTAAAGGCATTTCTTTGAAAAGTCTTAGAGCCTCATCAAGAACACCATTTTGTGCGTATCCTGCAATCATTGCATTCCATGAGACTGCATCACGTTTAGACATTTTGTCGAACAGTTGGCGTGCCTTCTGTATGCTTCCACATTTTGCATACATGTCTATCAAGGAACTCGCAACTACAACATCTGACAAAAATCCACTTTCCATTATGTTTTTATGAATGTCCATACCTTGTTCCAAAGCTCCCAATTTGGCACAGGCCGGGAGGATGTTGGCAAAGGTTGTGGAGTTTGGTTCCTCACCTGCCAATTGCATTTGTCGGAAAGTCTCCAAGGCCATTTCCATAAGCCCATTTTGTGTATATCCTGCAATCATCACATTCCATGAGACAACATCTCGTAGAGGCATATCTTTGAAAAGTTTCAAAGCCTCATCAAGAAGCTCATTTTGTACATACCCCGCAATCATTGCATTCCATGAGACAGCATCTCGTTGAGACATTTTGTCAAATAATTTACGCGCCTTCTTTATGCTTCCATGTTTTGCATACATATCTATTAGGGCACTCTCAACTACAAAATCTGACAAAAGTCCACTTTCTACTATCCATTGATGGAGGACAATACCCTGTTTTAACGCTCCCACTTTGGCACAGGCTGGAAGGATGCTGACAAAGGTTGTGGAGTTTGGCTTTACACCTGCCAATTGCATTTGTTTAAAAGTCTCTAGGGCTTTTTCAACAAGCCCATTTTGTGCATATCCCGTAATCATTACAGTCCATGCGGCCACATCCCGTCTAGGCATTTCTTTGAAAAGCCTTAGAGCCTCATCAAGAATACCATTTTGTGCATATCCTGCAATGATAGTTGTCCACGAGACCACATTTCTCTGAGGCATTTTTTCAAACAGCTTCCATGCCTTGTGTATGTTTCCACGTTTTGCATACATGTCTATCAAGGCACTTGCAACAACAATGTCTGACAAAAATCCCCTTTCAATTATGCTTTGATGGATGTCCATACCCTGTTCCAACGATCCCATCTTGGCACAGGCTGGGAGGATAGTGGCAAAGGTTGTGGGGTTTGGCTTTATTCCTGCCAATTGCATTTGCTTCATAGTCTCCGCAGCCTTTTCAACATGCCCATTTTGTGCATACCCTGCAATCATCACATTCCATGAAACTACATCTGGTTGAGGCATTTGTTTGAAAAGCTGTAAAGCCTCGTCAAGAATGCCATTTTGTGCGTATCCGCCAACCATTGCATTCCACGAGACTGCATCTCGTTGAGATATTTTGTCAAACAGTTCACGTGCCTTGTGTATGCTTCCACATTTTGAATACATGTCAACCAGAGCACTTGCAACTACAACATCTGATAAAAATCCACATTCCACTATACTTTGATGAATATACATACCCTGATCCAAAGCTCCTATTTTGGCACAGGCTGGAAGGATGCTGGCAAAGGTGAACTGATTGGGTTCGACATCTGTCTGTTGCATTTGCCGAAACAGTCTCAATGCTTCGTGAGGATACTCATGCCTTCGGTAAGCTGCAATCATCACATTCCATGAGAAGCAGTCTCGTTCTGTCATCTCGTCAAACACTTCACGAGCATCAACCAAACTACCACACTTGAGATACATGTTTATCAGCTTATTTTGGAGAATTGTATGTCTAGCAAATGGAAATCCCCTTTGGGTGATGAAAGAATGGATTTGTTTTCCCTCTGAAAGCGCATTCTTTGCAATGCAGGTGCTCAGTAGTTGAAGATAAGTGTTAGAATCTAGAGGAGGGTTGTGTGTGTTAAGCAAAATGTCTACTGCCTCCTTCAACCGACCCTCTCTACACAATACTCCCAGATTAAGATTGAGACTAGAAATGGATGGCATTGTATGATTATACTTGAAGTCTGTGTTATTTATTTTAATCCCTCTTCTACCATAGTAACAACCAAACCCTATCACTGCCTTCATACTCAAATGAGTGCTAAAGTCATTTTATTTATTTCTGTGAACCAGGTCTCATACTGATACTTGACTTGCCAGTAGAAAAATCTGGCTGCTGTGGTAAACTTCCATGCTGCCTTGGCAGAGGATTTCAATTATGTTAAATTTCACTCAGGTGTTATCTACAATGTTATACAGTTGATGATTCATTTTGTCAATTCGTTTCTTCCCAGATGTAACACATTAAATTTTAATGTTTTCTCCTGAAAAACTGAAGCAGATGATTTTGATGGAGGATTTAGTAAAAAATTATTTGGGGTTTTTTAAGAAATGGCAGCTTACCTGTATTTCTTTTTTTGGTTGTTGTTGTGAGAGGCTGTATTACAGTTGGGAGAACTGCTATTACGTCCAATTTATAGAACAACAAACACAATGGTATCGTCTCTTGGTTTTGAACATTTGGAAACTTTCTTAGGACAGTAATACCAGAAAAACAAGAAAATAATACTTAAAATGTTAAAATTCTGAAAATCTATTGGTGTTGGGAGTCCATCGCTGTCCTGGCAGCAAGCTCTTGGTTAGTTAGCCATTTAGCTTTTAACTAATAAGTATTAGCATACCTATGTTAGATAAATAATTAAGTATGACTACACAAAGTCATTTGAAAAACAAACATTTATTTTATTTTTTATATTTCTATATATAATATGGTAAAAAAATATTTTTTTTAATCGATCAATTAATTTTAGGGAGTCATATTTCTATATATTAATTTTAAATTTCAAAATTGCAACGTTTTGATTGTTTCACAAGAGGACCATTGCGTTGTCAAGAGTATATGATTATAATATTAAATTATTGGCAATATACAAAACAAGGCATATTTATCAAAATATATATTAACTATTCCTAGGTCCGAATAGTTTCCCCACCTTTCTCTATCCCACTTTCTTTAGAATCCTTGCTCTTAGACATTAGAGAAAAAGATCAATCCACCTTAGATGTCGAAGACACACCCACAACAACTTTCAAAAACTTGATTCTCCATTTAGCTTTTCAACAACAGGTGGCCTCATCTTCACCCAATGCTTGAATTATAAATGGAACCCACATGCTAGAGTCCTATGGAATGATTTGTGGCCAATTTCCACAGTCCAAATAGGACCTGAGCCTGAGCACTACATCATCTACATATTTTTTCAACCCACCACACCTTCAAACCTTCATGAGTGTTTTAGCCACCATGCATATCACCTCTTTTGATTCTCCTACATCTAAGAGCACTACTAAAAACATAAAAGAAATATCAATATTTACCCAATACTGATGTGAGATGGAGAAAAAAGTATTGCCCAACACCAACTTCACGGTGTGCACCACCACCATAGAGTTATTCCTAAACACCTTTCTAAGTTTGGGCTCTAATACTTCTCCCTTGAATGCTTTTTGGCATTTCTTTTCCTAGAGGCATATTGTTTTATTTTTTTCCACAAAAGGCATAGTGCCTATATATATTTATATTGATAGTAATAAGATATTTACAATAGATGATATATATCCATGAACTGACTATATCAGCCTTATAGCATCCCTTTTTATCATCCTCATTACAAAAAAAACCCAACAAAACGGAGGCCTTAGTATCCCACTTGAAGCTACAAATTTTACCTATTACATTTTGTCAACCTATTGAAGATACTATCAACCATCAAAAAACCTTAGTATTCATCAAAAAAGCGTTTAACCCACATTCTTATTATTCCTCCATCTGCACTGGTTGATCATTTTCACCTTGATCTTCAAGTAAATTGCCTTCAACAAGATGAGCATAAGGCAAATCATTGAGGTTAATTGCTTTGTCATTACGAGCACCCACTGGCTGACCCTCTTCATTTGCAACCTCTTGAACATTTCAAGCACCCAAAGGTTGATGAAGACTATTCTCATATACTATATCCTGTGGCTGTTTTGATGGCATTGGAGGGTCATGAGGCCAAAATCCCCACTTAGAGACTTTATTCCTCTCATTTGGTGGCTAGGGTTGTGGATTCATAATTTCCTCAACTATCAAACATAATCAAGATCATCCCATATTTTATGACACTTAATCCAATATGCTCCTATTGCAAAATAAAAGAAAGTTCAAACTAGCTAGGAGAGCAAGGACAGTAGATCGAGAGCTATATCTTGTGATGCATTGACTGAGTTGAAAACAAACACATCACTATCCATATTCATCGCCATGTTAGCCAACTTGTCAGTTGCATTGCTTGCATTGTAGAAAGCATGCTCCACCTTTAAGCTTTTTACAACATTCAATACCACCTCACACTAAATCAAAACATTGTTGAGTTTCCAATTTGGTGTTGTAAGAGTTGGTATAGAATACTCTACACCATGCAAGATTTGGCTAAAGGTTATAGCCACCCAAGATCTAGGAACTTCATGAAAGCACAAGAGAGATAATCTATGAAATAATAATGATATATTCTATCAAAGGATGCAAATGGTAGATTATGATTGTATGATTGTTGATTTATACATGAGAACCCTTTTGTTATATAGCCAAGGTGAGACATAGGATTAGACAAGATCATGACAAGTGTCATAATCCTATGTCATGAGACAACTAACTCAATAAATATGAAATGATCTAGGACACTTAAATTAAATGAAAAAGATAAGATAAGATTGAATGATAACTGAGACTTCTAGAAAGATTCCTAAGACCTAAGTAAGCTTAATGTAAGAATAGGACCTACAAGGTGAACTAGTTAGGTAAAACACTTAACTCACACCAACACCCCCCCCTTAAGTGCAACTTAGGGAGAAGTAGACAAATGCAAATGATACAAAGAAGATGATGGTTTCTAACTACTAGGCCATGTTAGGTACCCATGTACAAACACAATCTCTCACAAATAGAGAAAATGAGAAAACCCAACGGGACAAAAATTCTTCCCAAAAGAGATGAAAACAAAATACTCTCATGTAGAAGAATGAGAAGGATAAAACCCCATACAAGGAAAAAGACCCCCTCACAAGAGAGAAGAAGAGAGACCATGCAACCCTCTCAATGTACAATCTACTGCAATGATGGTAGATGGTTGACACTGAATACAAAAAATGGTCCAACCCCGTCAAACAACATTCCTCCCCTTAGGAAGAAACAAAACCAAAATGGTATGCAAGATGCCTTCCCATTCCAAAAAGGAAGATGAGGGAAGATGGATGATGTGTGATGTCTCTACATTTTTCTATAGTGTCTCCATGTCGATGTTGAAAGTTGTCACACTCCAAACAAGCATTCTAGGCCACACTGCAGAAGATGACAATCCAAAATATCCTAGAAATGATTGTAGAACATAATCCAAAGACAAGGATATCTCCTCTGAAGACAAAGAAGCCTCCTCCAAATTTTTCTCCAAATAATCCACACTCATGTCAAACCGTGAAGAATGATCATTTAGAGAATGAACAAGATGGTCAAAGTGTTCCCTTGCAACAACTGAAGAAGGAACATCTACATCAAAGAGAAGATGTATGCAATCAATGGTATCTCCCAAATCTGAAATGTGGGACTCACAAAAAAACATGTAATGTTTGTCAAGTACTCATCCCAAGTATATGTATCTGGAAGACAATGCATAGCCTACTGCATTGAATCACAAGAAGCCAAAATTATGGCAACACAAGCATCATCAAAAGAAACAAGAGATGAAGGAGATGGAATGTTAGCACATGTCTCTAGAACCTTAGTAGATGAAAGAATACCAAGATTCAAATGACCATATTGAATCTCCTCAAATGCATCCACACTAGATGCCCGAGTGTGAACATCAACTGAAGGAATAATAGGAGAAAAATGTGAGAAGGTGTAGAATCGAGATTGGTGATCAACCTCCCCAACTGCAACTATATCTCTACTATATAGATCCTAGATTATGATAGAATCTGGTGTTAACTCAACACTCTTTCATGATTTACCATGTGTGATCTGATAGATAGAAAGGATATTGGTTGACAATGAATGTGCACAAAGAACATCATAAAATTCTCTATCATCCATGTCAATGAATCCCTTCCCATAAACATATATATATATATATATATATATATGTGTGTGTGTGTGTGTGTGTGTGTGTGTGTGTGTGTGTGTGTGTGTGTGTGTGTTGTTAGCCACAAGATGTATGGTGATGAACATGACTCAAATGAGGAGAACATACTCTCTGATGATGTCATAACCCA
>CM021110.1:324994087-325085679 GCA_007115665.2 Sequoiadendron giganteum
GAGGTGTATTAACTTTGTCCTGTAGGCAATGTTGGCAAGTTTGTGCAATTAACTAAAAGTGAGTGCCTTATGCCTAGTTATGGGCAAATATTTACACACTAGATAGAAATTCAATGATTTCCATTTTATTTGCAGACAACTTAGCACACAAAATATGTGTTTCAAGAATTAGTATATAACCATGAACGTTGAATTGTTAATAATAATGGCTATCCCTTATTCACCAAACATTGAACAGGAACATAAATCAGAGTGGCAGCTTATTACCTTGTAGCCAGAATGGATCAACATGTTCATCATATACACTTAATGGTTTATGTTCTAAGTTTGGGGATTCTAAAGTGCATAAGAATTTGAGTGGGCGAGATTTAGCATGTATTGTTCTTCACTCTCCAATGTCATATACTTCCCCATTAGATAGACTTGATTATGATGAGATGAATTACAAAATTGATTCAAGTCGACCAAATTATTATTTGGTTGCTAGCAAGCAGATGGTTGGCATTTTCCTCTATGTGTGAATGCACAGTGACTTAAGACAACATGCTTGAGATTTGAAAGTATCTTGTGGTTGCCATAGGATAATGGGATACCTTGGCAACAAGGTAAGAAAAGAAAAATCCATTACAACTGTTTCAACTCTTATAACCATGCATATTCCATTGCTTCAGTTTCTTTAAGTTATATCATATACAGTTCAAAGCCATTAGTTCATAAATAAAAGTGAATTTTTCAAACTAAAAAATGAAGGGATATGTCTATTATTACTATAATTGTTATCAAAATCCTACACAAAGCAGCATTAAAAACATATATGAAATTTTTCTCTATACAACTCTAAGATTATGTTCAAACTTCTAGAAGGATTGTCTAATAGCAATATCTTGTACAAGAGAGTTATTTACATTTTTGAAAGGATTATCTAATGACATTATCTTGTACAATAAAGTTATTTACATTTTTGAAACCCATTAATTTATAAATAAAAGTGATTGATTAAATTTAAATTTAAATTAGTATACAGTTTTAGTTATAAATATTTCAATCATGTTTCAAGGAATCTATAAGCTGTCTTGTCTTGAAATGCAGATTGGCTGAGACAAAAATCTTCTAAATGGATGCTAAGATCCATATTTCCAGATCAAAGTTACCCAGTTTTGGAAATTGTAATAATGCTAATTCAGAAAATCTTTTAAGGTGCACATTTTTGTGTTGTTATTATTATCTTGGAACCCAAACTCAAGTACCTATAGGTAGGGCACTAAGAAAATGTGCTTCCCTTGGCCCAAGACACCAAGTTTGCCCATGAATTTTTGAAGTGTTAGATGGAAGAGTCTAACTCCAAATTTATACAAATATGTTTATTCTCAAATATATATTCTCTTATAATTAATTCTTGTATAAAAATGTTTCTAAATCACATTTACTCTTTTAAATAGATCTTTTGTTATTTATTTTTTTGGACCAATTTAATTATAAAATTATGTTTGAAAAATTGCATACAAATATATATATGTAAATGATGGGATCTCTTGATTTTATACAATTATAAAAAATAAAAAATAAAAAATAAACATATATACATAATTCATACCTAACATAAAAGTCTAAAATGTTAATAGATTCGAAATATTTACAGGAGGCATCTTAGAGTTGACAGTATAATTTACATAATTTACAGTAAATTGCATTTCTTCCAAATATATCACTTATTCATACCTCAGATAAAATGAATATCTAATTTAGACTTTGAAAATGGGTAAGGATGTCTAGTTTGAATATATCAACAGTGACATAATTTGGCCTAAAAATTATTTAGATAACATGCAGGCACACACTCAATTCTTCTGATATTCTCTTCAAAACACAGATGGCAATCATAGACAATATATCCGGTTGCTAGATGCCAAATGTAAGCAGATTTGACCTGCAATTAAGTAACAATTTATGGGCAATGGTAAACACGTGATTCTAAAGCATTAATACATGCCTGAATATTTAGTGAGTGAAACTAAGAGTTTGAGAGTAATATTTTACAGTGAATTGCATTTATAAGTTTATAACAAATGGAACTTACAATCCAAGTCACAAAATCACTTTGCTTATCGCATAAATGAAAACTTGAAAGTTATCCCGTGTACACATAATCTATTACAAAGAAATGGGTTGAATAACAAAGTAGTTTCAAATTATCCTGGCCCTACTTTAGGAATGTCATTATGTTCACTAAGATTGGCTAAATATTGGTTGAAATATTCAATTCGATCTCTGTGCGATTTGTTTGCCAGCCTTGCTAACCTTCTAACATCTAGTTTTTCAGCTGCTGTGCGGTGATCCTCATGAACAGATTGCTGTGCTTCACCACCTCCATTTTCAGCTTCACCAGTCATTTGGGGATCAGATATTGAATCCTCTGTACCTCCCAAAGACTTCTCTATCTTCAGCAATGACAAATCATGTTCATATTGGTTCTTTTGTTTCTTCTTCTTCTTAATGCCTCCTGCTTTCACATCCAGAGCTTTGCCTTTCAGCTTAAGTTTACCCCCTATCACATTTCCATATAAAGATATCCTCTGCCAGTGAGAAAGGAAACAATATGGCCCAAGTCAGGACATAAGTTATTTAACCAAGCCGGTATTTACAAATATTAAATATGAGCAAATATATAAAAATCCAAAATCGGCATCCTCAGAAAAATAGTTTATCCCTACTGTTGATTCTCAAACCGTCTACATCAGCTCCAGGAAGACAATAATGGAAATGGTCATAAAGAGCTTCAACAATTAAAGTTTTGTAAGAATGAAAAAAGTATGGACTCAAACTTTTGACAACCCTTTAAATGCTCGACCAAACAAATACAAAATATCAAGCAAAACGATGCCTTTTCCTCTATCATTTGAGCTAAACTTTCGCTCTACTTGAAAGCCTTTGGAGCCTTCATTCTTGCCAAAAGCGGCAGAAAAAAAAAAATAGCCTTTTCTTCTAAAGGACTAAATCCTCTGAAATTTCTACATTTACTCAAATTTCTCAATTTTCTACCTAGAAAATCTCATTCTGGTTCAAAAAACTTTCTCTTTCCCAACGGCGACACAAAATCTGCAAAATCCTTTTTTTTCAGCAAGACAAACTCTTCATAATCCTTTGTTTTCTTCCCCCAAATCAGCACAGAAGTTTTAAATTCCTCCATTTTCTTACAGAAAGCAACAAAATATCTCCAAGCCTTTTTCTCCAACTCCAAATATTTTCAAATGTTGAAATTGCTACATATTACGAAAAAAAAATGGGCAGAGTTAGCAGGAAAAATATTAAGTGCCTGAAATTGCAGGAACTTCCTAGCTGGGTTTGTGATTTCTTAGAGCTATGGTTTCTTTGCTTGAACCTCTGTTGTAGCCTGAGGAACCTCCCTTCTCTAGAAGCACTGCCATTGTTGTGGGTTCTTGAAATTGTAGATTGTGAGGCGTTGATGGAATTGCCTTCTCAATTTGGAAGAGACGGCGCGTTTCCTGCATTGCAGTTGTTGATGCTGAGGGGTTTGAAGATAAGGTCCATTCAAATCCATAGTGAGGCAATGCCCAAGCTCAAACATATGGCGGTGATGAAAGGCAGTTGGATTGAACATATCTTGAATGCATTCAAAGCCAAGGATATGTGAAATCTGTAAACTGAATGCATTAAAAGCAAGGATAATTTCTGTCATTAATAGGGAGAGTGGAGGCGAGTGAAAAAACTGCTGCAAGTTGTCTTGCTTTTCATTTATATCTTCTTTTCATTTATTGCGAGTAGATTGAAGCTGAAGGTGAGATCTGATTTCATCGACAGGAACCAGTAACAGCAAACTATTGACAGTTTAACGGCAACCCGGGAGTTGTTTCGCGGCGTGAGACAGGTTTCAGCTTAAATCTCACACTATATATAGCCTATCGGCTAAATATTCTGGATTAGACATTTTTATATGTGAGATGTAATATGTCATTTGTATATATTGAAGATGTTTCATTTCATTTCTATATTTATGTGAAAATAAGTTACTATTTATTTCTGTGAGCTGGTTTAAGGTTTCGGACCTTACAATTATATATATATATCACATTATGCAAAATTTCAAGCAACCAAATTTGAAATTAAAATTTGTTATCTCACAAACATACGAACATATAGACTCCCCCATGTAGCAAAGGGGTGTAAAACAGCATTGCAACGCAACAAAATCCCCACAAATAATGATCCCAAATGACAGACCTGACCGGCACAAGATAATAAAATTAATTCAGACAAGAGGACCATACAAAATGACAAAGGTACTGGAGTAATAAAAGATTGTAAGGCATAGGATTGACTGTAAGCACTTACTTACAATTTCTTTCTGGCCACGCATCTTTCCATTTTCTTCAAGTGATTCTCTCCTCTTGCTTTTCCCATTCTCCTCATCCTTCAGCTTTGCATTCCTGACATGTACAGGCTTCCTGAAAACAATTTAATGTAACGTGCCCTCTACTGTAAAACAGGGCTTTAGCAAATACCTGATCAGTATATATAGGCAGTAATGGATACCATACATTTGATTTTTTGAAGTTAACAGCATGACTTAGCTCTACAAATACTTGAAAAAATATTTGTTAGAAACTGAAAATAAAACCGTGTTGCTTCTTATGACTGCCGCTCTGACACAATGCAGTTTGTTGTATGGCAAGTTTATGTTTACAGCTTGATTTGGTTAGCATCGCCAAAAAACCTCGATTCTCCATAATAACATTGTCTTTGTTGGAAATAATAGAGCCAGTTCACATCTCTCTCAACCATTTCTCTTGCCACGATCTTGTTGATAAACTTGGTTGCAGTGTGACATTCAATAGGTACAAAAAAGTTCTTGTTGACTGCAATGGTTGTTCCAATGGACGTGTTCAATAATTCAAATACAATTGCCAACTAGTCACTATGATGGCAATGGAACAATTCTCTTGTTTCCTTCTCCACATCAATAAAAAATCTGCATCATGCTCCGCTGCCTTAACCTCTCAAGACAGCTTACAATTTTGCATACATCTCTTGCATTTGTGGGCGTGATCTGTCTCCTATACAAAAGCATGTACCATTTTGTGGACTTGAATACAACTGCTTCCGGGTATCTTTTTAATTCCTCTATCTTCCATCAATCTCCTTACCTTTTGAATGTCATCCCACCTGTGCCCTTCTGCGTAGATGTTTGATAGAAGAACATAAGGTGCAGAATTTTGAGGATCCAGCTCGAAAAGGAGACTTGCTGCATATACTCCTAGCCCTATATTCTTAAATGATTTACAAGTACCAAGCAAAGACATCCACACAACCGCTGCAGGTTTAATTGGCATTTTGATGATAAAGTTTAGAGCTTCCTCAAGGTAGCCAGCACGGCCAAGAAGATCAACCGTGCATACGTAATGCTCCACTGTAGGAATAATGTTGTAGGAGTTGCTCATGCCATTGAAGTATTTACAACCTTCTTCCACTAAACCTGCATGACAGCATGCAAATAAAACGCCAATGTAGCTTACATGATCTGGGTATATTCCAGAGTGCTTCATTAGTTCAAATTGTTTGAGAGTATCCTTGTGAAAGCCATGCATTGCATATCCTGTAATCATTGCATTCCATGACAGTGCATTTCTTTGCGACATATTGTCAAATAGTTGATGTGCCTTTTGTATGCTTCCACATTTTGCATACATGTCCACGAGTGCACTGGCAACAACGACATTTGACAAAAAGCTTCTTATGATTATACTTCGATGGATATCCATACCCTGTTCCAAACCTCCCATTTTGGTACATGCTGATAAGATGCTCGCAAAGACAAACTCATCAGGTTGGACACCTGTTAATTGCATATTCTTAAAAGTTTCCAAGGCTTTTTCAGCAAGACCATTCCGTGCATATCCTGCAATTATCATATTCCATGTGACCACGTCTCGTCGAGGCATTTCTTTGAAAAGTCTTAAAGCTTTGTAAAGATCACCATTTTGTGTGTATCCTGCAACCATTGCAGTCCATGAGACCACATTTCTTTGAGGCATTTCATTGAAAAGTCTTAAAGCCTCGTCAAGTGCACCATTTTGTGCATATCCTGCAATCATCACATTCCATGAAACGACATCTCGTCGAGGCATTTCTTTGAAAAGTCTTATAGCCTCATCAAGAACACCATTTTGCAAATATCCTGCAATCATAGCATTCCACGAGATCACGTTTCTTTGATGCATTCTGTCAAACAGTTTCCGTGCCTTCTGTATGCTTCCACATTTTCCATACATGTCTAACAGAGCAGTTGCACAAACAATATCGGACAATAGTCCACTTTCAAATATGCTTTGATGGATGTTCAAACCCTGCTCCAAAGCTTGCATTTTACCACAGGCTGGGAGGATGCCGGCAAAGGTTGTGGAGTTCGGCTTTTCGCCAGCCAATTTCATTTGCTTAAAAGTCTCAAAGGCCTTTTCAAGAAACCCATATTTTGCATATCCTGCAATCATCGTACTCCATGAGACCACATCTCGTCGAGGCATTTCTTCGAAAAGTCTAAAAGCCTCATCTAAAGCACCATTTTGTACATATCCTGTGATCATCGCATTCCACGAAACCATATTTCTATGAGGCATTTCGACAAACAGTTCGTGTGCCTTGTGTAGAATTCCACACTTTGCATACATGTCTACCAGGGCACTGGCAATTACAACATCCGTCGAAAAACCACTTCTCTTGATTCTTTGATGGATGTCCATGCCCTGTTCCAAAGCTCGTACTTTGGCACAAGCTGGGAGAATGCTGGCAAATGTGAACTGATCGGGTTGGACACCGGTCTCTTGCATTTGGTCAAACAGTTTCAGTGCCTCATGTGGATACCCATATCTTCTATAAGCTGCAATGATCACATTCCATGAGAAGCCATCTCGTTCTGTCATTTCGTCAAACACTTTACGAGCATCTACCAGACTACTACACTTGACGTATAGGTTGACAAGGTTATTTTCTAAAAATATGCGTGTAGCAAATGTCAATCCCCTTTGAGTGATAAGAGAGTGAACTTGATTACCCTGTGAAAGCGTATTCTTGGCATTGCAGGTCTGCAATATCTGAATATGTGCACAACCAAATGCAATCGCTGTCTTAGTCTTCAAATACGGTAGTAGAGACATTTGTTGATTCCTGTAGATTAGACCTCATAGTTTTGCTTGCAAGCTACCTTCAAAAACCAAAGAGATCTTTGAACGCTCTGTTACCATAAGGGCGAAGAAAAATCCAATTTCGCATCATTTTAATAATTTTGCCTTGACAATCCCTGTTAACGATGATTGCGGCGTGAATTTCACATCTAAAATAAGAAAAGAAATAAAATGGCAGCCCCCCTGATGGATGAGTTCAAATGAATTTCAATGATGCATCTACAGGCAATCTCGAGCTGCATGTATCATAAGAAATTCAAATGGCAACCTAGTTGCTGCAATATCTATGAAAATTGAAGGACGAACAATGACATTGAAGCTCAGGGGTTGGTGCTAGGCCTTCAAATAAGCCATCAATTTGGTTTAAGAAACGTAGAAATTGAAGGCGATTTGATGAATGCTATAAACTCAATTCGTAAATAGAAAGCGGGCAGTTGGAAAATCAAGAACATTCTATTACAGATTTAGTTGAATATTAACTCATTAATCTGGCCGGTAATTTTTGTCCATTTTCAAAGGATTAGTCTCATCTCAGTTCGTTCTAGTTGGACAGTGGACTTGGTCACGTGGATATCCCTGAGTTAAAAAAATAATTAAAAACAACAACAACAACCTAACACACATACAAAGAAGCTAATATCGGATTATCTAACTAATTATGCCATGGAGATGGCCAAAGGAAAGAAAATTTGTATAATAATTGACTAAGAAGATTTCTATTCCCACTTATAATCAATACAAAGCATTGTTGCCACCCTCTATGTGAGTTAATCGTTAAGGATTAGTACAGTGAAATCATTTCAAAGTAATTTTGATCACAACTTAAGATGGATTATAATCTCAGCACGTGTTATCTAGAGGTTCTGATTAATAACACTCCTTTATCATAATGAGACATGTTAGAGAGCAAGGTTAAATCTTGAAGCTAAACAATTGTTTTCACATTCTAACATTCTCCATCTATTGCAAGAATATGGATACATGTGTTAGGCTTACCAGTGAGAGCCACCAAATAGCATTTATGGGTATAATATTAGAGCTATGACTCAAGAAGGTATAATTTAGAACCCACTCTGGTTTGATGTTATCATTCAATCGATATTGGGTGAGGAATTCCTTATTATAGAGTATAGATATTAGGTAAAATCCAACATATCTTGTATGTTTGTGGCAATGTTGTTGGATATAGGAGAAGAGAAGGAAATAGTTTCTGAAATGACTAATGAACTAGTGAAAAAATAGGCATTGGGAGGTTCAAACAATTTGTTGTTGATTGTGACTCCTGGTCTAAGCTTCCCAATGGATGGTAGAGCCCCCTTCCCTAATAGTTCTTGCCCCACTACTTGGAAACCATTCATTACAACTAGTAACCTCGCCATGGAGAACAATAGAAGGCATAAGGGAAAAAACGTCATGGATTTCTTGAAATAATCAATGGGTTTGAGCAAGGAACCTAGCATTGAATGATGATCTCTTTGCTAATCAATAGCTTTGACGAGGAGGATGACTAGTGCTTTGGCATTGTTACACTATTGCTATAAGATGCAATGTATGTAGGTTAAAATATTTAAAAATTTGTTTGTATTTGGGATATTTTGTCTAATAGCCTAGAAAATGATAATAACATGTTATAAATGTCTCTATATACAACAAGGCATTTTGTTCGTAAGCCTTATAGAAGGTGGTAATCTAGAATTTTACAAAATCTAAAACATTGTAATATCTTTGTATTTTAATACTCTAATGAAAAGGGAGCCATCCCCACAGTCTAGCTTATCCAACAAAAAAAACTTTGTGGTGAAGAAAATTCATGGAACCTCGATGCAAAAGCACCATAAGGTCCAAAGGAAATCTACATCAAACAAAAGAAAAGTGTACTTTTTCTGTTTTGTTTTGTTTATGTATTTATATATTAGTCTTTATGTTTTGTTGTAATTATCTATCACAAAATAATAAATTCTAAATTGGGATTCTTTTATTGAATAGTTGATGTAATAAGCTATCACTAGATGTTTGATGTCCAAAAATAATTTAATTGGAGGATTATTATAGAAAATCAAGAAAAAATTATCCTTCCTAAATTCAAGAAGGTTCCAAGTGGTGGAAAAAGGGTCTCTAAAAGATAATTGCACAACATTTGGGGCACAACTTCTTCTACCAATTAAATTGCAGATCAACCTTTTTGTGTCTACAATAGGGATATTTCATATTATATCCATAAATAATCAATAAAAGTGCACGAATACTATTATGTACCCAAGCATTGTTGTGAACCAAGATTGTTGGATTTTCTTTCTAGTTTTTTTAGTTCATTATGGTTGCTATCACTCTTTATGTGGTTAAATTGTTACTAAGACCATCTTTTGTTGATCTCACAATTTCAACTTGGCTTTGTATTGTAAATTGAATATTTCAATTAGTTCTAAGTTATGTTTTAATTTTACTATTTCTAAGTTTCTACTATGTAACTCTAGTATATAGTACTTGGAGTTTCTTGAACCACTCTAGCTGCTACACCAAGTGATATTGGAGTCTTCCAAGGTTTTGGGGGGTTTGAATAATGGCTCATAGAGATTGGGGAAAGGTGTAGCTATTTAAAGTGGAAGAGGCCCCAGAAATTCTAGAAACATAGAATTAATGGAAGTCATCAAAGGCATGCAAGCTTGAAAGGAAGCCATGGAAATTACCTAATGAAGAAAAATAGAGGTAGAAGTGAGAGATCTAGAATAAAATAAAGAGGAAGAAGAAGAAGAAAGGGGAGGACCTAAAGAAAGTAATGCAGTCAAAACTAGGGGATCTACCAAAAGATAGTCCAGCCTTGTAGCTCTATACTTTCACACAACATATAAACAAACAAATGGAAACAATAATGCAATAATGTAGAATTTTAATTTTATGTAGTTGACTAAACTTGCAAACTAAAATACAAATTAAGCTACAACAACATCTTGTCACTTATGTATCTCAATGTATGAAGCTTTCAACATAGCCTACATTCTCTCAAAACAATCCCCTCTTTTCATTCAATGGGTTAGCTTTGATGATCGTTATAATTTATTGTTTTTCTATTAAGGTGTCCTCAAAATATTTTTTTATTTCCATATAGATTCTAATATTATATTGCATGATGCATGTCATACTCTCATATTTGGATATGACAATGTTTATATTTTACTTTATCTTTGTGGATATATACATGCATATATATACATGTTTAGAGATAGATATTGTTATTAATGTGTTGGTATTCTAAACACTAGAAATTATTGTACTCCTATGTTTGGATGATTTTTGTTGGTGTTGAGATGTTTTGGATGTGTTGATTAATGATTTATGTGATTTTGTACCAAGTATTGGATGATAAGTAATAGAATTATCATCATAAAATATATCAATATCATGTAAAAGTAAGGTGATGCATCTATAAAATCATTATGTTACATAAAAAGAGCATGAAAAAGATAATCCATACAATGTGCAATAATAGAGTGGTCATCTTAAATATGTAGCTCCAAATAAACATGCATATATCTAGTATAGGAATATGGTACATAATGCATAAGATCATCATGTCATGTAAATGAAGGATCAACATGAAATGCAACAATGTCGTGAATAGGAGGTAGTATTATGTCATCAATACTCATCCTACAAGATGCATCACAAGGTAGATCATTACTATAAATGTAATAAAAATTTATATGATCATCATTAAGGTTACTATAAGATGTATAAGGAGTATAAAATGTAGAAATAATAGCACAAATAGGGACTATGCCATTATATATAGATACATCATGCAAAGGAAATGTGCTCAAAGGAAATTATTGCTAGAAGCAGGCACAACAATATAACTCTCCATAGAAGTATGCAACATATGGTAATCATGAAGAAGTGAAAGAATGATGTATAATAAAGATGAAAATATGCTAAGAAAATTCATACAAGATGGAAAAGAACACATAAAATCCATATAATTCTTCCATAGATAATGTGTATCATCAATATAATAAAATCTGATAAATGAGTCAAGCACAATGGGATCACATATAAAATGTACAAATATATCATAAATAATGATGGAATCATGGATAGAGGCCAAGGATAGAGGACAACATGAGAATGCATAGTGTTAAAACAAGGTTATATCCAATGATCTAGGATTCTCTAAAGATATACAAATATAAATATATCAATTCTAGAAGGATGAATCAAATGTCATTAAAGAAAGGTATAATTTGTCATGGCTCACAATATCAATCCTAAATTAGACTTGAAAATGTACTAAAAATGTAAACCCTAGGTAAAATCAAGGGAGGGTATGGTAGACACAAAGATAGGCAATAAAATAAATCACCAACCTTAGAAAGAAGAGATCAAACTATAAAGCTTAAATACCAAGGGTAAATCAAACTTGATTTTTTTTTTTAAAACAAAATTGTATTGTAAGTTTAAAAACCTAATTAGGGTTATAATGTTGGCCAATTTTGTCAAGTTCACCAAAATGAAAAGGAAATAAAACTTTCATTTTAGGAATTATTCTAGGTTAATTAATTAAACAAAAATCAGCTATATTAAATGAGTTGTTGGAGTGGAGTGGATTAGGTTAGGAAAGATTAGATAGAAAGTATAATTTTGTTATAAGTAGTAATAGATAAAGAGAGATTTCTTATATTATTATTGAAGAATGTATGCCAATTAATGAAGAAAGCAAGATTCATGCACCTTGAAAATTAGAAATGTTCTAGACACTTGTGTGTATGGAATAGAATTAGAATGTTCTACTCTATGTTAAGTTAACTTTGAACATTGTTTCAAATCTAACTCCTAGTGGAAAACTCACTTTGTATGTGCAAACTTTATGTTTAACGATTTTTGAATCCCACCCTATACATTCTTGAGAAATAGATAACTAGACAACAATATCCATTTTCACACTATCAAGGTTTTTTTAATCAAGTTGAAAATATTTAAAAATACCTTGATAGACAACAAGCTTCATACATGCACATGAATTCTAGAATGATTGATAAGTGATTCATATAAGCTAGGATAAGTTAATGTGAATGTTGTTCTTGAATGTTCTTGTATTGACATATGTGCATCATATGGATTCTAGATTAAATTATTGGTTATTTCCCTTGTTTATTATAATAAATGTAATTAATGTCTATTTATATATAAGCATAACACTAAGGTAAAGATTTTGGCAAAGTTGACCTAGGATCAAAGTGTAAGATGAGGCTAGAGTCAACTAAAATATTTGATTTTTTATATAAAAAATACAAAGGATCAATATTACACTTGTGAGGATGACCTCACAACCACAAACATGACTTGGGTTAGACAACTAGGTTATATTGGTGTATGATAGGATTACATTGGATTAATGATCAAAATCAAATAGATACGCCAAATGGATCGAGATTGTGTGTACATAAGCTAAGTGATAATCATATAGCTAGATACAAGCAAAGGTATATATGCATGCCCAACCATATACAAAAATGTGTTTTTTGCAGTTATATAAATATATAAAAGCATTATCCCAAACTAAATAGAAAACTAAATACAAATACATTAAAAATGTGTTTTTTCTCCTAAGCTAGGGCTACCCCTACTTGGGATCATATGCCAGAGGTGAGATTGAATTCTCTAGAGAAGGGGTAGCACATGTTGAATTTTGGTGGTTTGGTAAGGGGCAATTCGGTCCCTTTTGAAGCTAGGTGTATTATAAGGAACCATGAAGGGAAAATGGTTGGGGCAACAACAAAAAAACTTGGTAGTTTATACAACAATGAAGCAAAATTCTAAGCAACATTGTTAGGGCTTCAATTATACAAAGAATTGAAAGTTAAGAGATTGCACATCAAAGGATATTCACTTATAACCATAAATACCCTTTGGAAGTAGCTCACACATGTTGGTATGAATTAGGTGTTTTACCTAACTAGTTCACCTAGTAGGTCCTATTCACATGTTAAGTTTACTTAGGTCCTAGGAATCTTTCTAGAAGTCTTATTTGGAATTATATCTTATCTTATCTTTTGTCATTTAATTCTAGTGTCCTAGGTCATTTAATATTTGTTGAGTTAGTTGTCTCATGATATAGGATTATGACACTTGTAATGATCTTGTCTAATCCTATGTCTCACATTGACTATACAACTAAGGGGTTTTCATGTATAAATCAACAATCATACAATCATAATCTATCATTTGAATCCTTTCTTTCATAGTTGATCTCTCTTGTGCTTTCATGAAGTTCCTATATCTTGGGTGGCTATAACCTTTATCCAAATCTCAAATGGTTTGCAGTATTCTATACCAAATCTTACATGGTATCAAATCTTGTGGGATTTCTTCTTGATAGTATTTATTGAGAGATCTGGGATGAAAATCATCCTGAAAAGTTGAGTATGCTCTTCTCTTGCATCAAATGATGATATGGAGAATTAGAAAAACTTTAAAGAAATACTAAATTTGGGGTTTTCTTCTTTGTGGCTTTGTATTGTAGGTCAAAATTGGAGCTTCTTGGTGCAAATCTACACTCATCATTGGGTTCAAAAGGTTTGAAAAAATCATTTTTTCCTTTTTTTATCTAAATTGGACATCTAAGGCCAGATCTATGATGGTTTGAAGCTAAAAAGTGGTTGTTGGATCTAGGAGGTAGCTATAATTTTGGAGCACTTTGGTTTAAACACAAACCTTGCCATTGCATTCAGGAGGCCCAAAAAGCCCAAGATTGATTATTAAATCCTTGAAATTCGAGTACTTTTTTTGAGACCCTTAGAAAAAATTTGCCCCATTTGACCGTACAGTTGTATGGCTCGGTCATTGTAGCCTTCAGTCGATACATAGGTGAAAATAAAAATTAATAAAAAGTTTCTATTTTTAATTAAGTTTTTTCAAAAAAAAATCAAGAATAAAATAAAATAAAGGTTCTAGGTAGAATTAATTCCACGAGTCATACCATGTGATGGGCCTAGTTAATAGCTAGTTTTCTTTCATTTAGTTCATATTTTTTAACATTTCAAGCTACTTATTTCACAGACATTCTTGAGACATATATCTTTTATGCATCCTAAAACAAACATTAATATGTAGAAATATAATTATGATATGATGATGTTTGCATGGATAAATATGTGAATGTTCATGAAACTCAGTATGAATCTGTGTTTAATACATGGTTGTTAATTATGTGTATACTTTAGATGAAACTAGCCTCTTGCAACCAAAAGAACTATGACTTGTAGCAACTGGATTGACCAGCCCACGGCCAAAGGATTTTAGGGGAGAGTCTAGAATGCTGAAAACATTATAGTTACAAGAAATGAAGGAAGCGATAATTAAAGTGGTCAATCATAAGTCATCGTATCATCTAATAAGATGGCAGGAGGAAGAAGAAGTCTATATTGATAAGGAATCCAACGTGATAGTTTTCATAGAGGACGTTTTTGACAAATAGTTAGGGTAGAGTTCTAATTCTATTTCTCTTCTATATTTTTCAATTGTGGTTCCTGTTGCAAAGACTAGTCCTCTCCCTATTCTTGAGGGAGAGTGGACATATGCATTTAATTTCTATTTTTAGTCCTTGTGTGAATAAAACTCCTCTTGAGCCTATATATTTGGATCAATGATTGAGGAGCAGATCTAGTTGGAGAATATAGTTGATAGTTTTAGTTTTTGTTTAATAGAAAATAATTCATTGTTAGTTTTATATTATTTAGTTGTAATTTATATGCACTTATGAGTGAGAGATCTATAGAGATTCTTGTCATCTTGTAAGAGTTCAATTTCTATGCAGTAAAGGCATTTTAGTTTACTATTATGATTGGTTGATTCAAGTAGTGTATATTTGATTCCCCAAGTGGGCACAACAACTCGAGCAAGGGCCACTCAAGGTACTATTCACCCATCTTATTTTCTGTTATTAGAATAGATTTTTATTATTGTATTTATCTTAGGTAAACTCTTAATTACATGCACGTGAATGATATCTTGTATCATGAACTATTCTCTGTAATGTTTCCTTGAGTTGCTCTTCAGAGAAGTTAAGTAGTTAGGAGTAAGAGTCGGTCATATTAGTGAATTGCAGAGTTCAAATTTAGTAGTTAACTATTATAGTATTAAGCTGAAGGTACTCATAGCATAAGCAACGGATTAAGTTATTTCCCCTAGTTTGCAAGTTAACACTTTATTTCCTTTTTACATCCTTTACTATTTTTGCACGTGTAAACCACTTACACTCATTGATATAGGCCATCTAGAGTTCATGAATGCACATACAATGCCAGTATCATCAAATTATTATGAAGCCCTGGTTGATAATTAAATGAATCCTTTACAAGAGTTTGGTGAACTGTTCAGTTAGGAACCTATCCTTTCAATTATGTGTCTACCCATAAACACCAAGTTGACTGAGCATTAGAAAGGCCTTAAATTTTTGGCGTTGTTGCTAGGGATGGAGCTACATTCAGGATTCTCCTGTGTAATTTCAAGCTTTCATTGTTTAAGTGTTTTGTTTCCAGCATTAGGATAATTAGGTTTTAGTCATCAACACAAAAATTTTACTAACAACATTTGTGTAGGATCCATTGATCCAAAAATCACAACTATTGTATGTGGAGTCTACGAGATGCTTTGGGAATATTTCTCCCTTCAACACATGAAGATCTAGAGGATATTAGTTATCAAAGTGAATAAAGTGAGGGTATTATTGAAGAATAATCATACCTAACACTAATATCCATGTCATATATAGAGGAGACTTACCACACGCATATCATCACCATGGGTGATGCTACAGTGGAAGACCCTCCAAAGCATGTAAATTTTGAGATCCACATTGCCAACCAAGAGAGAGCAACTGCTTTGAAAACATACCTCCTTTAGCATTACCTGTCTTCTATGGGTTGGTCAAGGAGAATCCAAATACCTTCCTTTTTGAGTTTGATGTGCTATGTAGAAGTTATGATTATACCATAGATGCACATAGGTCAAACTCTTTCTCATAAAATTGAAGGATGTTTCTCTAAGATGGTTCATGGGTTTAGGAAGAGATGTTTCAAATTGGAATTCCATAAAGACAAAGTTCTTGGAAAAGTACCAAGATTACTATAGAGGCATAGATAGAAAGAGGGGTGACATTTTTAGGATGTCACAAAAGGAAAATGAATCTTTGGAAGACTACATGGAAAGGTTTTAATTTTTCCTTAAGAAATCCCACCAAAACAGACTCCTTGATGATTCCTTAAAATTGATATTCTTGTTCTTGAGGGAGGTTGATGAGGATTGTGTGAATGCACTTAACCTCATTAGGGTAAGAGATATCTCTCAGGAATCATTTGAGGAAATTTTCAAAGCATGCATGAAATATTCAATATCTTTCACAAAGAAGGTTAGAGGAGACAAGACATCTTCCATTAATAAACCCTCAAATGGAGTCTCTAGAGTTGAATTGAGTAATCTTCTATCAAATATGAAGGAGGATATTATCATCTATCTAGATACACAGTTAGAAACCCTCCATATAAAAAAGAAGCAAGAAGAGGCAGAAGCACCTCTTACAGAATATTGCCCACATTGTAGATAAAGAAGGACTAACTATAAATGTAATAAAGTGGCAAGTATCTCAGAAGATAAGCAAGGAACATCAAAATTTCATGCATTGGAAGGTGAATATGAACAAGTATTCTACATAGCTGAAAGGAAACCATGGAATCCAAGACAAGGCATGCCTCAAGATCCTTTGAATTATAACATTTTATTTCTTGGTAATAATGCAAATTTTCCTAGTTGGAACCCTCAATCTTGGGCCAATATGCAAAACCTACAATGACCAATTCCTTAAACCAATTGGAATCAATAGCAACAAAACATGTGGCCATCATAAAATTTCCAAGGATTTAACTAGATTCCTAATGGCCACCCTGACAAAACCAATGGCAACCTCAATGGAAAAGAGGTCAGCAATGGAAAAACAAAAACATGAATTATCAACAACCACAACAACAAGCTATTATGTCAAACCCGAAAAATCTAGAACCATAGCCACCTAGGGCACCTCAGCTACCAACACAACCTGCACCTAACCCTAATAACAAGCCTTCTTAGCAGGCTTATGCTAATGAAGCTATTCAATACCCTACTTATAGGGTAGAGGTGAGTGATGTCCACCTCATATCAGTGAAAATGTTGGTTGGGATTTCATCTCCTCATATCACTGAATTGGTTGATGAAGAACCCCCAACAGAGACTTTAGACAACCAACATAAGGAGCCTAAGTCAAATTAGGTTAGCCCAACTTATCTAAGTCCAATTCCTCCATTCACTGAGAGATTAGTAGTTCAAATGCATCAAACACAAGCTAAAACTAACCTATTGGGACAACTTAAGGATGTTTTCATCAAAATACCCCTTATCCAAGCCATTAAAGAAGTTCATATCTATACTAAAATAGTGAGAGAACTATGCCTTAAAAATTCAAGCAAGAAGCAAAAAGACCCTCAGACTGTACATATTCGAGGACAACTTGCAGACCTTATGTTGGGAAACATAACTATCCCCAAGTATGCAAACCTTGGGAGCCCTGTAGTGGATGTCAAGATAAATGGAACTCTCATTAAGAACACCTTAATTGACTTGGGAGAAGCTATTAATGTGGGACCAAGGAGACAATGAAGTTGTTACAGTTAATATAGCTCAAACCTACACATATTGTTCTACAGTTGGTAAATAGGTCCACAATTAAACCTAATGGTATCATTGAAGACTTGGTAATAACACTGGATTCATGGGAGTACCCTGAAGACTTCATAGTATTGTAGCCTAAAGCTAATCTTGCAAGCTACCCCCTCATTTTAAGAAGACCTTGGTTGGAAACAACAGATGCCTTCATAGGATGTAGGTCTCGGAATATGATTATTTCTAATGGAAATGTGATTGATAAACTAGTTCTTTATCCACCAGCCCAACCACATGAAGACCTAGAATACACCAGTTGGCCTACCCTAGATGAGGAAGATCAGTACTCCTTGCAAAACCTGGTGACTATTAAACACAATCCCTTGTTAGAAAACCAAGATTAAGATGACTTGATAGTAAATATCATGTAAAATAGCTATGGTAGGGACCTGTAGCATCAAGACTATCAGACATGTCTATAGGATCCTCAATAAACTATGATCCCTACTAGTTCATCTGAGTCAATTTCTTGAATATTCCACACTTTTTTATCACACCAATGTATTCCAAACACAGTAGGACTTGGCATCCCATCAATTCAAACAACATCCAAGACTTTCTAGAGATGATGTCAAGTAAAACATTTAATGTTAACAATCAATTGACTGATATACAATAGACCCCACTGATGACTGTGTTGCAAGCACATGCATTAGCCTTTGCATGGGATTATCATGACATGAAGGAGATAGACCTAGACATGTGCATGCAGAGGATTTACATCAATGATGGTTTTAAATCCATAAGGAAATCCCAAAGGAGAATGATCCCTGTAGTCAAATACATAGTCAAATCATAATTACAAAAATTGGTTGATGTAGGCTTTATCTAACTTATCTCTAATAGTTAATGGATGCCACCTTGTCCCAAATAAAGGAGGAAAATGGAGAGTGTATGTAGACTACCAAGAATTGAATGTTGCAACTAGGAAGGACCACTTTCCACTCCCCTTCATTGACCAAGTACTCGATTCATTAGCAAACAAGAAATACTTCTCCTTTTTGGATGGATTTAGTGATTATAATAAAATTAAGATAGCCTCAGAGGACCAAGATAAGACAATTTTCATATGCCCTTAGAGCACATATGCTTATTTTTTCTTACCATTTGACCTATGTAATGCATCAACCATCTTTCAAAGGGCGGTGTTGAGTATATTCTCAGACTTTGCACATGATTCCATGGATTTTTATATGGATGATTTCAAAACTTATGGGAATACATATGATGAAGCACTTGGAAATCTAGAGAAGGTACTAAAAAGGTGTTGTATAGGAGCGAATTTGCACCCCTTCAGAAAATTCCCCTTTTACCCTCCTTCACTTTAGAAAACCAAGTCCAAAGGAAAAATTCCACCTAAGCCAACTGCCTTCATTCCACTTGGCATCCTTTTTGTGTGTCGAAAGAGGAGTTACTGTCAGGGATTCCCACACAATGCACAGACGTTTGCGCGGTGTGCAGATGTTCGCACGACATGCTTACATCCCTGACAGATTCCTACGGTTGGAGCCTACAAAGGCGTTACACTTCTCATTGGAAGTCGAAATGTAATGCCCCCTTTAGCTGAATGACCCAAATATGGTCATTTTCTTCATCTCTCCTTCAAATTAACCCACCTTCATTCATTTCCATCTCTTAGCTCTTCACCATCTCATAGACAATCTCATCCATAGGTTCAAGAACTCACTCCAAGCATTGAAGCAACATTCTTTCACTCCATAGCAACAATTCCATCACTCCATCACTTCAATATAGCAAGTGTAGGACAACACCATTGCATAAAAGGCTTGAGTTCCTCTCATTTTCTCCCCCACTAGCCTTGAGTGCTTTGGGCAAAGGTGGTAAGCTCTCTACTCCCCTTCTCTATTACTTGGTTGAGTAAGCACATTACTGTTTGGTAGTGTTTTAGTGTTCTTTTGCTTTCATTCCTTCTTTATCATATTATTCCTATATCATTGCAAACTTGGTTGTTCGTGGAGGTGGAAACTCCAAAATGGGGGATTGACTGAGGTAGACCCCTATACAACCCCCCAACAATTTCCTTCCCTTTTGTGTGCAGGTGGAGATATCTTGTAGCGAGCTAGCAAACAAGTCTTTTGGTGAGATCATTCTTGTCACCCTTGCATTAATCTACTTGTTTTATCATATCCGTTTATATGTTTCATATTTCATAGTGTTATTTTTCTCCCTTAGAAAATATTAGCTAGGTCGATAGTTTGTTTTCTAGGGGTTAGACCTTGTCTTTTTGGTCCTCTGGACATACAAACACCAGTGCACCTGAGAGATGCCAGCGCGCCACGCTATCATCCTAGGACCATGCTTTTGTCCTATGACAGAGAGCTATCTGAGACATAGATTTGAACCTAAAAATTGACTCGCCTAGTCTCCCTTCAAGTCTCGGGTCTGTAGAGTGATTGAAGGACCTCATAGTTCTCATCATTCTTGGCCCGCACTTCCTAACATTCCCTTGAACTGAGGTAAGTTAGGGTAGTCTGCTACTCTCGTCCCTCCATGACTTGGGGCCTTGATGTGGTTGGTCCACCTCTCTTACATTTTTGGTGAACCCAATGTGAACCAACGTCTACTCATTTGTTGGTGTTTTGAGCTTTTCCCTTGTACCTCATGATCATTGTACCCCTGTGTGTTGTGAAGGTTTATGAGAATCACAACCCAATCCATGACCTTTCGGTATATTTTTAGGAGAATTTTGTGACACCTTCTGATGGAGAAGACGAAGGTCTCTTCTAGTTTCACTACTGGCCTTTTCTCTGGTTCTGTAGTTGGCCTTTCTATGTAGGAGCAGGTGTCATGGGGTGAGTCTAGATTCCTCAATGAAACTAACTGTGTCCCTACTCCTCCTACATCTCCCACATCATCATCCATAGATGAGAGTGAAGCTGTTCATATACCATCTAATTATCTCATTATTCTTAGCAAAGGGTTGGGTGCTTTGGAGAATCACCTGGAGAAAAACCCGAAGCTGGCTAGGGCTGCTAAGGTTATCTTCAAAATAAGATACATGGTAGGAAAATACCGAATAGGTGTGGAACTCCTGGCTAGTCTCACTAATTTGACCAAAGTGTGCTTCAAACCATAGTAACATGATACAAGGTGGCCCCTTCAAAGAACATGAGAGATAGTTGGAAGTTTTGATGCCTCTCACATCTGTGTACATGGCTGACACAGTCTCTTCAATCAGTATACCTACTGCTTTCAAAAATTTCAAGACTGTCAAAGTAAAAAAAACCCCTCTAGGTTTTCACTTCACCCCTGTTGTCACCTCTAACGTTGGAGGATTCAACAAGATGATCAGTGGAGGTTTTGGTGGTAGTAGCTTTGATGGTGGAGGTAGCACTGGTAGAAGTAGTTATGGTGGAGGTCATGGTGGTGTCTTTGGAAGTGGCGGTGGCTCTGATGGAGGTTACGTGGTGGTGGTGGCATCAACGGCGGCTTTGGTGGTAGTCATGGTGGTGGTCCTAGCGGTGGCTCTGGTGGCAGTTCCACTGGTCCTTTATCTTTTAATGACCTAATTTTGAACACTCTCCTTCAGAATATGGGTAAGATGCAGAACCAGCTAGCGAACCTTTCCCAAGCTTCTGCATAGCCTATCTTCCAGCCCTTCTTTTGAAATAGCCAATTATTGATAGCAATCCTAAACACTCCTTTCCCACAAGGGATAGAGATTCCTAAGTTTGAGAAATATGGTGACAAAGGGGACCCATAGATGCATGTGTTTTCCTTTAATGTCTTGTGTATAGATTTCTTCCATCATGATGTGTTAATGGAAAAAAATTTCACTTGATCCCTCAAGGATACAACACTCGAGTGGTATTGTTCCTTGCCTAAAAATTCCATCTTCATGTTCAATTAGCTTGTGAACCAGTTCCTATGATAGTTCCAAGCCAACATCAGACCTAAGATAACCTTCTCTAACCTTGTTTGGTGTAAACAAGGGGATAATGAGAAGATTACCAATTTTATAGCACGATATCAAGTGCTCTTCACAAATATCATACCCGTTACCTGAATTCGATGTGCAAAAGGTGTTCATAGGGAACTTACAAAGGCCTTGGCAAGAGAAGTTTTCCCTTATGAAATACCCTTCCTTTGCGCATTTGTGTGCAGCCTTACAGGAGTATCAACAGATGCTAGTTCAGTTTGGGGGACCACCTTCGTGCTCCCGTCCTAAAGGGAAGACCATTGTATCAATCTCTGGAAAGGGAAAATATGTTGTGAATGTAGTAGCCACTGTAGATAACAACGTCCTCAGATGTGACCTAAACTTCACCAAGTTATCAGAATCTTATTCCTCCATCTTGCAAAAGTTGTTGGAGGATAGGATCGTAAACTTGCCAAGTCCTAAACCCGTTAGGGAACCTTACTCTAGCTGGTACGAAGCAAATACCTATTGTCAATTTCATCAAGTCAGCGAACATGATACTGAACATTGCATGTTCCTGCATCATGAGATACAAGATTGCATCAAGGACGATACTATTTGTCTCGATGGAAGCAAACAAAATACAAACAAGTCGGTGGTGAAAGCTAATAGTGAATTGCAGATATACACGAACCTGTTTCTATCACATTCTACTAACATGATTATCGATCCCACCAATTCTATTTCTTAGCCTGAAGCATATGTTAACATGGTTGCTATTGCTCCTTCTCATCGTCTTGCGACCAATTTGTTAGACATAACATTCACTTCGTAAGATGTACCAGCAAAAAAACAAACCTTCTTCACTTTAAATTCCCACTTGCCTCAATGGAAACATTATGATAGGAGTCTTCATTGACCCCGCGAGTAGAGTGAATGTCATCATAGAGGAGACTCTATTCTTAAACTCACTTTAAAGGGAGGAATATAACAAAAAAAATCCATCATCCGTATGCATGATGGTCTTGCTCTCAAACCTTATGGATCAATAACTTTGTCCATCTTGGTTGGACCTAGGAACGTAAACATGGTTTTCGATGTCATTCCCAAGTTGGACCCATTCAGGGTGAAGCTAGGTATACCTTGGCTAGCTTCCATGAACGTTACTGCCTCTATAATTCATAAATTTTTAAATTTTTCCCATTAAGGTGTCGTGCGCGTAGTGCATGATACTAGATACCATCCTATGGTGTCTCATAGAGGATATTCATAAGATATTTTTTGGCCCACCCCAATTGGTCCGCTTCCTTCGAGAACAGACCTAATTTATAAGAATTATGTAAAGTATATGATAGGGGGCAAGGGACAACCGAAAGTGACCCTTCCTATAGCAAAGCAACCATCTGCCTCCTCTTCCCAAAAGGGAAAGGAGAAGCTTTCTCTTTTGCATGTTGCCTCGTCTACTCCCCTCTCTTGGGAGGAGTATTGGATGAGTAATCTTGGTCTTTACCTGCTAAGTTTGATGGTGCTTGCTTAGCATAGACCCAAGATCAATATATTGGATCTCCCTACCAAGCCTCCTAGGCCTTGGTACTATTTGTATGGTGGAAAGAAAAGCTCTCGAAGAGAATTTTCCCAGTGGCCTCCTACTGTTCATGCTCCTAAATCAATGAATGGGAAGAGGCCCATTGTCGAGGCATTGGAGCCAATTCCTCCAGCTATTTTTGAACCTGTCCCTCCTGCTCCCATCCAAGATTTTGTCCCTCCACTAGAAACAGCTATGGAGTACACTCCCAGGGCTCAACAAGAGCCTTCCACTCCTTCGCAACCTCTAGCCTCTAGTTCTAAGAGTCATATAAACCACCTTGCAAATGAACGCAAGCACCAACAAAAGGATCTCTTGGCTGAGAAGGCTGCCTCACAGAAGAAGGAAGAGGAGATGACCACCCCTATATCAGGGCCTTCTGACATGTCCTCCCCTCTCCTCCCCTATGTTTCTGTTCAAACTAGTTATGTATCACTTTCGACTTCTGTTGCGAGTGAAAATGTGCCTAACCTTGGAAAGGTGTAGGTGTTCATCGCTCCTTCAGTGGAGTTTCCCTTGTTGACAACCATTGTGGATGTCTCGCTCTTCCCAAAGCCCGTAGATATGATTAATACTTTAGTTGTATCTATTGTGGTTTTTTCCTCCTCCTCTCCCTCTACTCTTCTTGCCTCATCTATGGGGAGTTCACCTACTTCGGTGAAGAAGGTAGAGAGTGGTCCTTCCAAAACAAAGGATGAAAGAGGATCTCACTTGCTTTGAAAGGTGGCCCTGTACTGACTTGTTCTATCCTAGTAGCAGAACCAGTCATGGCCTCTCCTAAGTTTTTCACCGCTCCTGAATCACTCGATGAGCTCAGTAGTGAACCTCAGGCGCAATCTCCTCAGTCCATCAAAGTGAAACATGGCACTCCCATTAAGTGCATGTTTAACTCAGTGGATTAAGTTTCAACCTTGTCAGCGATCTTAGCGAAGTTGTTGACCTTAGACCCACAAGATTTGAGCGACAGAGACCTTACAAGTCCTTCTTCCTTAGCCCTTGTTTCAGGAGGGTTGGAAGCTCCTCCCCTTAACATCTTACCATTGTAGGCTCATCCTCCTTCCCCCTATGATGATCTAGAGTGGGAAGCTCATGATCTCTTGGTTGATCAGTGTTAGGGGGAGACCCCTTCTTGATCTTTATATTAGATGTGTGTGTGTGTTGTGATTTTTTCCCCGTACTCGTGCTATGTGTGCCTGGATGACCCTCGTCACCCCTGTTGGTGCTTGGATACAAGTGTGGTGTTTGTGTTGTAAACCTTCCTCTATCTGTATCATCATTCTTCCATGTTTGTGATTGACTTTCGACAAATTGGGGATGATGCAAAGCATCGGGAGCATTTAGGCTTCCTTCCATGTTGACCCAATTTTTATTTTATTTTGTCTACTCGTGCATTCCTCACATGGTTTGATATAGTAGGGGGTTGATGACAGTTCATTTATATACTATTATTACCCTTACATATATTTATGAGCAACTCTAACCTGGAAATATCAGGCTACCCCTGTGCCCTTTGTTCATGTTCTTTTTGCTTTTTGCTTTCTCTTTATCTTTCTCTCTTCTTTGCTTGAGTTTTCCCTCTCATGTGTGACAACACCGCTTCTACATCACTTGGATCTTTAGAAAATGAATTCATTGTCAACGAATCTTTTCTCAATGACCTTCACATACTTCTTTGTAAGAATTGCATTCTTAACTTGAAACCCTAGTGGAACATGTTTCCTTCATCACAAGTTCATAAAGAAAGGACTTGGGAACCTTCCTCCAAATTGGGAACAACTTTGATCTTCCCCTCACGTGGGGGAATATTCTTCCTTTTGAATTCCTTGATGAAGTGAACACCTTTCAAAAGGATTCCTTGATGATGAATTGATTCGAGCAAGAAGGCACTAGCTTTCGAACCGTGTGTCCCTTGAGTGGACCCTCACTTTTCACACTGGGTTTCCGAGGGACCCCTTTGAAATTTTTTACCTCAAGAAAGTTCTATTGCATCTAGCTTGGGGAAATCTTGACTTTATTTATCTCGCACCTTGGCATCTAGCTTGGGGACAACCCGACTAGACCTTTCATATCTTTGAGTCTAGCTTGGGGACAGCTCGAGTAGACCTTTCATATCTTTGTGTCTAGTTTGGGGGTAGCTCAAATAGACCTTTCACATCTTTTCATCTAGCTTGGGGGCAACCTAACTAGATCTATCTTCACGTCTAGCTTGGGGGCAACCTGACTAGACTTCACTTTTCAAACGGTGTGTCCCTTGAGTGGACCCCTCTTCCTTTTGAAGGGTTCTCGAGGGACCCCTTTGAAATTGTTCCAACTTGACGATGGTCTATGTGACTATCTGCTTACTTGCCTGCGTGGCCACTTCTTGGCATGTTCTATCTGCGGGTAAACATGTCACTTTATAGGTGCATCTGTGAAGCCGATTTTTGACTCTACGGAGTTCGCCTTTCTTGGTTTCCTTAATGTGAAAATTCTTGGAGGATACCTTCCTTGCAAGTTCACAGGCCCGTAAGGTGCTTTTTTTCTTTAGCTTTATAGTTTCATAGAGCTATGAAGTCATTTTCCTATCCTGCACTTTTGGGTTTGCCAGATCACGATTTGCTTCCTCAACGATTCGGGTATACATTTCTAACCCTACTACTTCTTCAATCTACTTTACCAAAGCACTCATCAGTATTAATGCTTGCTACAGTGGGGAAAAATTTATAGGAGTGAATTTGCATGCCTTCGGCAAATTCCACTTTTACCCTCCTTCACTTTAGAAAATCAAGTCCGAAGATGAAATTCCACTTAAGCTTGCTGCCTTCATTCCACTTGGCATCCTTTTTGTGCGTCGACAGAGGAGTTACTATTAAGGACACCCACATGGCACATAGACATCTGCGTGGCACACTTACATCCCTGGTAGATTCCCATGGTTGGAGCCTATAGAGGCATTATACTTCTCATTGGAAGTTGAATTGTAACGCCCCCTTCGGCTGACCAACCCGAATATGGTCATTTTCTTGATCTCTCCTTCAAATTAACTCACCTTCATTCATTTTCATCTCTTAGCTCTTCACCATCTCTTAGAAAATCTCATCCACAGGTTCAAGAACTCACTTCAAGCATTGAAGCAGTATTCTTGCACTCCATGGTAGCAATTCCATCACTCCATCACTTCAATAGAGCAAGTGTAGGACAACACCATTGCAACAGAGGCTTGATTTCCTCTCATTTTCTCCCCCACTAGACTTGAGTGCTTTGGGCAGAGGTGGTAAGCTCTCTACTCCCCTTCTCTATTACTTCAATCATTATTTTAAACCCGTAAGGCAATCCCAAAGGAGAATGATCCCTATAGTCAAAGACATAGTCAAATCATAATTACAAAAATTGCTTGATGTAGGATTTATCTATCCTATCTCTAATAGTTAATGAATGTCACCTTGTCCCAAATAAAGGAGTAAAATGGAGAGTGTGTGTAGACTACCAAGAATTGAATGTTTCAACTAGGAAGGACCACTTTCCACTCCCCTTCATTGACCAAGTACTCGATTCATTTGTAGGCAAGAAGTACTTCTCCTTTTTGGATGGATTTAGTGATTATAATAAATTTAAGATAGCCCCAGAGGACCAAAATAACACAATTTTCACATGCCCTTGGGCACATATGCTTATTTTGTACCACCATTTGACCTATGTAATGTACCAACCATCTTTCAAAGGGCGGTGTTGAGTATATTCTCAGACTTTGCACATGATTCCATGGAGTTTTATATGCATGATTTCAAAACTTATGGGAATACATATGATGAAACACTTGGAAATCTATAGAAGGTACTAAAAAGGTGTCAAGAACATAATGTATCCCTGAGTCATGAAAAATGCTTCTTGATGGTGGTAGAAGGGATTGTATTAGGACATTTTGTGTCAAATAAATGAATTCAAGTGGACCCCAAAAAAATTGAAGTGATATCAACACTCCTTGTGCCTCAAAGACAAAAGGATGTTAGAAGTTTCCTAGGACATGTTGGGTATTATAGGAGATTCATCCAAGACTTTAGAAAACTTGCAGCTCCATTATTTGTTTTACTGTCAAAAGATGTAGAATTTGAGTGGACAATTGCTTGTCAACACTCCTTTGAAGCACTCAAGGAAACATTAACCAAAACCCCTATCCTAAGAGGACAAAATTGGACCTTACCTTTCCATATCCATACAAATTCTTCTGATTTTTCTATAGAAGTTGTGCTTGGATGAAAGGAAGGAAATAAAGAGTATGCCATATATTACATCAACAAAAATCTACAAGGGGCAGAACTCAATTATACAGTGATAGAGAAGGAGATGTTGGCAATAGTATATTATAGGATATCCAATGTTTATACACACTAACCATACACCAATAAGGTATCTCATGAACAAACTAGTGGTTGGTGGCAGACTTGTTAGGTGGTTACTGCTACTTCAAGAATTTGACATTACCATTGTGGATAAGCTAGGTAAATAAAATGTAGTAGTATATTTTCTATCCAGACTACCAACCAAATCTAAAGAGGATGTTGTTGATGATTCTTTCCCAGATGAGAATTTATTTTCTCCATCTTTGCATACACCATGGTATGCAATATTGCCAACTATCTTGTAGCAGGACAGACAGCACCCCACTTATCACCAAGAGAAAAGAGGCAATTGGTTCACAAGAGTTTTCCCTACTCCTAGATAGTTGGATACTAATTCTACACAAGCCCATACAACACAACAAGAAGATGTATATGATATCCTCAAAGCATTCCATGTTGAACCCAATGGGAGACACACTTTATAACAAAGAGGACAACTCTTAAGATTCTCAACATTGATTATTATTGGCCAACTCTTCATAATTATGTAATAAATTACACTAGGAGATGTGATAGATGTCAAAGAATGGGAAGGCCAACCAAAATAGATGAAATTCCATTGTGGCCACAATTAGCAATAACACCATTTGACAAATCCAAATTAGACTTTATTGGCCCAATTTCACCAACATCAAACAAGAAATAGTACATACTGGTATGCATAGATTACCTTACAAAGTGGGTGGAGGTTAAGACTTTACAGCTTGCAAGAGATGGAAATGTGGCAAATTTTCTCTATGATGACATATTCAATTGATATGGAGTTCCAAGATAGATTGTTAGAAACCAAGAACCCCAATTTACATTAGAGCTAATCATAAAATCGGTTCAAGAGTATGAGATCAGAAATAGAAATTCCACACCTTACCACCCTAAATCTAATGGATAGGTGGAAGTCACAAACAGGGAAATTGAAAACATTCTAACAACAATGGTGCAAATTCATAGGAAGGATTGGGCAACTTGTTTTCTTGAGGTAGTTTAGGCCTATAGGACAACTTGGAAGACCACAACCAGATTTACACCATATGAATTGGTGTATAGAAAGAAAGAAGTACCTATAGAATTTGAATATAAAACATTGAGGACAGTTGTTACATTAGGAATGGATTTGTTAATAGCACAACAATAGAGATTGCACAACATAATTATACCTGATGAAATTAAAATGGAAGCCATACACCACACTAAAGTTTTCCAAAAACAAAGAATCTATTGGCATGATCAATTCATAAAGACAAAGGAATTCAGTGTAGGTGATTGAGCTCTCCTTTATGATTCTCGATACAAAAACTACAAAGAGAAATTACAAAAAATATGGCTTGGTCCATATGAGATAAAATAAATGTTTCCAAATGGGGTAGTACAACGACATATAATTTATGAAGTCAGGTTCTCATTAGTGGTTAATGGGAACATATTGAAACTTTATAAAAAATCATTGTAGAAGGATAATTTCCTTCTTTCATTAATCCAATAGTTTGAACCTACAATTAAGAATTCAATAATAGAGACTACACATTCTACAAATGAATTAGACAACGAGCTACATAGATCACCCGTTGATGTTTCATAGGTATAATTCTACTACATAATTCACATGCACATATTGTACATGTGACAAACAACAACATTCATTTTTTGGAACAGACAAAGAGAAGTAAGGACCTAAAGAATCACACTTGAAGGTGACAAAATTTAAGAAGGGACCTATTACTATAAGCACCTATAAAACTTGATTGATAGTTAATTCATATTTCCATTCTACATTCATTACATATCTATAATTTCAAATCCTATCCCTCCATACATGCAACTTCCTACATCCATTCACAAATAACATTTCTTCCACATTTATCAATTACCATGTACCATGCATTTCATTTCAACTCACCTATTCCGAACACTTTGTAGCCTTTTCATTCCATCATTCACCACATTTCATGCATATGTTGTCATTCATTTCAAACTGCCTCTACACAAAATTCATTGCACTTACGACAATTCATTTCACATCCCGCTCCAAGAAGTCATCAATCACTTTGCACGAGTTAAGTTTCATTTCAACAAAATTCTACAAGTACACACATTAACTTATCATAGTTAACATAGATAATTTATTTTCTACTTGTTTATGCAATAATTCTTGCATGCTTCATATCTTAATTGATTTTCTACTAGATTTCATTTCACTCTCCGTCGAAACCACACCACTAAGTGAGGACACTTACTATCTTTAGTTGGGGGGGGTATTCTCTATTTTCTTGATTTTCAAAAACTCTCTATAAGATTTTTGTCATTTTATTTTGCTCCATTTTCAAACAATACAAGATTAGAGGAGAGAAAAATGGTTAAAGGTAGTTGAATTGAGAGGATACAACATACAAACTGTTGGTTTTTTTTAATTCCCAACCAAATCTCATAGATAATCTATGGTTTTTCCACTTCCAATTGTCAATTATCTGGAGGGATTAGCCAATGAGTAGGTCAAAGTTGAAAAAATTTCCCTCTACACTTTGGGCTTTGCAAAATCCAAGAGAGTAATCCCTTACAATGTAAATATGATCTATACCAATTCATCTCATACATTGTAGATAACAAATATATTCTCATATAATATTCTTGATAAATGAAGAATTTAGAAGATTTGGCAAATCCTTTAAAGAATTTGACAATCTAAATCAAGAGAATATGAAATCACATGATACTTCTAAAAATAAACTCAACCTAGGGCATGGAGTTAGATAAAATGCAAACTAGATGGTATGACAAAATTTCTTCATAAGCATTATAGAGCTCTACAACATTGCATTACAATGTTATACTCGAAATTCTTAACCAATTCTTCTTATCAAATCCATAAATAATGTTACACAATGTTATACTTCCATTAAATAATTTAACCTATTCTTTGAATAAGAGCATCAATAGAAGCATACATCCACTAAGGAAACAATGGAGACAAAAAAAATTGATCTTTGATCAATTTCATTTATAATTTGTATAAATAATACAATAGAAGACAAATGGCTTTAGAATTACCATTGTATTCATTCAAATGCTAGTACTGTTATACAACATATGAAAAGAAAAAAGATATAGACTCAAACACCTAAGAAAGAATCGAACTCCATTCTTTGTGGTACATTATAAAATTCTCCAAGAGATCAATCATCATGCGCAAACGGCCTCAATTCTAAGAGTAGAATCCTCAATATCTACATATGTGCCTTTGAAGGTGGCATCCTTTTTCTTTTTTTCCTTTTCCAATTTCTCAAAGGCTAGCCACTTTATCTTTCTATCTTCAGCCTTATTCAGATTAAACTCATTTTTTATTATATCCTTTAGATAATCAAACTTATGCCAAAATTTACCTCTATTGATCCTTACCTTCAATGCAACAATAAAGCCTTCAGGATCATAATTCTTGGCTCTATAGTACTTCATTTTAAGGGGAGTAATCATTTCAAGAATATATTTCCACCCCTCCTTAACCATAACAAAATCTGAAAAATATGATATATTAAGGGAAAAGAGATCCCTTCTTATGATTTTCCAAGTTAATATCCTTCGGTCTTCTCAATTGCCACATAACTTCAAGAAAACCCACTTTGAGTGGCACAGACCTTGGAAGCACATATAGACTCGCATTAGTCCCATACACCCTAAGGATGGTGCAATCCTCATGCACAATGACATCTCCCCAATTGTGGTCAATACCCAAATCAGGTTGTTGGAGATTGAAGGTTGCATCAAATGGTTGTCATTAATGTCAACAGGTTGTCAATGATGTCAACACAGTATCGTATGTATGACTCATTTACCAGAAGTTATTTCCCATTGAATATGACTGTTATATGTGGTCTAGCATCTTGGTTTTTAGGTCCAGTTCCTACCGTATGATAAACTATGTGTACCTTTACATAAGGTCAAATTTACCCCTTTTCTTCATCCCCTTCATCAACGTTAATTAAATTATTTATTTAATTAATGTTCCCTTTTCCCTAACATTCCTAAAGTATTTAATTTAATCAATTAAATACTTTATACATAAGCCCACTTCATCTCTAAATTAAATAAATGCAATCAATTTATTTAATTTATTCAATTATCCTTTTCATTTTTTAATCCATTTTTTCTCTCTCCTTGTCCCATCCTCCATAACCCTTTCACTAAACTGGATTAATTTAATTAAATCCGTCATTAGAATGTGAACCACTTAAACAAGATTACACATCCTCCATAATTTCCCACTTGCATCTAATCCCTCATTAATTTTATTAATCACCGGTTTGCACAATCCTAATCCTAATCAGTTACCCCTTTTGACATGTCCTTAATTCAACCTTCTTGGTACTTATCGTTTTTGGGTTGACCTCTTCCCCATGTGAATTAAAAATTCACACTTATTCCCCCCATGCATTTCTCTTCCCTATGACATCTCATATGTCACATCGTATCCAAAGGACAAAGACCCCTTTTAGGGGAATCTTGTTTTATCCTTTGGTCTCTTCCAAAAAGTGAGTTAAAAATTAACTTTTATTTCTTCAAGGCCTTTCCCATTCCCCATGTTGACAAGGGATGACTTTATAAAAGTTATCACTTGTCACTTTCAGCCCCATATGGGGCCAAGGAATAACTTTTTGGGGAAGTCCTCTCCCATCCCAAGGTACTTGCAAGTACTTTGGGACCACATGGCCTCTTCCATGTCATTTGTACCCTTGACATCTCACCTTGTCCTTTGGACAACTCACCTGCCACATGTCAAGATGTGAGGGCTTGTAAGTCCTCAACTCACCACAACCCTCCATCTTGACCATGGTCGCTCAATCTAGACCGTCGAATTCTCTAGAGAGTTCAAATTTATTTATAAATATCCCCCCTCTTCCTTCATTAAAGGATCCTTATGCATTATTAGCCAACTTATTCTCTAATGCTCTTCAAGCCATATTAGTCATTTATTGCAGCATTTAACTCTTGCATTTTGCATCTTAGAATCCATTATCACATCCATCGACCTTCATTATCTACTCATCTACCACCATCATTGCAACTTATCAATCCAAGGAGCACACATTATCAATCATCAAAGGGCCAACCAAGGATCAACACAAAGAAAGGTATATCTACTTTGATTGTTTCATCTTTCCTTTCTTTATGTTAACGTAGCTTAATCTTGAGGTGGTTTACTATAGTTCTTATCTTGCATTCCTTAGTTAGTTTTTGCACATTAATAGATAACAAATTTCACTACTCACATTTCTCTGAACTACGAGGGCTCTGTGCTTTCACGTAGGCAAGTTCAATCATTTGATCTACCCCCAGGGCATCCGTCTGATCATTGTCCTCCATCCTCTATCTTCATCATCCTCTTTCTGCTTTTACCATGGTCTTTTCCTGAACTATGAGGGCTCTACGCTTTCAAGTAGGCAAGGTTGATCTTTCATCAATCCCCGAGCCCCTAGGTCTTTAGGTTGAGTCTTGTGTCTTGTGTCTTGTCGTGTCATCAAGTATATCCCTATCCTCGCTGGTGCTTACAAACAAGGTCATTAGTCTCATGAGATCCAATTGGTTTCAGATATCCCGCGTCATGTCGATCAACCAATCTATCTTCCATCTTTGGTCTTAACAAGATGTATCCTTCCTAACAGACCGCATCAATCCCATCCATCCTTTTGATCCTATGGTAAAGGACATTTGACATTTGATTGTGACCTTTTGATGCTTTTGACATTTTATTTATCATTTGAGCTCCCTATCATCGCTTGTCAAGGCCGCCATGATCTATCATATTATGGTGTGTTTTGAATAGTTAACATAGGGACATATCTTGATTTTTCTTTTGTTTGTTGTCTTCTTGGTTGACCCACGTAGTACCCACTAAGACCCCTAAGGTCTTATGTTACATTGGGGCATCTTTTTGTGCTTGTGGTTATCTCAATACCTGGCCCGACCGAAGTCATCACGACTTTGGGGTATTGGGATAGCCTTCTTGTTTGTTGTGTTTATTTATGCATTAGACACTAATCCACCTTGGTTCCACATACCATGGTATCTAGTGTCTTATGCTACAACAAAAATTAGTGCTCCGAAAATGGTAACTTGCTCTTCCATTGCATTGCATCTTTAACTCCATCCTCTTCATTCATTTTAACCCTCTCCCATCCCCATCCAATCCTAATCCAGTCGATCTAGCAAAAATCATCTAATCACCTCTTTTTTCTTGTTCCTAGCCTTGCTACAAGCCTTGACCCACTCATCATCATCATCGTCGTCATCATTGGGATGTATCTTTCCCTATCCTTTTGTGTTGTTTTGGATGTATCCTTCCCTCACCAACAACATTATCATCATCATCATCATCATCATCAGCGGGATGTATCCTTCCCTATCCTTGTGTTGTTCTGGGATGTATCCTTCCCTCATCAGCAACACTCTTATCAGGATGTATCTTTCCCTGCCCTTGTGTTGTTCTAGTATGTATTGTTCCCTCATCAACAACACTCCATCCATCATCAGTCCATCCTGGCTTGTAGCTTGACTAGGGCAACATCATATTTGTCTTGGAATCCATTTGTGTTTGTCTTTATCCCTTCATCTCTTCATCATCTCTCATCCATCATTTTGCATCATCTTCCCCATATGCCCTTGCATCACCTCATCCATTTCGAGAGCACATCCGTGTTCTCTTAACCCCACATGTCCTCCTGAGGGGGCATCCTCAATCCCTAATCTTCATCTTCACTCCCATCATCTTTCCTCCTAGTCACTCCTTGAATGATTGGGGCATCTTCATTAATCTAACCATCTTCTTCTAAGTGATATATTTTAAATTTTTTTGAAATGATGCTACTTCGTAACACCATCTCAAAGAGGGAAAAAATGTAGACACCTAAATTTGACCCCTTTACATAAGGTCAAATTTACCCCTTTCCTTCATCCCCTTCATCAACGTTAATTAAATTATTTATTTAATTAATGTTCCCTTTTCCCTAACGTTCCTAAATTATTTAATTTAATCAATTAAATACTTTATACATAAGCCCACTTCATCTCTAAATTAAATAAATGCAATCAATTTATTTAATTTAGTCAATTATCCTTTTCATTTTTTAATTCATTCTTTCTCTCTCCTTGTCCCATCCTCCATAACCCTTTCACTAAACTGGATTAATTTAATTAAATCCGTCATTAGGATGTGCACCACTTAATCAAGATTAGTGTCACATCCTCCATAATTTCCCACTTGCATCTAATCCCTCATTAATTTGCTTAATCACATGTTTGCACAATCCTAATCTTAGTCACTTACCCCTTTTGACATGTCCTCAAGTCAACCTTCTTGGTACTTACCGTTTTTGGGTTGACCTCTTCCCCATGTGAATTAAAAAATCACACTTTTTCCCCTTCACACTATGATTCATATATTTGAAGATCTTGGCCGACTTAGTGTGTGCAATACTTTATGGATGTTTGGACGACCTAATTGATGAGTAAGACACATACATATATATATATATATATATATATATATATATATATGCATATGTGTCTCTTCGAAATACATAGAGATGTGAGGTTATGCAAGAAGGATATAGAGACAGAAAAGTGTGTGAATACAACAGATTAAAATAAGCAAAGCAGACAAAGATAATAAGTGTGTGATCAAAGAAAAAATATTGAGCGATTACTAATATGCAATACTACCTTTACAAAGCTTCATCTGGAACTGAATTAAGCACAAGAAAGGTGTAATTCATCAGTTCACTCTTGGCAGTAAGCCATAACTTTTGTATTCTGACAGTGGGCCATCTTCTTTGTATCTCTATATGAAAGTGAGTCCTCTGGGTTATAGCCCTATGGACAGTGAGACTGTATTTCAGGCAGTGAGCCTCATTTTAGGCAGTGAGAATTTGTGTAATCAGTTTTGATATTCTCTATAGTGTGAGTTAATCCTCACTGTGGTTTTTCCTCATTGGGTTTTCCACGTAAATCTAGTGTTACTGTGTTTTTGTGATGAATTTCAATTTTTGCATTTATTGATAAATCATTAATGCAATATTTGGATCTTGTTCCGGTAAATGGTTAAGGCATTTAATTTGGTCACAACTGATTCATCCCCACCCCCCTCTCAGTTGTCCTATTCAACAATTGGTATCAGAGCAAGGTCCTTTGGAATAAGTTTAACAGCTTGAAGGAGGTCTTGGAAGGTTGAACTAAATGATGAAGGGATCTGACTTAGATGAATAATTGAGAACAGTGACCTCAAAGTCTGAGAATGAAGATCTGAAAGAAAATGTTAAAAAAATAGGTGAATGTATTCAGAAACTAAGAAATCAGATCCAAGAATTTAAGTTGAAGCATAAAGAAGTTTACCACGAACTAAAAGAAGCAAAGGAGATTGCTGAAAAATCTAAGGATGAAACTTGAAGAAATAAAAAGAGTGGAAGAGAATCTGAAATTGGAAATTGGAAAAAACAAAGGAATTATCAATCAGAAGACATAAAAATGTGACAAGCTTGAACAAGAAGTAGTAACTCTTAAATCTAATATGGAAAAGGGAAAGAGTTTTGAAGACAAATTTAAGATAATTTTAGGATTTCTTAATGAATTGATTTCATCTCAAAAGCCTGCAAAGGATAAAGGTGGTCTAGGACTTGAAGAAGGACAAATTTCAAAGACTAATCCAAGTTTCAACAAAGTGAATAGTCAAAGGAAATTCCAAGGAAATACTTATCAAGGTAAGAATAGAAGGATCAATATCGAAACGACACCTAGCCGACAGCCTAATGATCAAATCTACCCATATTTTAATGGCTTTTGTTATTCATGCAATAAATTCAGACATAGAGAAACATAATGTAGAAGTATGATGAATCAGAATAGATTAAGTCAGAATGTTGGATTATTTGTTGGACAATGCTATGTGTGAAACAAGTTTGGACATAAATTTGTTGAATGTAGGAGTCAAATAACAATGAACAAATTCAATACCGATAGAATATTTCATTCCTTCTAAGGTTACTATTACATGTGCAATATTTTTGGACACACGAATAATCAATACAGGACAAAGATGAATACAAACTCTCTTGATCAAAGATTTGTTGTGTGCCACTCTTGCAACAAACCAGGACATTTCTCAAAATTTTGTAAGAGAAAAGGTTGGAAGAAACAAAATGCAGAACAAAAGAACAAGTTTCTAAGCAAGGTAAATCTAGAAGTGAGGAGAGAAATGGAAAAGATCTGGAGAAAGAAAGAAGAACCTAAGAACAAGGAAAAATCATATAATCCTATATTTGCATCTGGTGCAGATGCCCCTTCTATGAATTGAATCCAGTAATGGCTTCAGGGGGAGCAGTCACAAAAAAATCTATCAAACCCTCGATATAAGAGGTGTCATGTGATGACACAAAGATATGTGATGAAAATTTTCATTTTGAAGGCAATGAAGAAAATTCTGATAGAAAACAAGCAAAACAAAATATTTCTGGAGCCTTTTTGCTTATAGTACATTTCACAATATGGCTAACAACTTTGGCGGAAGGAGGCACTGACAGACTAAAGTACATATGATGATGTCACAAGCAATTATGATGAAACCCTAAAAGCAATACTTTAAGTTAAATAAGGAAGATTGAGTAGTCATTTTCATTTTTGAAGTGAACGAGCTGAGAAATAAAGAGTTTGGGTTTTTAGCAAATGAAAGTACGAAGAACAAGGTTGAAGCAATGGAGTCAAAGGTAATGGTGATATTTAATCCGTGCAACAACGAATTATAGAAATTGAGTGTTATAGATTAATGAATTTGATCATGAAAAGATTCAAAATCTCAAGACTTCTCTTTCAGTTGAGCAAATGCAAATGGTCATTTGGATCGAATTTCCATACTTTTCGAATGTGGACATTGTTTGGGTTATTTTAAGCAAAATTCAAAGTGATCAGATGATGTTTGACAAACCCTATGAAATCACGAAAGAAGCAATTGTAGCAATAATATGATTATGCAATAATGGACCCATTCCAGTCAAGAAGTCTGTAAAGAACAAAGAGGTTGAAGCCCTAACTGGGGTAATAGGAGATCAAAGGGAACTTATAATTCAAACCGTAATCGACCCAGTGATAAGGTATGTGGCATATGGAATCTCATATAAGAATTATTTTAGGAATAGGGAAGGTTCTACCTCAATGATTATCGTTTATATTGTGCATCAAATGGTTGAGAAAAAGGAGGATTTTGACTTGTGTGAGTTGCTGAGAAATCAATTAATGGAAAATATAATTGTGATAAAGAATGACAATTATCCTTTTTTCTTTGGATCTCTAGTTATATGCTTGATGATTTATTTTCTAAATTTGTTACCATTGAAAGATAATGTTGAGTGGAAATCAATTATACCTATTGGGAAGCAAGTTTACCGATATTTGAACTATCTAGCAGAAAAGGAAAAGGTTTGTAAAGAATATTTTGAAATCAAAATAAATGCATGGAATTTTGGTGTGGTTTCTAGACCGGTTATGATGTCTATGGTAGGATTCTCCTCCGAAAAGAGGAAAGTAAGAAGAATCAACTCATGTTCCCCTCTGAAAGTTCAGTCAATTCTCAGGACTTCCAAATTTTGAGTCAAGGGTCAACTACTCTAGTCACTATGGTAGACTCAAAGGCCTAGAAATGAACCCTAAGCTCTGATACCAAATGTAATAACCCATTTGAAATTATTACTTAATTAATATTATTGTAAACGACACATGAATATACTCCAAATTAAAAAGACATAACTAGTAGCTAAAGTCAATCATATCTACACATGTCCATTTAAAATGAGTCAAAGATTCTTATATTCACTTCAAAAGTCAAATTACAATATCAAGTTTGACTTGGCTCCTAAGGCCACAAAGTCATTACATTGTACACATTACATCAAGTACAATAATGAGTTACATCAAGATACATCTTAGACTATAATAGTCTTGTGAACAACTCGGGTTCTTCTTGGATGCTCACCTCCACTAGTGGACGAGAACATGATTGAAACACTTTACCGCCCAACCAAAAATCTTATGCTTCCCTAAAATTCTTTCGACTTGCAGAATGCCCAACCCTACATGAAAATTTTAGCAATAGAACAATCTACAAGGTGGAATCTGGTGTGTTCCCATACATCAACATGCAATTTCTATCTATAAGTTAGAAAAGAAAGTGCAAGATCTATGCTAGGAATGCCAGAGAGTGAAATCATAGAGTTCATACATACATAATGAACTGTATTGCTTGGCAAAGCATAATAAATGTGTTGCAACAACAATAAACAATAGGTTATGGTAAAGCAAACCTATACTCTCTAAACTCCATTTTGGCACCCGTCCCGAAAGGTGACTTTCTACTATGCATCTCATAACAACTATCTACCCTCTAGAAGCATCTACCCATAGGTGATCTATTCAACTAAGTGATGCAAGGCTATGAGGTCTCCAACAAATTTATACCTAGTTTTTCAAGATTGAGTCTTGACTGTTCACCCAAAACACCCTCAAGACTCTTTCATGCAACAAGTTTCCAAAGGCTCCAAACCACATCTGAGACTCCAGAACTTTACATGACTAGGTTAAGGCATCTAACAAGATTAAAAGGATGAGGTGAATTTTTTTTATCACTCATCAAGCTTGCAACTAAGTTAAAGTTGGTTTCCATCATATGCTTGCTAATTCCTTGGAGGTCTTCACAAGGGAACTGTCATACACAATTTTTGATGTTGGCCATAACTTCTAACTGTGATTGTCCTTTTGAGTACCCTTTATTGATCTTTAAAACATATCCAAAAATAAATATATGTTAATTTGTAAAGAAGTGCTCAAATTAGGAATGATAACATGTAAATTAGGCCTATTACGCCATTAACACACTAGGGGTTTATTGATTCTACTATTTCCACCATCAATTTCTCCTAACCTACAATTGGGACACATCACATTAGGTCTGATAAAGCTTATTAGTCCACCCAAAGTCCATTCCCATAACCCTTGTCATAAACCCTAGGTCAAATTCTCATGCTACACTCTGTTTTACCAGTCTGTACACAGTTTCACAGTCCAAACTTCAATCTTTCACACATTACTCTTAATTATTTTGGTCTGAAACCTTTATAACCTGAAGGTATAATCACAAGGAGTAACTCCACCAAAAACCATGGATTTCCAATAGCTAGAATGAGGTTAACAATAAATATACTTGTCACTATTTACCCTTATAGGGGTTTCTAATAGTCTGCAGTAAATTCACAATATCTAACACAAAACAACACCAACCTGCATGACACAAACTTAGAATGGAAGGTGATTGAACATTTTATCTCTCACAAACAATTAGAAACCATTTCATGGCCGTACAGGGCCGTACTAAGGCCTGGAACAATAATTTTTGTAGAAATGCATAAAAATAGTGCTCTTTTATTGATCAAAACTTTGTATACAACCACCCATGCCTAAACAAATGGTTTCAAGAAATTTTAAAGGAATATTACACATGAATCCTCCTATTCCAAATACTTTTCAATGAATGAAACTACTCAAACTACCTTATGACCTTTGGTATTCCCTCCATGTGCATTTTGCACTTTTGCAAATACATAATTTTGACACTTTTACATTATTTTACAAATTTAACCCCCTAGGACTCCCAATAAATTTAAGATGGTCTCAAAGGACCTTATTGAATGAAAAATGACTCAAAAACCTAAGACACCTAATCACTTGACCTCCTTTTGCATGAGTTGGCCTTGGTGCCCTTACACCATACAACCGGCCAGAAAAAGAACTCATGTCCCATGGGGACTAAGTTGCCTCAAGTCAAGCTCCTTCCCAACATTTCCTTTCTCTTCAAATGATCCTCTGTCTAGGAAGCCCATCCATTGAACCAGGTACTTGAATATGGCATCATGCTTTTCCTTCTTAAACTTGTTCACAACTTGCCATTGCTTCTTTTCTAAAAACTATCCTTTATCTTTTCTCTTGCCAAGAACTGATGGTGTACTTGCCTCTGTACTTGCAATAAAACATTTACCTTTTGTCCATTGGACTCTTTTCCTCATCATCTCTGTTGTATGCTTGAATTATCCTATTTTCCTTGACCAAACACTCTCCTTCACTTCACTTTCTATCTTCACTTCCACTCTCATGTCATCTACTCTTGGGACCTTTGTGCAATCATATGTGTAGACCACCATCATGGTAGAATATATTTTCCCTTCAAACTCTTGTCCAATCAATGGACATAGTACTTCTTCCACTATGAACTCTCTAGGCCATTCTTGCCTTTCCTTTGGCAACATGCTTTTACTTACCTCATCTTTCACACTTATCAGGGTCTCTACCCCAAGGTTCTCTACTTTTATCAAGTTCCCACACTTCTTGTCCCTTTAATGGACAAAGAATCATCTCTTCTACTTTCCTTTCTACCATTGCATCATGCAACACTGTTGTCTTAACATATTCCAGCCTTGAAGTGGCTTCAACGTCTATCTCCCCTTCATCCTCTACTTGCACAAATTATTTCTTACCACACATAATTACCCTTGCTACTTTATCCTATCCTTCTTCATTTTCCATCAATGGTTCCAATGTAAATGAAACCCCATCCTTCTTAATCTGATATTTATTCTTCGTTCCATCATATAGGGCATACCCGCCATACATCCATGGAATTCCTAACAACAAGGCACACACTCATAGGTACCACATCACATAGAAGCCTATCTTTATAACAATCAATCTGAAACTCAACAAAATCTTTCTCCTTAACCAAAAAATAATGTTCACCATTCACCTAAGAAACATAATAAGGGTTCTCATGAGGTATTCTTACCAAATTCAATTTATCCACCATTTCTTGTGATACCATATTATCCAAAATACTTGAATCTACCATCACTTTACATACCTTGTCTTTGCATTTGCATCTGGTCTGGAATATTGCTTTCCTCTGTAGCATCTCCTTGTCTTCAATCAATCCTCTGATTCCCTTTGCCATGTTATCTTTTGAATGCACCTTGTATTTTCATCTTCCAATTGTCTTCTTCAATCTTTAACCTTCAATCAAAATACCTACTCCCTGTAGCTCTGATACCAACTTATTCAAGGCTAGGAGGTCTCCAACAAATTTATACCAAGTTTTTCAAGATTGGTTCTTGACTGTTCACCCAAAACACCCTCAAGACTCTTTCATGCAACAAGTTTCCAAAGGCTCCAAACCACATATGAGACTCCAGACCTTTACATGACTAGGTTAAGGCATATAACAAGATTAAAAGGATTAGGTGAACATGTTTTGATCACTCTTCAGGCTTCCAACCAAGTTAAAGTTGGTATCCATCATATACTTGCTAATTCCTTGGAGGTCTTCACAAGGGAACTACCATACACAACTTTTGATGCTAGCCATAACTTCTAACTATAATTGGCCTTTTAAGTACCCTTTATTGAGCTTTAAAACATATCCAAAAATCAATATATGTTACTTTGTAAAGAAGTTCTCAAATTAAGACTAATAATGTGCAAATTAGGCCTATTAGGCCATTGACACACTAGGGGTTTATTGATTCTACTATTTCCACCATCAATTTCTCCTAACCTACAATTGGGACACATCACTTTAGGTCTTCTAAAGCTTATTAGTCCACCCAAAGTCCATTCCCATAACCCTTTTCATAAACCCTAGGTCAAATTCTCATGCTACACTCTGTTTTACCAGTCTGTACACAGTTTCATAGTCCAAACTTCAATATTCCACACATTACTCTTAATTATCTTGGTCTGAAACCTTTATAACCTGAAGGTATAATCACAAGGAGTAACTCCACCAAAAACTAGGGATTTTCAATGGCTAGAATGAGGTTAACAATAAATATACTTGTCATTGTTTACCCTAACAGGGGTTTCTAACAGTCTACGGTAAATTCACAATATCTAACTCAAAACAACACCAACCTGCATGATACAAACTTAGAATGGAAGGTGATTGAACATGTTATCTCTCACAAATAATTAGAAACCATTTCATGGCCGTATAGGGCCGTACTGAGGCCTGAAACAATAATTGTTTGTAGAAATGCATAAAAATAGTGCTCTTTTATTGATCAAAACTTTGTATACAACCACCCACGCCTGAAAAAATGGTTACAAGACCTTTTAAAGGAATATTACACATGAATCCTCCTATTCCAACTACTTTTCAATGAATGAAACTACTCTAACTACCTTATGACCTTTGGTATTCCCTCCATGTGCATTTTGCACTTTTGCAAATACATAATTTTGACATTTTGACATTATTTTACAAATTTAACCCCCTAGGAATCCCAATAAATTGAAGATGGTCTCAAAGGACCTTATTGAATGCAAAATGACTCAAAAACCTAAGACACCTAATCACTTGACCTCATTTTTCATGAGTTGGCCTTAGTGCCCCTACACCACTAAGGTATCATTGTTTTGTTCAAGTATTTAAAATATTCTTTCACAATTGTCTTCAAAGAAGAAAAAAATACTAATTTATACTCTAAATAGAAATCAGGTTTATGGTTCACAAATTAATTCAACAATAATTCATATCATTCTTATGACTATTTTTTACTTATCATCTTAAGCATTTTCCTTTTAAAAATGTACTAAAAACAAAAGAAGGTATGTCACAAGCATGTGTATGTACATAGAAAAAGTCTATGTGCATACACATATATGTGCCTACTAATGTTAAAGTTTGTGCATACATTCTAAAATAATCATTAATTTATATTGCGATCTTAAAATAGCATTCCATTTGACGTTTCTTTGTCAAAAATAAAGAAAATAGAACAAGTCTATGCTAACAGTTTCACACATACTGTTATTGCATTCTTACATCTGTGATATTCTAACATTTTTTTTTCATAAAACCATTCATTGTTTAAATAGAACAAGTATTGTTTCCTATTAAACACTTATAAAATAAGTTGTTTACATATGAGCATTCATTGTCTAAACAAAATAAGTATTATTTCCTACTAAACAGTCATAAAACAAACTGTTTACATATGAACATTCATTGTTTAAATAGAATAAGTATTGTTTCCTACTAAATAGTCATAAAACAAGTTGTTTCCAACTAAAGATTTTATTGAGCAAGGTTGTTTCTAGATATAATGATAACTTTTTAACAAAACAGAGTTGTTTGCAAAAGATTAACCATAGTTTACACCAACTCAATACTGTTTCAAACTAAACAGATACATTTAAAGACACATAATGTTGTTTACTTTGTTTGTTGGTCTCAAGCTATTTACATGCGAAATGATTACTTTACAAGTATTTGTTCTCTATTTAAAAAAAAATAGGTTCTTCCACAATGTACTAAAAATAATCAAATCAAATTGCCATGTTTCATACATTAAGATAGAATGTCTATTGTTCAGATTCTGAATATTTGCATCATTGAAAAATTTGATGAGCAACTTAATATTATAAAGAACTATGTTCGACATGTTTTATCGAATAAGTATTTGAGTAAATGCTCTTTTTTCAATAAGGCATAGAAAATTCAAGTTCAATCAATACTCATGCCTTTTAGGTTGCAACAACAAATTGCGGTTTCTCTAGGTCAACCAATTCTAATGGTTGGGTTTCTCCTTTCTAAGCATCAATGATATATTTGAAATTACCCATGTGGGCTTGTTGTTTTATACCAAGTATGCAAAAATATTCTACATGCAGACTTTGTCTGTATCCCAAACATGGATTCATGCCATCATTCTTATTGAACGAGGTTGATTTCTCTCTAAATTACAACCTACATACATTTGTGAGGCTTAAGAAACTTTCGACACATACCTTCTCTATTATCATCCCATTCAATAACAAGAATTAGATAAAATACAAAGGAAATACAAAATACAGAGGGGTCTCTTACCCTCCCTAGGATCATAGTCGATCCTTCACAAAAGAATAATATCAACAAACACATAGTCATCGAAATAGCTCCGATATCCATCATAGGCTAAGAATTTAAATGCAGATAGAGATAATGACCAAGCCTTTTAAGCTCTTCAAGCCTCGGCCAACCGATTAAGTGAATACAAAACATTCTAAAATAAAACATAGGGTTGAAACCCTCTTTCAGTGGATCATTGATTGATCCACGATAATTTGTATACATCATAAATGATAAATGCAGTGAAATGGAATAGAGATTCTGATTAGCCATCAAATGGCTTGCACGAGAGTGCGACCTTGAGAATAGTCTTAACTTAATACAATAAGGCTCGGCTTAGCTCAGAGAGCTAGCCGCAAGGCTTCTGCATAAAGCTCATACAATACAACTACAGGTTGAGCGACCCAACAATGGTCGATGCCATGCCATTTGGCTCAAGGCCATGGTTATTCATCAAGAATGCAACAAGTTACTGTTTGAAAAATGTAATCAACATATAAAAATGGAAGAATACCATTCGACAATGAGGAAAAATGATAGAAAGAAATCAAGTTTCTTTCTTAAGTGATTAGATTACCTCATAAATTGAGCTTTGTGTGAGTTTGTTTCTTGATTATTCCCTTACCCACAAGCTCTCTCCCCGCTTTCTGCTTCCCAACAAACAACTTCTTTGTTGTGTTTTTTTGCCCACCGCCTGCGTATTCAAAATGGAAACAACATCTTTTGTTTGCATGCCTCTGGCGAAGGAATGCCTTATCACGGACCACTACTTGTTTGAATATTGCTATTAATTTCATGGTAGACCACATCCATCATGGATTTTCCTTAAGATTTTTCATTGATTTCCACAGTTCGATTCATATTGTATCAGTTATCAACTTTGAATTCAATATGAATTTGAATATATATATATATATATATATATATATATATATATATATATATATGTACATATGTATATGTATGTATATATATATGCAATACATATATACATATAATATATATACTTATATATTTGTATATATATGCATTTAAATGATTTCATTCACATTTACCATGTATTCGAATAATGTATATATATCTATATATATGCATTCATATACAAGTTGCTTGTTTTGGAATGGCTTATAGGTTCCATACACTATCATTTAAAGTAAGGAACTTGAATTTTCATTTCAAGCATCTTTAAATATATATATTTCTACACTAAAGAAAAGAATTTTCTTTACAGTGCTCGCTTTCATTTCCTTCAAATCACAAAGTTTGAATAAACAATTTAATCTGCAAACCATTCATTTTCAAGCATTGAAACAATTCAAATCAGGAAAATTTTGTTCTCTTATATATGCAAATCAGTCAAATGCAAGTCATCATACCATTTGTGGTGTGTGCACCCAAATTCCAATTGGCTTACCGTTCGATCCAATTAAACAATCCTACTTCAACCATGTTCTTGTCCTTCAACCTGTCACCCTGCAACTGCACACACTTGCACTTGTAAATTGATTAGTAACATTCAATTCTTGATAACATATAATTTATAATTTCCAAAAGTTCACAAAGTCAACATCAGTCAACTTCTTTCATTCAATATTCGAATATTCCAGAATCTCCATTTAATATTCAATTGAATTTCTTCAATAATTTGATTTGCCATATTATGATAAATATGAAATAAAATTGGGTTATGACATCATCAGAGAGTATGTTCTCCTCATTTGAGTCATGTTCATCACCATACATCTTGTGGCTAACAACACACACACACACACACACACACACACACACACACACACACACACACACACACATATATATATATATATATATATATATGTTTATGGGAAGGGATTCATTGACATGGATGATAGAGAATTTTATGATGTTCTTTGTGCACATTCATTGTCAACCAATATCCTTTCTATCTATCAGATCACACATGGTAAATCATGAAAGAGTGTTGAGTTAACACCAGATTCTATCATAATCTAGGATCTATATAGTAGAGATATAGTTGCAGTTGGGGAGGTTGATCACCAATCTCGATTCTACACCTTCTCACATTTTTCTCCTATTATTCCTTCAGTTGATGTTCACACTCGGGCATCTAGTGTGGATGCATTTGAGGAGATTCAATATGGTCATTTGAATCTTGGTATTCTTTCATCTACTAAGGTTCTAGAGACATGTGCTAACATTCCATCTCCTTCATCTCTTGTTTCTTTTGATGATGCTTGTGTTGCCATAATTTTGGCTTCTTGTGATTCAATGCAGTAGGCTATGCATTGTCTTCCAGATACATATACTTGGGATGAGTACTTGACAAACATTACATGTTTTTTTGTGAGTCCCACATTTCAGATTTGGGAGATACCATTGATTGCATACATCTTCTCTTTGATGTAGATGTTCCTTCTTCAGTTGTTGCAAGGGAACACTTTGACCATCTTGTTCATTCTCTAAATGATCATTCTTCACGGTTTGACATGAGTGTGGATTATTTGGAGAAAAATTTGGAGGAGGCTTCTTTGTCTTCAGAGGAGATATCCTTGTCTTTGGATTATGTTCTACAATCATTTCTAGGATATTTTGGATTGTCATCTTCTGCAGTGTGGCCTAGAATGCTTGTTTGGAGTGTGACAACTTTCAACATCGACATGGAGACACTATAGAAAAATGTAGAGACATCACACATCATCCATCTTCCCTCATCTTCCTTTTTGGAATGGGAAGGCATCTTGCATACCATTTTGGTTTTGTTTCTTCCTAAGGGGAGGAATGTTGTTTGACGGGGTTGGACCATTTTTTGTATTCAGTGTCAACCATCTACCATCATTGCAGTAGATTGTACATTGAGAGGGTTGCATGGTCTCTCTTCTTCTCTCTTGTGAGGGGGTCTTTTTCCTTGTATGGGGTTTTATCCTTCTCATTCTTCTACATGAGAGTATTTTGTTTTCATCTCTTTTGGGAAGAATTTTTGTCCCGTTGGGTTTTCTCATTTTCTCTATTTGTGAGAGATTGTGTTTGTACATGGGTACCTAACATGGCCTAGTAGTTAGAAACCATCATCTTCTTTGTATCATTTGCATTTGTCTACTTCTCCCTAAGTTGCACTTAAGGGGGGGGTGTTGGTGTGAGTTAAGTGTTTTACCTAACTAGTTCACCTTGTAGGTCCTATTCTTACATTAAGCTTACTTAGGTCTTAGGAATCTTTCTAGAAGTCTCAGTTATCATTCAATCTTATCTTATCTTTTTCATTTAATTTAAGTGTCCTAGATCATTTCATATTTATTGAGTTAGTTGTCTCATGACATAGGATTATGACACTTGTCATGATCTTGTCTAATCCTATGTCTCACCTTGGCTATATAACAAAAGGGTTCTCATGTATAAATCAACAATCATACAATCATAATCTACCATTTGCATCCTTTGATAGAATATATCATTATTATTTCATAGATTATCTCTCTTGTGCTTTCATGAAGTTCCTAGATCTTGGGTGGCTATAACCTTTAGCCAAATCTTGCATGGTGTAGAGTATTCTATACCAACTCTTACAACACCAAATTGGAAACTCAACAATGTTTTGATTTAGTGTGAGGTGGTATTGAATGTTGTAAAAAGCTTAAAGGTGGAGCATGCTTTCTACAATGCAAGCAATGCAACTGACAAGTTGGCTAACATGGCGATGAATATGGATAGTGATGTGTTTGTTTTCAACTCAGTCAATGCATCACAAGATATAGCTCTCGATCTACTGTCCTTGCTCTCCTAGCTAGTTTGAACTTTCTTTTATTTTGCAATAGGAGCATATTGGATTAAGTGTCATAAAATATGGGATGATCTTGATTATGTTTGATAGTTGAGGAAATTATGAATCCACAACCCTAGCCACCAAATGAGAGGAATAAAGTCTCTAAGTGGGGATTTTGGCCTCATGACCCTCCAATGCCATCAAAACAGCCACAGGATATAGTATATGAGAATAGTCTTCATCAACCTTTGGGTGCTTGAAATGTTCAAGAGGTTGCAAATGAAGAGGGTCAGCCAGTGGGTGCTCGTAATGACAAAGCAATTAACCTCAATGATTTGCCTTATGCTCATCTTGTTGAAGGCAATTTACTTGAAGATCAAGGTGAAAATGATCAACCAGTGCAGATGGAGGAATAATAAGAATGTGGGTTAAACGCTTTTTTGATGAATACTAAGGTTTTTTGATGGTTGATAGTATCTTCAATAGGTTGACAAAATGTAATAGGTAAAATTTGTAGCTTCAAGTGGGATACTAAGGCCTCCGTTTTGTTGGGTTTTTTTTGTAATGAGGATGATAAAAAGGGATGCTATAAGGCTGATATAGTCAGTTCATGGATATATATCATCTATTGTAAATATCTTATTACTATCAATATAAATATATATAGGCACTATGCCTTTTGTGGAAAAAAATAAAACAATATGCCTCTAGGAAAAGAAATGCCAAAAAGCATTCAAGGGAGAAGTATTAGAGCCCAAACTTAGAAAGGTGTTTAGGAATAACTCTATGGTGGTGGTGCACACCGTGAAGTTGGTGTTGGGCAATACTTTTTTCTCCATCTCACATCAGTATTGGGTAAATATTGATATTTCTTTTATGTTTTTAGTAGTGCTCTTAGATGTAGGAGAATCAAAAGAGGTGATATGCATGGTGGCTAAAACACTCATGAAGGTTTGAAGGTGTGGTGGGTTGAAAAAATATGTAGATGATGTAGTGCTCAGGCTCAGGTCCTATTTGGACTGTGGAAATTGGCCACAAATCATTCCATAGGACTCTAGCATGTGGGTTCCATTTATAATTCAAGCATTGGGTGAAGATGAGGCCACCTGTTGTTGAAAAGCTAAATGGAGAATCAAGTTTTTGAAAGTTGTTGTGGGTGTGTCTTCGACATCTAAGGTGGATTGATCTTTTTCTCTAATGTCTAAGAGCAAGGATTCTAAAGAAAGTGGGATAGAGAAAGGTGGGGAAACTATTCGGACCTAGGAATAGTTAATATATATTTTGATAAATATGCCTTGTTTTGTATATTGCCAATAATTTAATATTATAATCATATACTCTTGACAACGCAATGGTCCTCTTGTGAAACAATCAAAACGTTGCAATTTTGAAATTTAAAATTAATATATAGAAATATGACTCCCTAAAATTAATTGATCGATTAAAAAAAATATTTTTTTACCATATTATATATAGAAATATAAAAAATAAAATAAATGTTTGTTTTTCAAATGACTTTGTGTAGTCATACTTAATTATTTATCTAACATAGGTATGCTAATACTTATTAGTTAAAAGCTAAATGGCTAACTAACCAAGAGCTTGCTGCCAGGACAGCGATGGACTCCCAACACCAATAGATTTTCAGAATTTTAACATTTTAAGTATTATTTTCTTGTTTTTCTGGTATTACTGTCCTAAGAAAGTTTCCAAATGTTCAAAACCAAGAGACGATACCATTGTGTTTGTTGTTCTATAAATTGGACGTAATAGCAGTTCTCCCAACTGTAATACAGCCTCTCACAACAACAACCAAAAAAAGAAATACAGGTAAGCTGCCATTTCTTAAAAAACCCCAAATAATTTTTTACTAAATCCTCCATCAAAATCATCTGCTTCAGTTTTTCAGGAGAAAACATTAAAATTTAATGTGTTACATCTGGGAAGAAACGAATTGACAAAATGAATCATCAACTGTATAACATTGTAGATAACACCTGAGTGAAATTTAACATAATTGAAATCCTCTGCCAAGGCAGCATGGAAGTTTACCACAGCAGCCAGATTTTTCTACTGGCAAGTCAAGTATCAGTATGAGACCTGGTTCACAGAAATAAATAAAATGACTTTAGCACTCATTTGAGTATGAAGGCAGTGATAGGGTTTGGTTGTTACTATGGTAGAAGAGGGATTAAAATAAATAACACAGACTTCAAGTATAATCATACAATGCCATCCATTTCTAGTCTCAATCTTAATCTGGGAGTATTGTGTAGAGAGGGTCGGTTGAAGGAGGCAGTAGACATTTTGCTTAACACACACAACCCTCCTCTAGATTCTAACACTTATCTTCAACTACTGAGCACCTGCATTGCAAAGAATGCGCTTTCAGAGGGAAAACAAATCCATTCTTTCATCACCCAAAGGGGATTTCCATTTGCTAGACATACAATTCTCCAAAATAAGCTGATAAACATGTATCTCAAGTGTGGTAGTTTGGTTGATGCTCGTGAAGTGTTTGACGAGATGACAGAACGAGACTGCTTCTCATGGAATGTGATGATTGCAGCTTACCGAAGGCATGAGTATCCTCACGAAGCATTGAGACTGTTTCGGCAAATGCAACAGACAGATGTCGAACCCAATCAGTTCACCTTTGCCAGCATCCTTCCAGCCTGTGCCAAAATAGGAGCTTTGGATCAGGGTATGTATATTCATCAAAGTATAGTGGAATGTGGATTTTTATCAGATGTTGTAGTTGCAAGTGCTCTGGTTGACATGTATTCAAAATGTGGAAGCATACACAAGGCACGTGAACTGTTTGACAAAATATCTCAACGAGATGCAGTCTCGTGGAATGCAATGGTTGGCGGATACGCACAAAATGGCATTCTTGACGAGGCTTTACAGCTTTTCAAACAAATGCCTCAACCAGATGTAGTTTCATGGAATGTGATGATTGCAGGGTATGCACAAAATGGGCATGTTGAAAAGGCTGCGGAGACTATGAAGCAAATGCAATTGGCAGGAATAAAGCCAAACCCCACAACCTTTGCCACTATCCTCCCAGCCTGTGCCAAGATGGGATCGTTGGAACAGGGTATGGACATCCATCAAAGCATAATTGAAAGGGGATTTTTGTCAGACATTGTTGTTGCAAGTGCCTTGATAGACATGTATGCAAAACGTGGAAACATACACAAGGCATGGAAGCTGTTTGAAAAAATGCCTCAGAGAAATGTGGTCTCGTGGACAACTATCATTGCAGGATATGCACAAAATGGTATTCTTGATGAGGCTCTAAGGCTTTTCAAAGAAATGCCTAGACGGGATGTGGCCGCATGGACTGTAATGATTACGGGATATGCACAAAATGGGCTTGTTGAAAAAGCCCTAGAGACTTTTAAACAAATGCAATTGGCAGGTGTAAAGCCAAACTCCACAACCTTTGTCAGCATCCTTCCAGCCTGTGCCAAAGTGGGAGCGTTAAAACAGGGTATTGTCCTCCATCAATGGATAGTAGAAAGTGGACTTTTGTCAGATTTTGTAGTTGAGAGTGCCCTAATAGATATGTATGCAAAACATGGAAGCATAAAGAAGGCGCGTAAATTATTTGACAAAATGTCTCAACGAGATGCTGTCTCATGGAATGCAATGATTGCGGGGTATGTACAAAATGAGCTTCTTGATGAGGCTTTGAAACTTTTCAAAGATATGCCTCTACGAGATGTTGTCTCATGGAATGTGATGATTGCAGGATATACACAAAATGGGCTTATGGAAATGGCCTTGGAGACTTTCCGACAAATGCAATTGGCAGGTGAGGAACCAAACTCCACAACCTTTGCCAACATCCTCCCGGCCTGTGCCAAATTGGGAGCTTTGGAACAAGGTATGGACATTCATAAAAACATAATGGAAAGTGGATTTTTGTCAGATGTTGTAGTTGCGAGTTCCTTGATAGACATGTATGCAAAATGTGGAAGCATACAGAAGGCACGCCAACTGTTCGACAAAATGTCTAAACGTGATGCAGTCTCATGGAATGCAATGATTGCAGGATACGCACAAAATGGTGTTCTTGATGAGGCTCTAAGACTTTTCAAAGAAATGCCTTTACCAGATGTAGTCACATGGACTGTAATGATTGCTGGATATGCACAAAATGGGCTTGTTGAAAAGGCCTTGGAGACTTTTCAGCAAATGCAATTTGCAGGTATAAAGTCAAATTCCACAACTTTCATCAGCATCCTCCCAGCTTGTGCAAAAATGGGAGCTTTAGAACAGGGTATGGACATCCATCAAAGCATAATCAAAAGTGGATTTTTGTCAGATGTTGTAATTGCAAGTGCCCTGGTAGTCATGTATGCAAAGTGTGGAAGCATACAAAAGGCACGTGAACTGTTTGACAAAATGTCTCAACGAGATGTGATCTCCTGGAATGCAATGATAACAGGATATGCAATGCATGGCTTTTGTAAGGATGCTCTTGAACTCTTTGACCTAATGAAGCACTCTGGAACATACCCTGATCATGTAAGCTTAGTTTGCGTTTTATTTGCATGCAGCCATGGGGGTTTAGTGGATGAGGGCTGTAAATACTTCAGTGGCATGAGTGACCTTTATTGCGTGATGCCTGCTATGGATCATTATGTCTGCATGGTTGACCTACTTGGTCGCGCTAGCTATCTTGAGCAAGCTCTGAACTTTATCATCAAAATGCCAACCAAACCTGCTATGGTTGTGTGGATATGTTTTCTAGGTGCTTGTAGATTGCATAAGAATATAGGGCTAGGAGCATTTACATCAACTCTCCTTTTTGAGCTGGATCCTCAAAATGCAGTGCCTTACGTTCTTTTGTCAAACATCTATGCCGAAGTGGGCAGGTGGGGTGATGCTCAGAAAGTAAGGACACTGATGAAAGACAGAGGAACTAAAAAGATACCTGGATGTAGTTGGATTGAAGTCCATAAAATGGTACATGTTTTTTGTGTTGGAGACAGATCTCACCCACAAACACGGGAGATCTACGCAAAACTCGAAAAAATGTCATGTGAGATGAAGGCAGCAGGGTATTTTCCAGATTCAAGACAGGTACTGAATGATGTGGAAGAGGAGGAAAAGGAAGCATTCCTTTGCCACCATAGTGAGAAATTAGCAATTGCATTTGGGTTGTTAAACAGTTCCCCTGAAACAACCATTACAATAGTCAAGAACCTTCGAGTATGTGCCGATTGCCACACTGCAACCAAGTTTATCTCCAAGATTATGGCAAGAGAAATTGTTGTGAGAGATGCAAACCGGTTCCATCATTTTATCCAAGGACAATGTTCTTGTGGAGATTACTGGTGATGCTAAGTGAAGCAAGTTGTACATATAGGCTTTCACCATAATAAGGTGCATCGTGTCAGACATACAAGGATAAGAAGGAATCAGGTTTTATCTTCAGTTTCTAATAACAAATTTTTTGAAGTTTTTGGAAACTGAAACATGCTGTTGACCTGATAAAATCAGATGTATATAGATAATGATGGGGTTTTTATTAAAGCCCTGTTTTACCCCATGGAGATGTCACGACATTGAACTGGTTTTGAGGAAGCCTAGACATCTCTGGATGGAAAATCAAGTGAAGGGAGATGCTCGAAGGAAATGGGAAGGTGCTTGGTAAGCAAGAAATGTGAGAGCTGGCTTACAATCAGTCCCTTGCTTGGAGACAATAAGGAGACCATCTCTTGATAGGTTTTTACCTCTACCTTTCGGTGGTCCTTTGGTTGTATATATTGTTTTATCTTTTGTTAATGCCAGGTCTTCCATTTGGGAATTAAATTCCATATACCTAGTTATCCATGCAAATTGATATATGTGCATGTAGCTTTTTTCTTCGTTTGAGGTTGGAGATTTCTAATGTTGCTTTATATAATTTTGTTATCGGGAGAGTTAACATGTTCATGAAATCACAATCTTTATTTTTTGAATTTAATTTAACTTCTATCTGTTTTCTTTTTTCCTTGAAATAAATTATTAGAGTTTATATCAGCAGAAGTAAAATTATAATTTTTATTATGTTTTGAATGCCACATGTATATGGTATTCGAAAATAAATTGATATGAGAGGAGAATAAAATTAATATATAAATTTGAAGTAAACCCACAATTTTTGTGACACTGGAATTGCACATATATGGTATTAAAAAATTGTTTATGATGATGTCTATAAATTGATAATAGAGCTGAGGTTGGTAGGTAGAGCTAAGGAGGCTACAAATCTCACTTGTCAGCCTAATCGTGCTCTGTACAACAAAGGTAAGCACATGATTTTTTGTTAGAATCATTTGAATAACAAAAATAAAGCATTTGTGGTCAGTATAGGTTTGAAACAGGAGGAACTTAGGAAGGTAAGAACAACAAGAACTAATGAGCAGCAATGCAATGGAAGACCTTGCTAGCATAGAGAGGGACAGTTCAATTGACGAAATGCCCACAATGGATACAAACTTCTTCTCGCAGAAGAGGCTGTTGGAATGCATGCAAATTGTTTGAAAGAATGGCCAAACAAATGCGGTTCTATGGATACTAAAGAAGGCAGGATATGCCTTTAATAGGCTTGTTGACTAAGCCTCATGAAAATGGCTATGACTGGACTTGAAGAATTTGTTTACTCAAAATTTTGAAGCCAACTATCCACATAAAAGTAGTAGCTAAGATGGCTGCAGTGATTGTATTACGTGTGCAATATGAACTTATGAAGCTAATTTCTGCCCTTTTAAAAGCTTACACAGATTTTACACAAAGCTGGCAAAAATCATGCAGATCAGAAAAAATAGAATATTGTGCAACAAGTTGAACGTAGATTATAATATATTTTGGAATAATCTTACTCACCCTTTATTTCATGAAATAGCTTCTGCTCCCATGAGGGTTCGGGGACGGCAAGTACCCAGTACGCCGGGACGAGTTTCTGGTACGGGGGTACTTTTGGGTCATTTTTTAGGGGACGGCAGGGGACGGCTGATAAAAAAATAGAAATTTTTTTAAAAATATAGAGAAATTTCAAATGTTCATAGCATAACATTGATAAAGCATTCATTCTAGACATTGTATAAGCTTATTATATATCATTAGACTTGAATTGAGATTTCACATGAGAATCGACAAACAAATTAACAGAATTCAAATGCTTTTCATTATCAATGTGCATACATATCATATAAGAGTCTGATAATTATAACCAAAATGCCCAAAGGCTCCAAGTCTCAACTATGAAATGACGCCCTAAGCTCCTCTCCAACCTGTTGTTTTCTCCTTCACTAAGCTGCTCCTCTTTTGTTTTCCTTCACTTCACAATGGAAAAGTAAAAATGAGTTACTTTTTTCTCATTTTGGAGTTTAAATGTCACTTACATTAGGTCAAGTGTGATGGGGCGTCCCTTGTGGGCCCACCCATAGCTTTATTTTTATAAAAAAACTCTTACTTTTTAAAAAAAAAGCTTTTTTTTTTGGCTGGGCCGTAGGGTACTGCTAGAAGTACCCAGTACGGTCAGGGTACGGCCAGGCAGTACCGGGTACTTCTAGTGGTACCCAAGTCCTCTAAAAGTACCCTAAAAGTACCCAAGTCCCCTTTTTTTGGGAAGCAGTCCCAGTAAAGATTTTGCCCAGGAGGCAAAGAGATGCTGGGAATGCGTTCCCTAGTGACAATACCCATCCCCGGATTCCGGTACCCAGAATTGAGCCGGAGTAAAACCATAGGGGCCAGGTCAGTGGGAACTATAAGGTTAATTGATGCTAGTAGAGCGTCTGACATTGTCGTCTAGATGATCACACTTGTGTCGAGGTTGTACTCAGGCAAAGTAAACAATTGGACATAGCATGCCATCGGGTTGTTGTTGGATGTCATATACACACAAGTGCCTTCAAATAATTGGGGGAGATTGCAGCCAGTCAGCCAACTAGATGCAAGATGGCCGACCGTATTCTACTAGACTAATTTGGGGATACAGAAAGCAAGAGAAGACACACCCCACTCGAAACCTCTAGCAATGAAGAGGAAACAAGAAAACACTTCACCTCCTTCGCCCAATGGAGATGATCGTAAGGAGATCGAGTTGTCCTCTTCCGAGAAGATGAGTACAGAGGAGGTTTCTCTAGTAGGAGAAGCGGGCTCACAGGAGGACATCAAGGAAGCAATTCTTGTACAGCCGACAATGCAACCACAACCCGCCATACCTATACAACCGGTTGCACTACCAACAATAGTACTAGTACTGCCACCACCACCACTAGGGAAATCAATTGCAACGGATGAGGAGGCAAGAAGGATGCAAAGCTCGACGCATGGCTGGGAAAGATGGGTGCACCAGCAAACACTCCACCATTATCGCCAAAGCCACCCCGAGAGTCAACCAACATGGACGTCACTCACCCTACAGAGCAACCCAACCTCATGTCCAGAGTAGCCAGTTTCACAACCAATGCAACCAACCTCATGGCCAACATGCACAGTACCCTCATGACCAACACGTACAACACCCTCATGGCCAACACAACCAAAATTCCATACAACAGAGTCAAGTGAAAACTAGGAGTCAAGCGCAGATGAGACCGAGGGGCTATTTGTTGAGATTAGTCATCCAGATGCTCACAACCCTCTCAGGACGGTGCAGTTGTACTTGAGTGAGCTACAAGGGATGGCAAGGGTGATGTACGAAGTCGAGGAGATTAGGCAACAACTAGATATTGGGCATGACCCCTTAATGGCACAAAAGGCCAAGAGGATCTTAGCGTTCATGCAACAAGGGTGCAAGAGTGAATTTTTTCAATGCTTCATTTCGCATGAGTGACGAGGAGTGGAGACAATTGAGATGTTGGCCACCTCGCAACCAACCAGACCTACTGTAGTCAGGAGGCATGGTCGAGTGCTAGCAACAATCCATGGTATGGAGAGGAGCTACAAGGAATTGTTCCTCAGATGGCGACGACAGAGAGCTTCCATTGAGGAGGCTATAGAGGCGAGGGATAGAGCATTGGTGCATGCCAAGAGCATTAGTGGAGAGCTAGTGGATCATGTCCATAAGTCACAATAGCAATTGGCTCAAGTGATCACAGCAGAGCGTACGCGAATCACAACTCTCAAGCAAGTAGAAGCAAAGAGGGAGAGATTATTGGTTGAGCGGGATGCCTAGTTGACTAAGAGAGACAAAATACTAGCTGAGAGGGAGGGCCAATTGACGGAGAAGAATAGAGAGTTGCAAGGAAGAAGCCAAGAGTTGGAGAAGACGAAGATAGAGCTCACAGAGGCCGTACAAATGATCAAAATGGCGAGAGAAAGGCAATTGGCGACAAATCAAAAACTCCAGCATCCGCAGCAGTTGGCAATCACCACCCCTACATCATTTGTACATCCAAGGGCATCCTCTCACCCTCCTTCTCACTGATACTTTTCTTTTCTATAGTCCCCCATTCTGTTGTTATGTCATTTGGAAGATGACTTTCTTTCATGAGGGGGATGATGTAGTCGGCCAGATAAGTAAATAAATAAATAATGTATCCGGCAAATGTTTTAAATTGTATGTTGTTATCGGGAGTTAAGTCCCTGACTGATTGATTAGTTATATCGGGTAGTTCCTGATGGTTGGTGTTCTCAACCAACATCGGCAACTATGTATGTCTTGTTTCATTTGTAGTCGGGGACAGCACAAATATTGTATACTGTACTTACTACCATTGAATGAATGAGAATACTATTGTTCTAGGCATATGCATTCATGAGTACTGGATATGTATGTTTCTATAAGTTCTATTCTTGTTTACTCTGTTAGTTAGTCAATTTACTTCCGTGAGTAAACATTGGTTATTTTCATTGTCCTCATTCTAGTCTCCATATGCTCTCACCTTGTCCACATTGGGAACTTGAAAATCAAAAAGAGCTAAGATTTGAGTTGATTGTAAGAAACTTTGGTGGATTTTGAGCTAATTATCTTGCCGAGGACATTACAAGATGAAAGAAAATGAAATTGCATCCAGAATTGAACAATACTTCCTAGATGCCTTTATAGATCACGTAGCTAGTATTGGTAGAACACCTTGGCCCTAATTAGAAGTACTTTGAAGAAAGGAGCAATGATGTTGCTTATACAAAGAATCTCATCAAGAAGTTTCTTGACTAATACTGCACTTTCAGTGATATAATTTCTGCAGACACTGTTATGATATCGACTTGATACATCTGTAGCAATTTTGTTATTAGCTCCAGATTTTGATCACTTGGATCATAGGTGTTCTTGGATGGATCCTAAGTTTCAACAGTTATTTGATGCTTGGCATTATGGCCCTTATATTGTAACCTGTTTGTTAAATATATACAATAAAAAATAAAAAATTCTAGAAAATAGAAGCATTTTAGCTTGAATAATAGAATACCAAATGAGTTTGGAATTAATCAATTTTTGATGTAGTAAAACCCAATTATACTCTTTATTTCATCTATCAGCTGAGAGAAGGCAAGTCCACCAAATTAACTGTCTGTTGTACTGCCATGCCATATGCATAGAATCTGTTGTAGTGACACAAACTATCTAAAAGGCTTAATTAGGTTCTCAAGATTGTTTTCAGCAATTTTTGACATTTCAGAAGCCCGAGAATCTTTGAAAAATGCTTATTCCTTATTCTGGTACATATATGAATCTTTTAGTGCTTCTTGATGTTTCCATAACATCCATGCATTGAGTGTTTGTAACAAATTATAGCAGGTTTGATTGTAGTAGAAATCTTTTACTTTAATAAGAGAATACTTATGAGTTTGGGTGTCAAATATGTTGCCTGACATTATGGTTATGATGTGTCTGTGTGTTAGGCATGCATACTTTGTTGGCATCATGATCCATAGCTGAAATCCTTTAGAGCCAATATTCTTTTGCTGATTCAAGTCTAGTACCTATTTCTTATCTTTTAAGATTTTATTATATAAAATAAAAACTAAAATGTTAGTTGGTCAAACTGCTTGTACCCAACCAAATTTGAGCTGCACCCAAATCCATGCCCATGGCAGCTTAATGCACCCCGACTACATCCGATGCATTTGCCTTAGTTTCAGACGCACCTCATTAAAAAAATTAGAAAACACATATTACTGTTAACATTACATTAGAGCCGACTATTTTCTATTTGCTGTGTTTTCAACCAGTATCGACAAGATTTTAAAAGGATTTTGATGTGTATCACTGCATGCAGAAGGATCTCATGACATAATTTGAGGTCTTGATTTATATATTATGACATGATAGTTCTGATTTACTAAGTTTCTTGACCTATGTTAAAACTTTCACCTCTGATGTTTCAGTTTTAATATTAAAGCTGTGTAACCAAGTAATTGGCAATTTGAAGCATGTGTCATGTGTACATACCCTGCACTGTGCACCCTTGTAACCTTTGGTAAAATCCTTTTGCAGAAATATATTCATTAGAAATAAACTATGGTCAGATTAATTTTGTTCTTTTTCCCTTCAAGATTGGACCTCTTAGCAAAAATACAGAAGAAATATATTTGATTTTTAGCCCAAACGCGCACACACACATGCAGAGAGTAAGGCAATAGTCCAAGAGATGTAAATGTACCTTTTTGGCTCTGCAATCATAATTTCAATCTCTGCTGTTCGTAGATCATCAGGATCATTCATGTAAAGATTCACATCGCCAGTCATGGCTAAACAACAAAGAGGATTCTTGTTTATCAGCTGCACTCTAAGAATGTTCATGAACAATGAAACAAAATACAGTACAAAAGATAAACAAATAAATTTTTAAAAACTTATTCACAAAATCCTCTTAGGTGTGACATAGGTAAGTTTGTCCTGAGAAAAATAAATTATCTTCATAGAAAAGTTATGCTTTTGAACTCTTCTCTACAAATTCATTCCACAAATATGTAGTATGCATATCTAAAGGAAAGGCATCATAGGTACTTAAGTTAGGCTAATGCTAGCTCATGATTCGATTGAAAACCTAATGATTGGATTTTGGAAACAGGAGGAAGGAGGAGGGAGCTCTAAGGTGAGTGGAGGAGATGAATAGTCACTCTCCATTTCCGTGCTCAGATCTGCTCTTGTTTTCAATTCTAATTAGAGCTCATCACCGCTTCTGATTGAATTGTTCTCTTTTTCCTTTTTATAATGTCCCCATTTTAGCCATATGCTCTTCTGTGACTGATAGCCTATTTCCAGAAGCCCGTAGGCTCGTCAAAGGTAAAATTAGGGTTTCCTATTTTATAGGAGGTTTCTAATGCATTTTCGAAGATTTGCATGTGAGAGTTTTCGATGCATGTCTGGTGGAGTTTTCTAGGTTTTTGGAGAGCTTCAGAATGGTGTAACATGCATCTCCATCTGACAACCTTTTCCGGCACTTACCATTTTTATTAAGTCACGATGGCTACCCGATTTGTGCTCAAAATGAGTTTGGAACAACTTACTATTTTTAGCAGTATGCTATTTTTTAGTAAGTTATATTTATGGCAGTGTCATCTCCAGTCATCTTTCTATTTTTGGCATTTTCGAAGGGTTGTATGTTGGACTTTCGAGATTTGGTTTGCGGATTCTTTTTGGGTTTTCAGAGAGCTTCGTAGTGATATGACATACAAATGCATTGGGCAACTTTTTAGAATTTACTATTTTTGGCATTACTCAGGTTGGCAGCAGTTGAGTGAGCTTTCATCTTCAAGCAAGGCAGTTGAGTATTTCAGGTTTTGGCTTTCTGAGGTGCATTTTTAAAGAAATGATTTATTTAAGTCATTTACTTATTATAATATGATTTTGTCCCCTTGGCCTAACACAATAACTTTAAGTTGTTTTAAAATGGGGCCCTTGAGGGTGGATGCCACATGAGATGATAATATTTAATATTTCTAAGGTTATTATCTCCTTGAGGTTTTGGATGCCAAAGTGAAGGATGCAGAAGGTGATTTAAAAATTAAAATATTTCCAAGATGTGAGGGGGCATCCCTTTTGGAGGAAGCTGGAGAGTCATATTTAAATCTATAAAAGCAGGCCTTGCTCATTCTTATTCATCCATTGTTTATCTTATCGATTTGCTGCAGAATTGTTTTCAGGCTAATGGCTTTGAGGAATGCATACCTCCTAGCAAGAGTCCAATTTCATGTTTGAAAGATAACACCTAGTTGGAATTGTGGTTGTTTCTCACGCAGACAAGCAGATTGAGCATTACTGTTGATTTTTTGGTGAGATTTTCCAGTTTTGTGTTTGCTGGTTTGGTCATGGCTGAAGCACATTTTTGGTTATAGATCATTTGGTGATTTTATTTTCATTGTGGGATGGATGCAATCTATTTCTATGCTAATGGCGACCCCTCTTGCAAAATACCAGATTTTATTTTGAAGTGTGTAATTTCTTAGAGAAATTGTCCTTCTTCCTTGGGCCGTTCTTCTTCAATAACCAGACATTGGAACTCGTTCCCATCATTGGTGGTTGTTTTTGGAATTGTTATTCTTTGTTGTTGGTTGCCTTGTCCATAGGGAGTTGTGGTTTCAGTTTGGGGTTCTTTATTGGAGTTTTGTGTTGCATAGTTGCTGGTCTGTATTTTCAGTTAGCTGGTTTTCATATCAGAATTGTTAGTAGTTCAGATTTTGGTTTGTATTTCTGTAGCTGAGGAGATTAGAAGTGGGAGAAATTATCTTCCATCATTTTGCATTGATTATACAACAATAACACTTGGTAATTTGCAGATAATTTGCATTGTAAGGCTGAAAACAGTAGTATTGTTTTAGTCATTTATATTTCTGCATTTACTTTGTGATTTAATGCAAACATTGTAACCCCTGGTTGGTTTACTGCCGGTGAGGAGGAATAAACAGTTGTATCTCTCATTTTTCACCTACTGAATAAGTGGAGACTCCTCACTGCTTAGTGCATGACTGCTGTTAGCAGATGAAATGATCTTCATTGTAATTATTTCCCCCCACTGAACAAGTGGTAGTGTGGAATTCTCATGGTCGGATCACCGCCTGCTCTACATTTCCAGCATTGTACTTTAGTTCAATTTATTGCTAACGATCCCATCACCATATGCTATCACCTCGCCTTGAATAGGACCTTGGTGAACATTCTTGGTGAAGGTTACTTTCAAGTTGACTATCTTTTGGGAGCTAACGCTAATCATTGGTGTTGTGCTGGATTTTGTGATCAAAAAATTACAAAAAAACTAAGGGGCATATTTCAATGGTATCAGAGCCAAGATCCTGCCATCTTGTGACAATCAAAGCTCAATTGTCAGATGAGTGACAGAGAAATCAGATTCTACACCAAAGGTTAGAACTGAGTTTAGCTTCAATTTTCAGTAGTTTTGAAGATGTTACGTTTTTTGAAATCTAGGAACTACGAGAAGACAAATGTGACTATGGCTTCTGAAGAGGAAAGAAGTTTGGCAAGGTCACTTTCCATTGTTGGGACAAGGCTCAATGAAGAATGTCAAACAAGAGGTGAAGAAGAGAAGATACTGTCAGAATTGGAACATTGTTTGAGCCAAGTTTAGCAGTCACCTATTGAACTGTTGAAGAAGGCATTAACTCCTGCAATGACCTTCTTGATTCATCCCTATTGGATAGGGCATCTAAAGGAGGAAATAAGTTTGTTGATTACTTCATGCTTTAGTGAAGTTATGAGGATTCTAGTACCTTTGATGCCTTATGATGATGAAAATATGAAGAAGATACTTCACAAGATTGTAGAAAGTTTCCAAGATCTTGATGAAACCGGTAGCAGTCAATTTCTCAAAAGAGCTGCTATCTTAAAGTCATTTTCAGAGCTCAGGACAAGTAACTTGCTAATTGACTTGGAAATGCATAATCAGATTGATCACTTGATCTACTACCTTTTCATATCCATTTGGAGTGAACAAGAAGAGAGTGTCATTGCAACTGTAAAGAATAATCTTGTTCTCACTATTAAGAAGGTTGATGAAATTCCACCAAATGTCCAATCACTCTTTTTGGAAGTATTTGAACATAAAGAAAAGATTTCTCCTATTGCTAATATGTTGTTAAATGAATTGTTTAATCAATCTGAGGAGAAATTGAGGCCCCTTTTGATGAAGACAGTTCAAAATAATGTGGAGAATTCTTTTACCCAAGAAAAGAATGAAATTTGGCATCCTGTGGATTTGGTAGCAGAATCTCAGGAAGAATCTACAAATATGCATTTGGCTACGCATTCAACAGAAAAGTGCCAAGAGGCAACCAAAGTTTCATAAGAGCATGAAGACTATCAAATGGACTCACTTGAATTTTCAGAAAAAGAACATGTTGAAAAGGAGAGAGATGAACCCACAGAGCTGTTGTATGAAAAATAAGATTTCATTAATCAAGAGGAATGTATGGTAGACCTTCAAAATGATTTATTTGAAGGAAATGCAGCTAATGAAGAGTTTGAGGTCGCTGAAAATCTCAAAACAACAACTAAGTTGGAGCATGAACATCATTTTGTTGATGATAATTTAGAATGAGTGGGACTCTCCCACACTAAAATTACTTCAGAATGACTTGGGGGCAGATTTTGTTGAGATAGGTGTTCCTAACAATAGAGCTAATTATTGTTATAACTCCAATGAGTTTGACTTAGATCTCTCTAAAGGTGATGTATTGAAGAAACCAATCATTCATGGAGAGCTTGTTGAGCATATTTGTTCAGAACAAAACCAAATATTCATGAGACCATGGGATCCAGGTGTTTTGACACCGAAATGCTTGGAGGAGCAAGCAAGGGAATCTTTTGATGATTCATTGCTTGAAGATATTGCTGACAAGCCTTCAATTCAGGAATTATGCATTGAAAAGGTTAGAAAGGAAGCTGATTTTGAAAACCTTGTCAATGAAAGGAAATCAGAAAAGTTGATGTTTGATGAGAAAAGCTTCTTTGCTGATTTTGATCAAGGGCCTAAAGAACTGCAAGTTTTGAAGGATAAATTAATGGTTTCAGAAGAGAAATTTTTTAAAACGTTATCAAGATTTGATAGCACACAATTTTATTGAAGAACTCTACTGGAAGGTGCAGACTGAAGAGAGAAAGAAAGGAGTGGAGAATGGAGTCACTATTTCTATGATGCAAACCATCAAAGAAGCATTGGAATCAATAAAGACAGATTATTTGCACTTGCTCTCAGATAGGGATAATGCCATTAAGTTTGCAGAGGAGACCTATGATGCCTACCAAGAGAAGGAGAAAGAGGTTGATAGGCTTTGCCTTGATCTTGCTTTAGCTCATCACTCTTTATGTAAAGTAGAAAATCAATCACCTATTGCAGCCACTCTTAAGGAACAAGAAGCTAATAAAAGGATTATGGAGATCAAGCAAATAGTTGAAGAAATAAATGGACTCCATAATGATGAAGCTTTGCAAAATACCAAGGAGATCCAATATGTTAATGGTGATTGCATCAAGAGTGTGAACTCTTGAGATGGGAAGTGAATTTGCCACAAGAAGGGATAGTTTGCAGCCATGAGATAGATGTCTTGACTGGTAATGAATGTGGTATTAAGCATGTTACATTTTGTGGATCGGCAACTAATGATGGGCATCCACAAGTTGAAAAAGATGTGCATGAATTCTATGAAGACACCAACGAAAGGGATGAAGTGTCCACATGGGAAGTGTTGAAGCAAGAAGATTTCAACATATTTGTCAACAAGGTATTAATAAAACAAGTCTTGGTAGTTGCTGGTAACTCCATTGCAGCAGCAAGGAGTGAAGATTTAAAATTCGTTACTCATGAAATAGGAGAGGAAGAAGGACCAGAACATGGCATTTGCACTCTTGTCAACCTTTCCCTTTGGTCGAGTGATGCTTTAGCTTATACTAGACAATTTTGGGAGTTGTATTTGAAGTCATCTTATGTTTCATGCTCTAATGTTGTTGAAGCTTTCATGGATTGGTTTTAGAGGTTCACTAGAGAAGACGCCAACTTCATGAGTATGCACTTGGTTTTGACTAGCATTTGGATATGTGTTGAGTTTTCTTTCTGGCGTGTTGGAGATCATTTCCAGTTGGGTATCCATGCTTGGGATCCTCAACATGGTTTGATGGAGCTAATTACTTGTGGAAAGATGAATTCTTGGAGGGATAAAGATTCAATTTTCAGATTCTTTGATGCTGCCCCCATCCTTGTTAACCATTCGATGGTTCCTTTTCCTCATCAACTGGTGGATTGGAGAGATATTTCAAACAAAAGATGGTTTTATTTTGGGTTGGAGTTTCTTGAGAGGATGTTTCCAGCCTTGGGCATGAGCAGTTGTGATATTATAGATGTTGATTTCCAGTTTTGCAGCAGCTGTTCAATTCCTTGCATGCTGATTTTCCTAAAATCAGACTTTAAGTGGTTCATTTCAGATTTCATGGGCAGCTGGTACAATCATTTTATCTCTTCACAATCTCTTTTCAATGATGGTTTATGGCCTCAAAATTGGGAAATGATGTCTCATAATGATTCGGATTAGTATTGGATGGTTTTCAAGTTCTTTTCCAATGGCTATCTTTGTACAATCTCTTATACTAGTGTTTGGGGCAGCGAACCTTTGCCTGATTTGGTTCAACCTTTTGAGACTCTTGAGAGATTGGTGAGAGTTTTCAAAAGTTTTCTTGAATATGTCAGAATTACTCAGAGGAGGCATTAATCCTTGAGGAGTTTTGAGGATGTGGCTGCTATGACTTTGCAAAGAGCTGTTTTTCCCCTTGCAAATAGCTGTGATGGAGACACACTTGCTATTATGACTCGGTTTGATGCTTTGAGGAGTTATGTTGATGAGAATATTTTTGAGTTGATTAGATTATTCTTCTTTGTGTTGACGTTGTAGCTTTGGGCTACATACTTCCGCCTTGAATGTTAGACAATAAATTCATGTAGCCTAACGGCTATTCATTTATTGCAGTAAATAGGCACCTCACTTATAATATTTAATTATTGAGAATAATTAAAAGGGCCGACTTATAATATTTAATTATTGAGAATAATTAAAAGGGCCGACTTATAATATTTAATTATTGTGAATAATTAAATGGGCCGACTTCATTAAAGAAATAATATTTCTTTAATATTGATATGAGGCCGACCTTCTTGAAGAGTCGCCTTATTTTGTATAAATGCAAGGTGATTATCTCCCATTTCATCATCATATTCGCACTCCTTGAAGAAGTTCACACTTGAGCAGCAAGTCATTATCTTGAACAGCAGATCATCATCTGGAGCAACAGATCATTATTTTGGTGCAGCAGGTCGAATTCAAGGAGAAAGTTAACCATGTTGTATCTTCGCATCTAGGAGAGGTCCTATTATTCTTTGTATCAAATTCGGCCTAATGTGGGACCTGACCTGTAAAGCAAATCTCTGCTCTTATTTATTGAATATATATGAGTTATATTCTTGTTGGGTTTTTCTCCCTCGAGTAGGAGGGTTTTCCTAGGGTATCTTGTGGTGTTCATTGTCTTATGTGTTGGATTTTCTGATTGCTTTCATGTCTAATCTCAAACACTAACATGGTATCAGAGCAGGTTGAAAGATGATCAGATCAGATTTATTAAAGCAAACAACTTTTTTCAGACCTAAAGTTCATGGATTTTGGAGCCGTGAGGTTGGGCGAATTTTCCATCCGTTGATTGAATAAAATGATTAAGTTTGAGATTAGCACTACAATTTCCATCAGATCGCATGACATTAGGAGCTATGTGTGAAGCATAGAAGGTCATGGTAGTATGGAGAGTGAACGAGTACTGTTATATAAAGACTTGTCACCTTCCTTCATGCATTCAAAGCACTAAATCTGAGTCATCTGGAACTTTGTCTGGAAATGAGTCATTCATGTTGTGTGACATCAGATTCATCTTCTTCAAATGGGTTATTATGAGAAATAATTCTATCAGCTGCAACTGGTATTTTCTTGTGATACCATGAATCAATGGGAAAGGTCTTGTGCCTCCTTCAGGATCAAATCGAGATGCTTTAGGTAGTTCTAGTGAGCAAGATCTCATGAAAGACAAGTACAAACCTGAAAAACGTTCAAGTGCAGCACATAAGGAGTTTCTGATTAACAAAGATAAGTATATTATGCGTTGTGTGTCTGATTTTTTGAATTAAAAAAATCTGCTTATATAATTTGATTTTTCAATGAGATAAGTATTCCCTTATGTTTATATTTTTTTTTGAAATCTAGGGTAAAATTCAGTCTGCTGAGTTGTGCAGATCTACAATAATCTTGTGATTAGTAAAAGGTCATGGATTCTTTTAGTAGGTAATCTCTGACAGAAGATTCCTTGAAGATACCTATAATTCATTACAAGTTGTTTCATGCTAGTTGTGAAGATCTCTGAGTGTGACTTTGAGATGAAAAGAGAATTGCAATTTCGTTGTGATTGGATGGTCACATCGATACCATTCTCTATGTGCATGGACTGCGATGGTGCCTTGAGAGGCCTAGCCCTATATTGAATATGCCGGTTGCATAATGTATCTAAGAAATTTGTGTTGAGTAGATTATCTTTTGTTGTACTGAGATTAGCACTCTCGAGAGGAGCAAAAGATGGAAGAAAGATATATCAGAATTCAATAAAGATAAGTTTATTTATCCCTTTATTCTAATTTTTTTTATATTTTCTACTTATAGGTTGATTCTTATATATAAACTATTAAGAAATAAGTATTTCATGTTTATAATATTGTCCATGAATTCTTATGTATTCATGGGATAGTAAACTGTAAATGTAATCAAATCTCTATCAAATAGGATCCTAAGAAATCTGAAGTTTAATAACTAAGGTCTGAAATTCTTAGTGAGAAATTTCTAAGTCAAAACTATTTCCAAATTTTTCTTCTCTTACAGCCAAATGTACTGATTGCAGAACATTAATAAATTTCGATGTTTTGCATTCAATGTTGGAACTCCTATTTGTATGTAGAGAGGCCCGCCTCCAAGGGATGCGTCCCTTGAGAGGACGTGTCTCCACATGTGGAGACACGTCCGCTCAAGGGACGTGTCCCTTTGGGCGCGCGGGCTCCCTCTACAGCCGATTACTATTCGGTTTAAGTAACTTAACACATATACCCCCTCACACATGGCGGATATATATTATTAGAATTCCGATTTAAATTCAATATGAATTTCGAACATCATTTATTTAAAAATCGATTTTACTTATTTTAGAAATATTAAATATGAAGAGAAATTGATCATATATAAAAGATGATGGTGTTTATAGCCATCATAGTTTATATCTGACCTAAGCTACCATTCATCAACACTCCCTCTTAGCTAGGGAAGATATTTCAAATCAAATAAGTCAAGATATCACCTTCACACGTGATATCGAAGATATGATATGTTTTCTCAATGTTGTCAAGTCACATGACATTCTTCATTATGGTATGTGCACTAACATCAAGTCACATGATGTCTACCATAATTCATGGCATATCCACGGATATAAATATCCACCATGATTATCTCTTAAGGATCACAATGATCTTCAGATGATATCAAGTCCCATGATATCCATCAAAGTGTCCAAGAGATACTATCATGACATGTCCACAGATATCAAGTCACATGATATCTATCATGATAGTTTATCATTGTAGAGTCGTCACTTTACAATGTCAAATACAAGTGTTCATTATCAGAAAGATCGTCACCTTTCGATAATGTACACAGGGGGAGTAGGCCCATAAAGTCATGGAGTCACACACATGACAAAAGAGTTTACACATTAAACATCTTTATATATTAGTACAATTTATAAACAATTTGTATTTCAAACATAAATAACAAATTACATTTCGACCATACCAAGTTTCTTCCTGAAGTGCTCTATCTTGATTCGGGAGAGAGGCTTGGTGAGAATGTCTGCAGTTTGATCATTTGTACTGATATATTCCAACTGAATCACTTTCCTTTCCACCATATCTCTTACATAATGATAGGGGATCTCAATGTGCTTAGATCTGTCATGAAAGACAGGATTCACAGAGAGTTTTATGCAACTCTAACTATCACAATGAATAATTGTAGGATTCAAGGGCTCACCAAAGAGTCCCACAAGTAATTTACAAAGCCAAACTGCTTCTCTTGCTCCCATTGAGGCTACAATGTATTCAGCTTTTGTTGAGCTCTGTGCAACTGAAGATTGTTTTCTGCAAACCCAGGAGATCATAGCCGATCCTAAACTAAAGCAACATCCTGATGTGCTTTTCCGATCGGTTACACTTCCGGCCCAATCTGAATCAGAGTACCCATGTAGATCTAGTTGATCATTCTTGTAAAGAAGACAATATCCAATAGTGCCTTGAAGATATCTCAAAATATGTTTCACAGCCATTAAGTGATTTTCCTTTGGTTCACACATGAACTGGCTGAGAACATTTACTGCATAGCAAATATCAGGTCTAGTGTTAACCAGATACATCAAGGATCCAAACATCTGTCTGTAAAGGGTTGGATCTGCACATTTGGATTCTGCTGCTGCTTCTTTCAATTTGTGAAGGTTGGTTTCCATAGGTGTAGACATCGATCTACAGTCCAACATTCCAAATCTTTTCAGAATGTCAATAGTATACTTCCCTTGGTTTAGTATAATGCCCTCTGATTTCTACCATACTTCCAAACCGAGGAAGTAGTGTAGAATACCCAAGTCTTTCATGTCAAATTCAGAAATTAGATCATGTTCCCTTGAGCAATGAGGTGATCTTCTCCTATTATCAACAGGTCATCAACATATAAAATAATTATTAGCATATCACCTTTGATTACCTTGAAGTAGAGATTGGAGTCAGCATCATTCTTTAAAAATCCTAATCCCAAGAGATAGTTGTCAATTCTTTCATACCAGACCCTGGAAGCCTGTTTAAGTCCATAAAGGGCTTTCTTCAGTCTACATACATGTGAGTTAGGTTTATGTATCACAAAACCTTCCGGTTGTTCCAAATAGACTTCCTCTTCAATGGTTCCATTTAGAAAGGCAGTTTTCACATCCATTTGATGGATCTTCCAGCCTTTAGCTGCTACAATGGCTAATACTGCTCTCACTGATGTGTAATGGGCACCAGGTGCAAATGTTTTTTCATAATCAATGCCTTCCTTTTGAGAAAAGCCTCTAGCCACAAAACATGCTTTATGTTTTTCTATACTGCCATCAACAGCATGCTTGATTTTGAAGAGCCATTTAGAAGAGACAACAGATTTCTCTTTTGGTCTAGGCACTATGTCCCATACATCATTCTTTAGGATGGACTGATATTCCTCCGTCATTGCATCCTTCCAAGCTTGATGTCTGAAGACTTTTGTAACACTGGCAGGTTCCGAGTTTATGATGTTCATTAAAGCAACATAGCTAGAGAATCGTTTGGGTCTTTTACTCTCCTTGAACATTCCTTTAGGCGCTGCATGATCCTCTGCTTCTTTGATCATCTTCCTGGCCCAAAGTGGTCTCTTTCTGCCGATGTCATTTGTATCCTCATTTGAAGTGGCAGGAAGTTCATGTGGCATTTCCTCAGGACACTCCCTCTGAATCTCAGGAGCAGGTTTCGTTTCAAGTACTCTAGGGGAATAGGTTTCTGTCTCATTAGAACTTCTTGCCCTCTTGAATGCAATGTCTTCTTCAAAGATGACATCTCTGCTCAACTCAATTTGTTTCTGCCCGGGTATGAATATTCTGTATGCTTTGGAAGTTTCACTTAACCCACAAATACTCCCTTCTTTCCAAAAGGTTCTAGTTTGAATCTCTTCTCTTTGGGCACATGAATATAGACAAGACAGCCAAAAATCCTAAAATGACTAATGTTAGGTTTTATGTCGGTAAAGGCTTCTTCAGGAGTTTTGTTATCAAGATGAGAGTGAGGACATCTATTTTGGATATAGACAGCAATCCTAGAGGCTTTTACCCAGAAAGAAGTTTCAATGTTTTGGTCAAGCAGCATTGCCTTAGCAGCTTCTACAATGGTTTTTGTTTTTCCTTTCAGCAACCCCATTTTGTTGAGGATTGTAGGCAACTGTGAACTCCCTCTTAATTCCAGCACTCATGCAGAATTCCTTAAAAATATCAGAGGTGTATTCTTTCCCATTGTTTGTCCTTAAGGTTTTTATTTTCTTCCCGGAGAAGTTTTTAGTGAGGGCTTTAAACTCTTTGAACCTTTTGAGGATTTCTATTGACTCTTTACATTTAAGGAAATAGATCCAAGTTTTCCTAGAGAAGTCATCTACAAATATTACATAGTATAGAAATCCTACTTTGGAGGGTACAGACATGGGTCCACATAAGTCTGAGTGAGCCAGTTCTAACACATTTAGGGTTTTGCTCACACTATTGGGAAAGGACCCCTTTGTATTTTTTCCTAAGGCACAACCTTTGCAAGTTCCTTCATGAGATGGTTTCAACTTAGGTAAGCTTGTTACAAGTTTTTCCACAGCAAGTAGGGCACGGAAGTGAAGATGTCCTAATCTTCTATGCCAAATCTCATTTGAATCAAAGGTGTTAAGGGTGAGAGCTTGTTTAGCCTTAGTGCAAATTTTGTAAAGGTAACCTTGTCTTACACCTATGGTTTGGTCTTTCTTGATTGTTGAGTTCTGAGGCCATGTTTGAACTTTCCCATCCATAAAGGCGACTCTATAACCATTGTCTTCAAGGGCAGAGATGGATATAAGATTCCTCTTTATTCCAAGTACAAATAAGACTCCCGTGAGTTGTAGAGAAAGCCTAGATTTCAACTTGATGGAACAAGTTCCAACCCGTTTTACTAGGTGTGCAGAATCGTCCCCAATGGTTACTTCTTCATCAGACCTTTCAGTCATAGTATCTAAGTGTTCTCTGAACCCTGTGATATGTCTAGAGGAATCACTGTCAATTACCCAATTGTGGGTGTTGTTGGATACTTGACTAGATAAGGCTGTATAGAACACAAAGTTCTCAGATTCATGGTTTGAGTTTGGCTTTCCTACTTTAGCAAAGGATGCTTGTTGTTTAGTCCTATTAGGGCACTTCATTGCATAGTGACCATATTGATCACATCTAAAGCATTGTACTTGCGAGATATCCTTCTTCTTATAAGATCCCTTTCCATTGGAATTTCTCTTTCTCTTAAAAGATCCTTTCTTGAAGGAGTTTTTCTTACTCCTTTTATTAGATGTTGAGTTGAGTACATGAATGTCTTCATCTATGTTCTTTTGTTTATTTTCTTTTCTGGAGAGTCTGGTCTCTTCTTGAAGGCAGTCAGTTCTTAGCCTATCAAACTTAGGAAGTTTAGATCTCGCACTTACTCTTTGAACAAAAGACTCCCATGAGTTTGGTAGGCCTCCTAGTGCAATTAGGGTTAATTCTTTGTTGTCAATCTAATATCCAATTGTGGATAATTGATCCCTCAGTTCAGTAATCCTCATGAAGTATGCATTAATGGACTCTCCTTTGTTTATTTGGGCATTGTTGATTTGCCTTTTTAATGCAAGAGTCTTGCAGGTGTTGTTGATTTCATAAGTACCCTCAAGAGATTTGTACATATGATATGCAGTTTCATGTTTTGCTAGGATGGGCACTATATGATCCCTAATTGCATCTACTAAGATTTTCATGGCCTTTTCATTGTTTTCAATCCATTGAGTTTTCTCAGGTTCAGCCTCTGGTTCCTTCTTATTTTCTCTCACAAATGAGTAACTTATTCTCTTTAAGGATCATCATGATTCTAAATTTCCATGATGTAAAGTTGTCTCTCCTGCAAGACGATCTTCAAATCTGATCACACTTGACATTATGAAGAATGTGATGTGAATTCGATTTTAGAAAATACGAATTTTCTTGAGCAATCTAATATTTAGATTTGATTTGGATTCACACAACGTGGCTCTGATACCATGTAAATGTAATCAAATCTCTATCAAATAGGATCCTAAGAAATCTGAAGTTTAATAACTAAGGTCTGAAATTCTGAGTGAGAAATTTCTAAGTCAAAACTATTTCCAGATTTTTCTTCTCTTACAGCCGAATGTACTGATTGCAGAACATTAATAAATTTCGATGTTTTGCATTCAATGCTGGAACTCCTATTTGTATGTAGAGAGGCCCGCCTCCAAGGGATGTGTCCCTTTGGGAGCGCGGGCTCCCTCTACAGCCGATTACTATTCGGTTTAAGTAACTTAACACATATACCCCCTCACACATGGCGGATATATATTATTAGAATTCCGATTTAAATTCAATATGAATTTCGAACATCATTTATTTAAAAATCGATTTTACTTATTTTAGAAATATTAAATATGAAGAGCAATTGATCATATATAAAAGATGATGGTGTTTATAGCCATCGTAGTTTATATCTTACCTAAGCTACCATTCATCAACATAAACCTTGTATGATTCTAACCTTGATATTTCTTTGGATAGTTATAAACTATTAGTAATCTCTCTTTAAAATGCTTCTAGGATGAATCGAGGAGCAAGAAGTTAATGAGAGATTGCACAAGAAGGGAGAGCTCCAAGCATCTTGTGAGGAAGTCATGCTGACCAAAGAAATGATCAAACATGGAGTCACAACTTGCAGCCATGGGACTGAGTTGGTGGCTGGAGACATACTTTGAAGAGGGAGTTAAAATCCGAGTATTCAAGGTTCGAGTTGAGATTCTGTCAATAGAGGGAGTTCACTTCCAGAAGTTTTCTTTGCAATCTCTGAGGCAAGAATCAAGAGGGAGTTTTGTGACTCATTGAGAAGAAGTGAAGGTTGCAGCGTTGCAAGGCCAATGCTAAAGTCCTTGGAAGACCTCTTCAACTGTTGAGATCAGAATTGCACAAGATAGTCATCTGGATTTGATATTGGCAGCTCCGCAACCTATTTAGAATGGAGCAATCTAGGATGAGGTCGAAGAGGACAATCCTAAACTCTCTACTGTATCAAAGGTGTGCGTTGGAAAACATTTCTCTAAGGCAAGCATTGCAGGCAATCTTGGACGAGGAGGTCAGAAGGTTGATGCAAGAACTTGGAGCTTCAGAGGGAGTCAAAGACTACATTCCTTAATGGTGTAATTGAAGATGAGGCTTCTCGTACTTGGTATGAGAGATACCTAATGTGCTTGGGCTTCTCCAAGAATAAGGTTGATTCAAACCTGTACTTCAAGTATGGCAGAGGCCTAATGAGATCATTCTGAGCCAAGGGAAGTATACAATAGACATCTTGAAGAGATTTGGCATGATGGACTGTAAGTCCATGTCTACACCTATGGAAACCAATTTTCAAAAAGCTTAAGGAGCCTGCAGCTAGTTCAAATCTGGTGGATCCTACGATGTACAGGCAATTGATTGGATCTTTGATGTATCTAATCAATACTAGACCAGATATTTGCTATGCAGTGAGTGCACCTAGTCAGTTCATGTGTGAACCAAGGCAAATACACCTAGTTGCAGCAAAGCATATCCTAAGATACTTGCATGGCACAGGTGTGTTGCTGATCGGAAAAGCACCTCTGGATGTTGTTTCAGTTTGGGGTCTGCGATGATTCCCTAGTCTAGCAAGAAGCAGTCTTCAGTAGCACTGAGCACCGCAGAGGCAGAGTATATTGCAGCTTGTGTGGCAGCTCGAGAAGCAGTGTGGCTTTGAAAGCTCCTTGCAGGATTGTTTGGAAAATCATTGCAGCCAACTGTTGTCCATTGTAATAATCAAAGTTGTGTGATGCTTTCTGTCAATCCAATGTTTCATGACAGAACTAAACATGTTGAGATCAAATACCACCATATCAGAGATATGGAAATATGGTATTGAGGAAAGCGATCCAGTTGAAGTACATCAGCACTGATGAGCAGACGGCAGATATTCTCACCAAGCCTCTCTCCGGAGTAAAGTTGTGTACTTTCGAGTCAAGCTTGGTATTGTGGAGAATGAAGCCCTAGCTGAGAGGAAGTGATCTTCTATGATTTGCTTTAATGCATTTCTCTCTATGAGAGATTTCAGGTGCAAGCCCTTGTTAATGCATCTTTCTCTATGATGGAGAAATTTGAGGCGAAAGCCCTTGTTTCCGCCCTCTGGGAGTAGCCAAGGTGGATGTCATGTGTGCGACTTCATGACATCACATGAGAGAGTCCGTGATGATTTTCTTGTGCTTGTGTATTTCACCCTCTGGGAGTAGCCATGGTGAACGTCATAATGAGATGACGACATCTTGTGCACATATACCGTTCATGGGGGTAGCCATGATGGTTGATATCACGATGAGGTGATATGCTCTTTTCCACACATGGGAGTAGCCATGGTGGTTGACATCACGATGAGGTGATATGTCTTGCACAATTGGAAGTATTTCTCCCTAGCTAAGAGGGAGCATTGATGTTGTAGCTTCGGGCTACTTCCGTCTTGAATGTTAGACAATAGATTCATGTAGCCTAACGGCTATTCATTTATTGCAATAAAGAGGCGCCTCACTTATAATATTTAATTATTGAGAATAATTAAAAGGGCCAACTTATAATATTTAATTATTGTGAATAATTAAATGGGCCGACTTCATTAAAGAAATAATATTTCTTTAATATTGATATGAGGCCGACCTTCTTGAAGAGTCGCCTTATTTTGTATAAATACAAGGTGATTATCTCCCATTTCATCATCATATTCACACTCCTTAAAGAAGTTCGCACTTGAGCAGCAGATCATTATTTTGGTGCAGTAGGTCGAATTCAAGGAGAAACTTAATCAAGTTGTATCTTCACATCTAGGAGAGGTCCTATTATTCTTTGTATCAAATTCGGCCTAGTGTGGGGCTTGACCTATAAAGCAGATCTCTGCTCTTATTTATTGAATATATATGAGTTATATTCTTGTTGGGTTTTTCTCCCTCGAGTAGGAGGGTTTTCCCAGGGTATCTTGTGGTGTTCATTGTCTTATGTGTTGGATTTTCTGATTGCTTTCATGTCTGATCTCAAACACTAACACTTTGTTCTCAGAATGGGGATTGTCATTGACATTGCAAATGTTAATTCCTCAAAGTTTATTGGGCGTGAAATGTTGCTTGATTTTGATTCCAATCCTTCCATGTTTTTCAATTTGAATTTCAAGCATGTTATCTCTTTGACGTTGCAGGGAAGGATAGTGCAGTTCTTGTGCAATGGTTTCATTTGTTTGATCAAAGTGGAGCAACATCAGCATGCTGGGTCTTTTTAGAGATGGGCATGGCACCCCGGGATCCTATATGTTTTGGTGGAATTAGTTTGGAGTGTTGTGGCGTTGCTTAAGAACATGCAATTTTGGGAAAGGCGGACTATAATGTCCCCATTCTAGCCATACGCTCTTTTGTGACTAATAGCCTATTTCTGGAAGCTCGTAGGCTTGTCAGAGGTAAAATTAGGGTTTCCTATTTTATAAGAAGTTTCTAATACATTTTTGAAGGTTTGCATGTGAAAGTTTATGATGCATGTCTGCTGGAGTTTTTTGGGTTTTTGGAGAGCTTTAGAAAGGTGTAACATGCATCTCCATCTGACAACCTTTTCCGGCACTTACTATTTTTAGTAAGTCACGACAGCTACCCAGTTTGTGCTCAAAATGAGTTTTGAACAACTTATTATTTTTACCAGTATGCTATTATTTAGTAAGTTCTATTTATGGCAGTGTCATCTCCAATCATCTTTCTATTTTTGGCATTTTCGGAGGGTTGCATGTTGGAGTTTCGAGATTTGGTTTGTGGATTCTTTCTGGGTTTCAGAGAGCTTCGCAGTGATATGATATGCAAATGCATTGGGCAACTTTTCAAAATTTACTATTTTTAGTAAGTTCTATTTTTGGCAGTACTCGAGTTGGCAGCAGTTGAGTGAGCTTTCTTCTTCAGGAAGGGCAGTTGAGTATTTGGGGTTTTGGCTTTCTAAGGTGCATTTTTAAAGAAATGATTTATTTAATTCATTTACTTATTATAATATGATTTTGTCCCCTTGGCCTAGCACAATAACTTTAAGTTGTTTTAAAATGGGGCCCTCGATGGTGGACGCCACATGAGGTGATAATATTTAATATTTCTAAGGTTATTATCTCCTTGAGGTTTTGGATGCCAAAGTGAAGGATGGAGAAGGTGATTTAAAAATTAAAATAATTCCAAGATGTGAGGGGGCGTCCCTTTTGGAGGAAGCTGGAGAGTCATCTTTAAAGCTATAAAAGCAGGACTTGCTCATTCTTATTCATCCATTGTTTATCTTATTGAATTATTGCCGAATTGTTTTCAGGCTAATGGCTTCGAGGAATGCATACCTCCTAGCAAGAGTCCAATTTCGTGTTTGAAAGATAACACCTAGTTGGAATTTTTGGCTGCTTCTCACACAAACAAGCAGATTGAGCATTATTGTTGAGTTTTTGGTGATATTTTCCAGTTTTGTGTTTGCTGGTTTGGTCATGGCTTAAGCACATTTTTGGTTATAGATCATTTGGTGATTTTATTTTCATTGTGGGTATTGATGCAATCCATTTATATGCTAATGGCAACCCCTCTTGCAAAATACCAGATTTTACTTTTAAGTGTGTAATTTCTTAGAGAAATCACCCTTCTTCCTTGGGTCGTACTTCTTCAATAACCAGACATTGGAACTCGTGCCCATCATTGGTGGCTGTTTTTGGAATTGAATATTCTTTGTTGTTAGTTGCCTTGTCCATAGGGAGTTATGGTTTTAGTTTGGGGTTCTTTATTGGAGTTTTGAGTGAGAGATAAGCAATTTGGTGTGTTGCATAGTTGCTGGTTTGTATTTTCAGTTAGCTGGTTTTCATATCAGAATTGTCAGTAGTTCAGATTTTGGTTTGTATTTCTATAATTGAGGGAGAAATTATCTTTCGTCACTTTGCATTGATTATACAACAATAACACTTTGTAATTTGCAGATAATTTGCATTGTAAGGCTGAAAACAGTAGTACTGTTTCAGTCATTTATATTTCTGCATTTACTTTGTGATTTAATGCAAACATTGTAACCCCTGGTTGGTTTACCGCCGGTGAGGAGGAATAAACAGTTGTATCTCTCATTTTTCACCCACTGAACAAGTGGAGAATCCCCATTGCTTAGTGGATGCCTACTGAAAAGCGAATGCCTGCTGTTAGCAGATGAAATGATCTTCATTGTAATTATTTCCCCCCACTGAACAAGTGGTAGCGTGGAATTGTCATGGTCAGATCACCACCTCTCTACATTTCCAGCATTGTACTTCAGTTCAGTTTATTGCTAACGATCCCATCACCATATGCTATCACCTCGCCTTCAGTAGGACCTTGGTGAAGGTTACTTTCAAGTTGACTATCTTTTGGGAGCTAATGCTAATCATTGGTGTTGTGCTGGATTTTGTGATCAAAATATTACGAAAAAGTTAAGGGGCATATTTCACTTTTTCATGGTGGCATTTGTTTCAAGTGGTTTGAGTCTTTTTGGGGGTTGTTCTTAAGTATTTAGGTTGTCTTTTTTAATTTTGTTTAGGTTGTGTTTATAAATTACATTAAACCTTTTTGAATTGATTTCATACCCTTTGCTTCTCTGTCTAGAGGATTTCTCAAGAATTAATTGTTAAGTTGTGAGAATTAATGGAAGAGGACAGTTCTGAAAAAATGGATGATGGAGCTTTTAAGCAAGCGGAAGAAGCAGTGAAAAAAAAATCATATGTGGAAGTGTTGAATGATAATGAGAGGGTGGTCGTGCCAGAGGAAGCAAGGTTTGAAGTTCAAGTTGATCTTGATGGAGGACTCTGTGGAGATCGACAAGCCACAGGGGAAATAGGTAAGGCGCCTCCTCCTTTGAAAGTGCTTCATATGGAACCTAATTCTGATATGTTTTCTACTATGTTTAGAGAAGAAAATAGGCTGAAAAACATGGCTAACTCATCCTTGAAAGAGATGTGGTCTTGGATTCATGATTAAATTAGTAAAATACTAAAAAGCTTCCTAAGGTGAACAAACAATACTTATCTTTGGCTGGAAGGTTCCAAATTTGTCAAAAGATACTATCCTCTTATAGTATCTACTACACTTCGATTTGGTTCTCTAGTAGTTACCAGATAAATGACATCTAGAAGGGTATAAGGAATTACCTATGGTTTGATAGGAAAGGTGTAATGTCCCCATTTTTAGCCATACACTCTTCTATCTTTGCCAGCCTATTCCAGAGACCCGTAGGCTTGTCAAGGTGAAATTAGGGTTTCCATTGTTTGGAGTTTTTTGGCATTTCTCAGAATTTATTATTTTTAGTAAGTTCTAATTTTGGCAGTGGTCCTGTTGACAGCATCTCAGTAAGTTCTCCATTTCAGTTGGTGATCTGTAAAGCGGAAGGGATCTGTGATGAAGGTCATTGTCACACCAGATGCTTCACCCGCTTCAGATGCCATCTTGCTCCCGAACTCCAAAAGTCCACCTGTCAACTTGCACACTATTACCCAAAACCAACAAACTGTCAACCGACAAACTGATTAAACTCACAAGCAAACTAAGAAACACTTTTGCAACACTAGCCAAAATGGGCTCTGATACCACTTGATCCGTAAAGCGGAAGGGATCTATGACGAGGTTGCTAATTGATTGTTAACAAAGGTGAAAAGACATTAACTATGGAGTAACATGAACAATTAATGAAGAGAATGTCAACACGTAAAAAGAGAGAATAGCAAACTCAAATTTGATTACGGAGTTCGTCCAATGGACTACGTCTCCGGGTCTAGCTCAATTGAGTGACCAATCTATTAAAAAAAATTGCTCTAAACAAGCAATACAACTCCAGAGGAGCCTCTTGCAAAACTGCTTTTACAAAATGTTGCAGCCTATCCACAAATTCCTAACAAGGTTTCCACACGAATCACTTCACAAAAGCACTCAAAGCTAAAAGTGATTTACAAAGGTGAAAAACACTGACTTTGCCTAATAAGGACCTACTACAGACTTAGAGCAATAATTCTCTCAAATTCTACTCTCAAATTCCTCACAACATGCTCATGAGCAAAGAGGAAAAGAGCAAGAATGAGATGCCCAATAAGGCTTCCTAGCTCCCCATTTAAGCATGAGAAAATACCCGATTTGGGTAGTAACCATATGATTTGGTATAAATCTCTATCCCATAAAAATATTCATAATATCCTTTAATAATCTTTGAAAATCATTCAAAATATTAAAAAATCCCCTAAAAACATTTTGAGCCCTTCATTCATTGTATTCTCGGGCTTACAAGACTTATTTTAGTCTTTTACATTTATTAGGATATTTGACTTTTCAAATTTAGGGAGTATTAGTTGAAAATAAGGGGGAAACGGGTTTTATCACTTCATCAAAACCATTATCCGCCGAGTCTAACCGCATATAGGCGTGTGGCCTAGCTGTGAACCTGTCGGCTTGTGATCCGGAGGTTGCAGGTTCAACCCCTGCCACCAGCTTTTTCTCCACCCTTTGAACAACTTTATGTCAAAAGAAACGAGGGCCTATATTAAGTAAACGCCCCGTGCTTGGCGCAATGGCCATGCGGGACTCGCGGGGCCTTTGGTGCCGATAGGTTGGGGATTCGAATCCCCCCCACAAGCCTTTTACAAATGCTTTGCCGATGCCGCCGACAGAGGGAGGATAAGGGGGTGCCACGTGGCGCCCCCTCATTTGTCTGCAACTACTCGTCACCATGATGCCACGTCGGAGGAGGGAGATGAGGGGCCACGTGTCAACCTGTGATTAGCCCAAGCTGGTGTAGGGTCCACATCAGTTGCCACATCATCCGAGATACGTCACCTGCCAAGTCACCGTACAGATGACACGTGTCAAGACCTCATTGGTCCACATCAACATCCATACAATGATTCGTCCGCCAAGTCAGCACGATGACGTCAACAATGTACCTTCAAGTCAACCCAGTCAACCACAAACTTTGACCTTCCATATCTTGCACATATGAGCTCTGATTTGCGCGAAACGAACGTCGTTGGAAAGCTCTCGACGAGCTCTTCGCGTTGAGACCAACTTTGACCACTTCCAATGATGTTGAAATTTTGACCTTTTTTAGGCCCCTTGGTACTTGGGTTGATCGGCCTTTGATCGAGCTTTGACCGGCGATATCTCGAATGTACAAGCTCGGATTTCGACGAAATGAACATCGTTGGGTTCGTGTTGTCGAGCTCTTCGAATTTACACCACTTTTGACCGATTCTGAGAATTTTCGCCTTCTGACAGGCCTTTGGTCCAGGTTTGACCGAACTTTGACTACGCGTAACTTAAGCAAACGAACTCCTTTTTCGCCCGTTCAAGTTGCGCCGGATTCAGGATTCTGATCTCCTTGTCTTGGCCCCGATTCTGGGAGAAATTGGAACACTTCAATTTTTAGGTTCAAGAGATCCACCTGGATCAAACCTCCCCACTGAAGAACTTTTGGTCTCCAAAAGTTTACAGTTCGTTTAAAACATCTCCCATTCTGCATCTTGCCATTTGCCATGGTGAAAACATCAAGACGAACACACTGCCACCTCTGCCCGCTGAGGTCTTACACTTTGGCAATGTACTGTTAGCAAGAGCTTCCTTATTGCCACATCTACCCTCTATAGGGGTCTTACATTTCAGCAATGCAGGACTTCATAGCTCGTCACAATGCAGTTCAAATTGGAACTTAGCATACCCAAAGCAAGAAGAAAACTGAGTATGGTATACCTATCTCTCAATGCTTCTCACGGGGTAGTTCACATTCTGCATCTCTCGCCATTTTTTCTGGCATGCTTCTGTTATTCCTCCAACTACTCGAGCATGGTATATGCACCTCAGCCTGAAATATTCCTTCACCTTTGTACTTTAGAATAGCTTATTCAAAGCTTCACCATACAACTCGGGTCTCGTTCGTCTTGAAACAACAAGGTCTTCGATAAAATCCTTCAAGAACTCTAGCTAAGTTCAAATTTATCCTCAACATGACCCATACTGAGTCTTATGTCAGAATCTTCAAGCAAAGAATTCCCAGGTCACGCTAGACCATTCTCGCAACTCTAGGACTGAATGATCCACCTTTCGCAAAGTGCTCTTCGGTAGAAGCTTCGCACCGGAAGAAAAACTGCAAGTACAAGTTTCTAAAACAAACACTGTGATAAGAAGTTACAAATTATTTCCTTTTTGGATTACGGAGATAACAATCAAAGTTCGGTCAAACCTGGACCAAAGGCCTGTCAGAAGGCGAAAATTCTCAGAATCGGTCAAAAGTGGTGTAAATTCGAAGAGCTCGACAACACGAACCCAACGATGTTCATTTCGTCGAAATCCGAGCTTGTACATTCGAGATATCGCCGGTCAAAGCTCGATCAAAGGCCGATCAACCCAAGTACCAAGGGGCCTAAAAAAGGTCAAAATTTCAACATCATTGGAAGTGGTCAAAGTTGGTCTCAACGCGAAGAGCTCGTCGAGAGCTTTCCAACGACGTTCGTTTCGCGCAAATCAGAGCTCATATGTGCAAGATATGGAAGGTCAAAGTTTGTGGTTGACTGGGTTGACTTGAAGGTACATTGTTGACGTCATCGTGCTGACTTGGCGGACGAATCATTGTATGGATGTTGATGTGGACCAATGAGGTCTTGACACGTGTCATCTGTACGGTGACTTGGCAGGTGACGTATCTCGGATGATGTGGCAACTGATGTGGACCCTACACCAGCTTGGGCTAATCACAGGTTGACACGTGGCCCCTCATCTCCCTCCTCCGACGTGGCATCATGGTGACGAGTAGTTGCAGACAAATGAGGGGGCGCCACGTGGCACCCCCTTATCCTCCCTCTGTCGGCGGCATCGGCAAAGCATTTGTAAAAGGCTTGTGGGGGGGATTCGAATCCCCAACCTATCGGCACCAAAGGCCCCGCGAGTCCCGCATGGCCATTGCGCCAAGCACGGGGCGTTTACTTAATATAGGCCCTCATTTCTTTTGACATAAAGTTGTTCAACAGGTGGAGAAAAAGCTGGTGGTGGGGGTTAAACCCACAACCTCTAGATCACAAGCCGACAGGTTCACTGCTAGGCCACACGCCTATATGCAGTTAGACTCAACGAATAATGATTTTGATGAAGTGATAAAACTCGTTTCCCCCTTATTTTCAACTAATACTCCCTAAATTTGAAAAGTCAAATATTATCCCATTAAAATGTAAAGACTAAAAATTAGTCTTTAAAGCCCGAGAATTGCAATGAATGAAGGGCCTGTAAAACAGTTTTTAGGGGATTTTTAAATATTTTGAAATGATTTTCAAAAGATTATTAAGTGGGATATTAAGTGAATATTTTATGGGATACAGAGGATTTTATACCAAATCAGTATGGCTACTACCCAAATGGGTATTTTCTCATGCTTAAATGGGGAGCCAGGGAAGCCTTATTGGGCATCTCATTCTTGCTCTTTCCTCTTGCTCAGGAGCACACAAGCTGTGAGGGAATTTGAGAGTAGAATTTGAGAGAATTATTGCTCTAAGTCTGTAGTAGGTCCTTATTAGGCAAAGTCAGTGTTTTTCACCTTTGTAAATCACTTTTAGCTTTGAGTGCTTTTGTGAAGTGATTCGTGTGGAAACCTTGTTAGGAATTTGTGGATAGGCTGCAACATTTTGTAAAAGCAGTTTTGCAAGAGGCTCCTCTGGAGTTGTATTGCTTGTTTAGAGCAATTTTTTTTAATAGATTGGTCACTCAATTGAGCTAGACCCGGAGACGTAGTCCATTGGACGAACTCCGTAATCAAATTTGAGTTTGCTATTCTCTCTTTTTACGTGTTGACATTCTCTTCATTAATTGTTCATGTTACTCCATAGTTAATGTCTTTTCACCTTTGTTAACAATCAATTAGCAACCTAGTAGGTCCTTATTAGGCAAAGTCAATGTTTTTCACCTTTTGTAAATCACTTTTAGCTTTGAGTGATTTTGTGAAGTGATTCGTGTGGAAACCTTGTTAGGACTCTATGGATAGGCCACAGCATTTTGTAAAAGTAGTTTTGCAAGAGGCTCCTCTGGAGTTGTATTGCTTGTTCAGAGCAATTTTTTTTTAATAGATCGGTCACTCAATTGAGCTAGACCCGGAGACGTAGTCCATTGGACGAACTCCGTAATCAAATTTGAGTCTGCTATTCTCTCTTTTTATGTGTTGACATTCTCTTCATTAATTGTTCATGTTACTCCATAGTTAATGTCTTTTCACCTTTGTTAACAATCAATTAGCAACCTTCGTCATAGATCCCTTCCACTTTACGGATCAGTTGGAGCAGTTGAGTATGTTTGGTTTTGACTTCTGAGGTGAAATATTGGAGAAATAAGTTAATTCAAGTCATTAATGTTATATTTTTAAATTGACACCTTGGCCTAGTGTTATGACTTGAAGTTGTGTTTAAAGGTGGACATAAAGGGTGGATGCCTCATGGAGGAATTAATTGATATTTTATAATGTTTATTGTGACATGAAGTTTGGATGCCTAAATAAGATGGAATAAAGTGTTTTTTAAATTTGAATATTTAAAAAAGGTGAAAGGGCATCCCTTTCTTGGAGGAGTTATGGAATTTGAAAAGTCACCTTCAATTCTATAAAAGAGAGTGGTTGCTCCAGCATTTCTCATCCATTGTTTATGCTAAAGTTATGCTGTCAAAATGACATTGCAAATTTAGCTTCGAGGAATGCTTACCTCCTAGCAATTAACCAATTTCATGTTTGAAAGATAACACCTAGTTGGCTTCATGGCTGCTTATCATCCAGACTAGCAGATTGAGCTTCATAGATGAAGAATGTTGATGATATTTCAGATTTTTGATTTGTTGTTGCAGATATGGCTGAAAGTCGATTTCACTTGCAACTCTTCTTGTGATTTTAATTTGGTGATGGGTATTTGTTCAAAGTGATTCTATGCTTGAGGCAACCCTGCCTAGAAGTTTGCACATTTTATTTTGATGTTTCTGATTTTTAAGAGGAAAATCGCCCTCAAGAAGGCTATACCATGTTGGGACTGCCTTGGAATTCGGGCCTCATTGTTCTCTGAGCTTTAATGCAGTTTATGGGTTGGAGATTGGGCATCTACATCTCAAAATACTTCTGCAATTTATTTCACATCATTCGGAGGTATATTTGGAGAGTTTTGAGCATTTCATTGATTTACAGTTTCCTGGTTTACAGTTTCAGTTTGCTGGTTTTTATTATCAGACTTCAATAAGTGCAGATTTTGGCTTCAATTCCAGTCTTTGTGAGTTTTAGAACTTAATAGATTCATCCTTCACATATTTGCATTCATTCTATCATTGTAACACTCGTAATTTGCAGTTTCCATTAATTGTAAGGTTGTGAATTAGTAATACTAATCCAACCATTGTTATTGCTCCATTTACTTGTGAATTCTAATGCAAATACTATAACCCCTGAATGGTTTACCGCCAATGTGGAGGAAATTAATTTGTATTTACATCTATCACCCACTGTTAAGTGGAGAATTCTCATTGTTGAGTGGATGCCTGCCGCAGCGGATGAATTAGCTTGCTTTGTTTCTTCCCCCCTTCCCACTGAATAAGTGGAAGTGTGGAGTTTATTCATGGCTGGTTCACCGCCCCTTTATTTCCAGTTGTAACTTTCTTTCAAGTTATTAAGCATTTATCTCCACCATATGCTAGCCCCTCACCCACATCGGGTTTTAGGGCACATTCTTGGTGTTGAATGTTTTCAGTTTGCTTATTACCTTGTTGAGCTAACACTAATCAGTTGGCTTAGTGTTGGTTGATTGTGAAAATTTCAAGAAAAAATTATCTAGCACATTTCAAAAGGTAAGAAGGCTATGAATTGGAATTGGTGCCATCTAGACAAAGAAAAAGGCGGTTTCTGATTGAAAGATTTGAAAGTGCAAGGAGTTTCCCTTGCGGTTAAATGGATAATCAGGTCATTTTCTAGTGAGGAGCTTTGGAAAGTGCTTGCTAGAAATAGAATCAATTGATTGTTCCTATAAAGGATAAACAGTGGAAAGATTTGCATCCACATGACATGTTATTTGGTAATTTTCATCACATTGTAAGTCTTTCAGAACTCATTATTCATCACATTGTTTTGCAAGTTACTATGGCGATCGAGATTTCGAAGGAGAAATTTCTAGAGTTGACGGATGAGGGACAAGCATGGATTAAAAGACCTGAGATTAAAACTGTTAAGTTCTAGCCTCATGAAGCCAGAATGGCTGATGACAGGTTTTTCAAACAATATAAAAAATTTCAAGAAAGATTTGACAAGAATTTTACTTTTGATATGCTTCTAGACGACATGGAGTTTAAAGAGGAGGCTGATTTTGATGCTGCACTGGAGGTTGTTAGAGACAATGACATTATCTCGGATATTGGTCCTCCCATTGGAATTTATATGGGAATTGAAGGTTATGAAGAAAATTGGAATAATTAATTTGTATGCTTTTTTTTGGGATAATTGACCTTAGCAGCTGGCCTTTTTCATCTCATAAGTAGCCTGTTATGGCATCATTAGTAGTAGTACTGCCCCTATGTTGACCTGAACTTTGCTCTTGCTAGCCTTAGCATATTGTAACCTGCTTCTTCTCTTGGTAATCAATAATCAATTCAAAAAACGAAATGCTAGCTCAAGTACATCTATCAAAAAACTTGGATATAGTTGAGACTAGGGTAAATTTAAAAAAAAAAAACAGATTTCTAGCAGTAATGCCACTTTCAAAAGACCTTATACAAACAGAAAGAATTAATAATGTATTATCTAATGAGCTTGCTAAGAAAATAAGTAAGAAAGAATGAGTTATATTAATGTCCACAAGTGACCAAAATCTGTTCATGGAACTCAAAAGCACATCTAGTTAACATAGCAAGAAGGGGTCAAAAAGCAACTCCGAGATAATAACAAAAACAAACAATTTAGTCTATCAGCTAAAACAAAAACAATTAAAAAATTCCAAGTACAACAGATGAATCCAAAATATGTGAACCATAAACATGCAATAAGAAAATGTCATATAATGAAAATAATACAAATAGCCGTGAGCAAGGATGCCCCCTCACCAAAGAAGATATGGCTAAAAGAGACCATAGACGGATGTCAAAGCTGGCTGCAATTTATAAAAGAATAAGAAGAAGACATCAGCATCCCAATCAACCACCCTAAAGGAACCAACATACAATCAAATATTTTCCATACAAGAATGCCTAGGACTAAGCACTGCTGGTTGGGCAATCCTAGGAAGACGTAAGGAATGCCTCAGAGAATCTCTCTTGACAACTATGATTGATGATCATTCAAAAGTATATCAGAAGCAAGGTGTGTCTGTTTGGGCCGCTTGTATTGTGGACAAATTGGGCATGGGGGAGAGTATATGATCCTCTACATTGAAAGGCAAAGGACCTATCTCACCTACCATAAGAAAAGACAAATGATACAGGTAATTTATAAATATACCACCGTTCATGCCTACATAAGCAATGTAGCATCGAAAAGGGACATAATAATTATAATGATTGGAATGGGTTGAATAAAAAAAGTAACCAATCCAGCAATTGTTGGAGTCTCTTGCAAAGGCCAACGCCTAAGAATAATTGCTTCCCAAAGGCAAAGAGACATGCAACTCTATTCCAGATGGCAAGAAAAGATAGCAAGTGACCCATATGAATCTCATAATAAATGTGTAATGTCCCCTTTTGGGATTGCCCTAAATCTTGCCCTAGAATCACAAGTTTAATGTAGTTAGGGTTTTAACTTACCAATTAAATGCTCTAAGCAAGATAGATCTTGGTTTAGGTCCTGCAATCATGTTAGATAATATTGGAAATATAATTCATATGATCAAAACATATATAATAAATGTGTTATCTATTTAAAGTTAAAGCATGTAAAGATATATAATTATTTCAAAACTATATAAACTACACAACAACCATAATGCATATTGGAAGTTTGATCATAATATGATTTGGATGAGAAACATGATAAGTTTGCCCGAAGCTATCCATACTAAGCCCAAAAGCAGATATACCATCCCTCTTAGCCCCAAGTGGCATACACAGTCATCCAATATGGAGTGGCGTACTTAGTGGATAAACTTGTACGTGCTTTCCCTATCCATGTTGCCTTATCCATCCCTCTTACGATCAACAACCAATCCATGTAGAGATTGGGAAGAAGCTACAATAGGAGGGCCATAGATTCCCCTTTCTAAGCCCAAGGGTGGACACTCACCCCCTTGGCTCCAAGTGGCCAGCTTGGAGCGACGTACTTAGAAAGAAATCTAGTACCTGCTCCCCCTACTCGTACTTCCCCCCACTCCTCATGATTGCTTAATGAAAATTACAAACACTAAAGATATCCAGATTTATACAATAATAAATGTATCATTATACACAATAATCATGATGTAATGTCCCCTTTTTCTGGTATCCCTAATTTTTGGCCAATTGATGATTTGACCCACTTAATATTTTTAGTAATTGGTCCTAGCGGCAGTGTAGTGCAGAGTTTCCATTCTTGGCAAGGGGTGAGTTTTCTCCATGGTCAGAATTATTGTTGGTTAATATGTCACTAAAGTATTAAAGTTGTTTCTTAATAAATAGGGGATATAATCTTGGTTTAGAAAAAAGAACCCCTTGGCCTAATTGCACAACGTTGTTCTTAAAGAGGAACCATTGGACTTTAGTGGACATCTTTTAGAAAATTTGATTTCATAAAGTTATGGCTTAATTTATGCCTCAAGAGGTGGACGACCCCCTTGGGGGAATTTCATATCATTTAAAAATGAAATAAGATGATGTTTATGTTTTATTGGAGAGCTTGCAAAAAAAGGGGTGGCTTTTTGGAGGGAAAAGGAGAATTTGAAATGTTGTTGCCCTAATTTTCCCCCTTTTCTCTATTTATTCATTTGGAGCTCTCATTTGAGGTATAAAGGATTTGACAACTTAAGGAGACTCTGCTGGATTGTTTCCAGTTTACCGTTTGCAGCTGGTTGAGGACAGAAACCCTCATCTTTAGCACTGGTTTTGGTGGTGAGAGATCCACCCTAGCTGGTTGGAGTGATTCTACCCCAGGAATCACCATTGCTTTCACGAGTTTTTGCAGTTTGGAGTTTTAGTAATGAAGCTATTCAAGGTATTTTAAGTTTTCAATTTTGGGTGTGACTGGAATTAGGTGTTTGATGGATTTTTGAAGTGTTTATGTTAGCCTGGAGGTTACTTCTAGTCTGATCGCACAGCTTCAGTCACAGGTTGCCCCCTTTTTTCTAAACATATCCTTCAAACAGTGGACAGGGAGTTTATGGGTATTTTACCACTGGGTTATTTAGAGCTGGGCAACCCCATTTTGCAATGAACTTTAGTGGTTAACAGTTGGTATTTATTTTACTTGAGGAAATTGCGTCTTCCAGCAGGCCGACCAGATTTGGGAGTATTTTGGAGTTTGAAAAAAGCTAGTTTGGAGATTCTTTGGGACTGCAATCCCTCTTAGGAGTGGCGCCCTGATGTATTAGGCTGCTAGCAGAAGATTTCAGACCAGTATGAAAGAAAATAAATTTAATATGAATTTTCCATGCAAAATCGCCCCTGCTGGGAGCTAGCGCTAGCCTTAGGGGATCTGAAAATTCATCTCCAGGTTTGCTACAGCAGTGTTAAATGGGTTTTTGGGGGCTGGTAAAGTTGCTGGAGTCCTGAGAAGAGGAGAAATCAAACAGTTGTAGAGTTTTCAGACTGGTGCATTGATGATTCTTGACTTCCAGGCGACTATAGATCAACAACCATAATTTCAGTCACAGGTGCAGATTTCGGACATTATCCATCTTGTCTTGGAGTTCCCTTTGATGTTGATAGGTGAATTGGACTGCCTGGTAGCAGGCTGTGAGTGATGGGAGTCTCCAACTGTCATCTCTGGGGAAAATTAATGAAGATGGAGCTACAGGGTCTCTGTAATAGTCCAAATACAGACAGCAGTATCCTGATTGTACCATTTGAGGTAGTTGTTTACCCTTTATGCATTGGTTATTATATGTAATAATGTACTTAAGATGAATATGATCACCCTTGCTCCATGTGCAAATGTAATGCTATTCTCATATGTCAAGTATCAGCGTCAATTTAACAAGTGTCTTATCTGATAAACATAACAGCACTGTAATATTGTTTGGAGGTTGGTTAGTGTGTTGTTTATGGTGCAACTTATTATGATAATTCATCACTAACACAAAAAAAAAAATCAGGGTCACTCATTACACATGATAGAGCATACCACAATATCTATTAAAACATAAGATTGCTATATTCACAGCAGCAGATGTAATAACTGCTGATTCTGCCCTCGAGTGCAGATAATTCATTCAGATCTGCTCAATTGCCTTGCTGTTTTGATCTCTTTCTAATATTCTGAAGTTATTGGTTGCCTGAATGTAAATATATTTCTGAAGATGATTCCTTCATGTCCTTTGCAAATGGTTTGACTTCCCTTAGATATCCCCATGTCTAAGTGAAATGATGCATCTCTTAGAAAGGGGACAACTATTTGAATGGATGTCTTTAGTTAACAAAGTTATCTTAGCATCAATCACTGCATTTTGTGATTAAATCTCATCGCTGCCTTCTTTAATTATTGCTTCTTCTAATATAATGATAATCGCTGCCTATGTAAGCATTTCTCCTTGTAATCGCTGCCCATACTTATTCTTTTATCATATTTGTGGCATTTAGAATTTGTTTCCTTCCTAATAACCGCTGCATACCTTTTTGTCTTATATTTGCAGCTTTTGGGAATAAGACAAACTTGGAATAAGACAAATTCTTTGTCTGAAATAACTTTTGTCTTATATATTAATCGCTGACTTGGAGGATTTTAATCGCTGTAAATTCTGGAAGGTATTTGCTGCAGGTATTAAGTATTAATTATTTAATTCTGTGTGAGAGCCATGTCTTAATGTTGGGGTCATGACAAAATGGGACACTCAAACTAAAGTGATCATCCCTTTCCACCACTTGAAGAGAACAAAAGTAGCAGATCTTGTTACCAGAGAGAATATGGTGGTCAGCCTAAATGTGTCTTTCGTAGGACCATTTTCTCAAAGGCCATGCATCTAATGATGTTGAATATAATTAGGAGGGATGATGGTGCCATCAACAATCAAT
>CM021110.1:325085779-325113023 GCA_007115665.2 Sequoiadendron giganteum
GGTATGTAAACCAAGACAGATTAGTGTCCAATGCATAAAACAAACACAACAAAAAAGAAGGATATTCAAAAACCCCAAAGTTATGAAGAGCTTGCTCAGGCCAAGTATTGGAATAGCCACAAACATAAAAAGATGCCCCAACATAACAAAAGACCACAAGAGTATTGGTGGGTAATACACGAGACAACCGAGAAAACAACAATAAAGAAATGACCAAGATACACCCCTATGTCTACTAGTCAAAGCACACCATGATATGATAGATCAAGGTGACCATGACAAGTGATGATAGGGAGCTCAAATGATTAAAAAAAGCCAAAAGCATCGAAAGATCACAATCAATTTCAAATGTACTTTTCCATAGGATCAAGAGGATGGATGAGGTCTATTAGGAAGTATGCATCATGTTGAGACCGATAATGGATACTAAACTAAAAGATTGATATGGCACAGGATATTCAAAACCGATTGGATCTGATGATACAAGTGGATCTTTGTTTGTAAGCACCAACTAGGATAGGGACATACTTGATGACACGACAAGATGACAGGATGACAGGATGACAAGGAACAAGACAAAAAAACCCTAAAGACCTAGGAGTTCAAGGGTTGATCAAAGATTAGCCTTGACTACATGAAAGTGCAAATCCCTTGTAGTTCAATAAAAGACCATGGATAAAACCAGAAAGAGGATAAGGGTGACCAATGATGGATGGTGAAAGACATGACAAATACCTTAGGGGAAAAAAAAATGATTTAGCCTTGCCTATGTGAAAGTGCAGAGGCAATGTAGCTCAATACAAGGCTAAATAAATACAATGGAGGATGACAAGAAAGACAAAAGATAGAGCCCTGGGGGTGGATCAAATGATTGACCTCGCCTATGTGAAAGTGCAAGGGAAACATAGTTCAGAACAAGACCAACGAAAAACAATGGATAAGGGATGATGAGATGACCATGATAAATGGATAAAAGGATGGAGCTGATATGATGAGACAAGATAGACTGGAAAGATTGGATATGATGATGGTTGATATGTGTAAGATATGTATGATTTGAAGCTCATGGATGGGATAGTTTGTTAGATCATTAGAATATGATTTGTGAGGAGAAAACGATGGATAGATGAATGATGAATAGTGATAGGATATGGGACAAATGTGAGGAATAGATAGTATGGATGATAGTGAGATGAATGAAATTGGATTCCATTAGGGTTATCCTAGAGCTATATAAAAATGACAAGGGATTAGGACATAGGAGAAAAATAGAGATAAATGGATGGAGGGATAAATATGGAGAGATAGAAATATGCTAGGATAGGAGGATAGAGGGATAATGAATTGAAAGGATAGGGAGATGGGTAGATAAGGATGAAAGGATGAAAAAGGACTAGTGATGAGAGTATAGGAAGATAAGGATTTGGTAGATGGAATGGATGACTAGATGGATAAATGGATGGGGAGGTAAGGATGGACATGATGGGGAAATGAAGAGGATTACCTGGAGTAATGGATGAACAATTTCTCCAAGGACCCAATCACAAATAAGAAGATTCCCCCACTCTAGATGTGTCTTGCATGATGAGGCAAGAGGGATATCAGGATGGGTAGATAAGGGAGTGAGATGGGCAATGGAATATAGATAAAGGTGGATAGGAAGCATGCACAATAGAAGATAGAGAGAGGTTGATATGATGCAAGGACAATGGAAGATAGATAGAGGTGGATAAGATGCATGGACAATGGAAGATAGAGAGAGGTGGATAAGGAATATGATAGTGTATGGATTAGGGGAATATATGCTAAGAGTTTCCAAAGCATGTATATAGGTTTTCACCTATCTTTATCAAGATCACAAGGAAGATGGAGGGACTGGGATAAATGGGATAGGATGGATAGGATGTGGAAGATAGACAGATGTAGGAGATGGAGGAAAGTAATGCATAAGTGGATGTTGCCCCCAATTGTCGAAGATGGATAAAGATGGGGATATGGATATGCATATTTAGAGGATATTTGATAAGGAGATGTATGAAGGACTCAAGAATCAAGTTCCATATGAGGTAATAAGAGCCCATGTGTAAAGTGACCATCGGATGTTGGTACAACCTTAGTAGGAGAAATGGATTATGCAAGAGGATGAATCAAAGGGATTTTATGGGGTAGATATGTGCGATAATGGATGGGATTTTGGAAAGGATATGGATGGAATGATGGAGTGGATGTGTGATAGGGGAAGGTGTTCAGGACCAACATTGGCACATGTGGTGGATGTGAAATGGGAGGAGGGTTGATGGATGGAGAATGTGGTGAGACTAGAGTTGTTGGGATAGTGAATTTTGAGACATAAGGACCCAAAACAGATTTAGGAGATGGAGGATGTGAATTATGAGCATTGGGAATAGAAAATTTGGATTTCGTCATGGATTTTTTATTTAAAGGCATTGTCTCTTTTTTCTTTGGGATCTACACGGTGTTGATTTTTGCTTTGGTTGGCCTTTGTGGCCATTTGGATTGATTTGGATTTTGGATTCGATTTTTCTTCTTTTCAACATGTCTTTTGAAGGGGACATGAGGAGCTTTAGAGTCATGTGGACATTTGGATTTATAAATTTTTTCTTTGGCATCCAAAGTGCTTTTAGTAGCAAGGGGATGGCTGTGAGGAGATATATGATGTAGAGCAATGGAGGTAGGGTTATAGGGATTATGTGTAGATGGAGAATGTGTATGTATGTGCCTTTTTTGATCCTGATTAGGGGACATAAAAGTGGGATGTTTATTATGGATGACATAGATAGGAAGAGATGGAGGAGGTGATTTTGGGATATAAGGACCCAAAATAGACTGTCTATATGGAGGATGTGTGGGGTTTGATGGAGGTATATAAGGACCCATAGTAGATGGAGGATGAGCAATGATGGATGGAGGGACATAAGGACCCAAAACGGATTTAGAGGATGAGGGAGGAAGATGGACGATTGTTTTGAGGTAATATGATGGAGGAGGGGGGATAGCAGCAAATGACTTGGTAGAACGATGGGAAGTACCTCTTGCACCTTTAGAAGAGGATAGTTTGGGATGTACGGAGGTTGTACCAACATCTTTTGAGTGAAAGATTTGGGAGATATATCCAAGATCATGTGTGCTTGGATGTTCTTTGACTTGGATGGGCTCTAAAGTACCTTTCTCATGAAGGCCTAAACCTTTTCCTTGATAGTTCATGTTCTTGAGCATGTGATCTAGGGTAGGATGCATACTGTAAGCTCTCAAAAATGAATGGTACTATGGAAGAGAACCATCATTTATGGACCTCAGCAATGGAGCAATTTCAGATTTAAAAGCAAAAACTAGAAATGAAACTATTCTAGACTACCAAAGATAATCAAAATTCTTCCAAACAAAAACCAATCTCCATTGGCATCCTATCACCAAAGTCTTGTTATGCACTTTTGCTCTTAGATTTTTGCAAGCATGGATGCATCAAGAGGCTATTAGTGAATGGATTAAGAAAAGCTATGAAGATATTTGCATGTGCAAGATTTGTGTAGGGGTCAAAATGAGAAGAGAGTGTTGTTTAAATAGGAATCTTTGATGACAAAGAGGTTGAGAATGAGAAATGTGGGATAAACAAATATTGCAATAATGAATTTTTAAAATACCACATGGTGTAGTGAAATGAAATGCATATGAGTGGAAATGATAAAGAAGATAGATTAACTGAATGGTGAAGGATTGAATAAAATAATTAAATGCATATATTTTTAATGTGGATGAAAATGATTTATTAATGTTTTATCATGAATTATTTTAATATTTTTATAAGAATGATTAATGTAAGAATGATAATTTGTCGAAATGAAATTATTTAATTTATGAATGGTTATGAAATGTTTTATAAACAATTATTATTTATTATGCATTATGAATGATCATGTGGTGAAATGATTTAATGATTTATATAAATGCAATATGAAGTGAATGATTTATGCAAATGATTTGATTTAAATGACAATATAGTTTTATCATGAAATGCTAGTGAATGATTATGATAATGAATTTATTATGATAATGTTTGATAGTGCAAAATGATAATGTGACGTATGCAAATGATAATGCAATGATTTAATGATTTGATGAAATGCATGAATAGAAGAACGTATTGAATGAATTGATCATTTTAATCAATAGACGAGTAATGTGATGCAAGCATAAATTTGAGTGTCTACATTTTGCCCCTCTTTGAGACAATGCAACTTGTTGTGTTGTTTCAAAGAAAAAGATTGATCAACTGATACATGCCCCAGATATATCTTGGTAAGGAATATGATAAGAATGATATGCCCCCTCGAGAGATTGATCAGAAAAATTGTATGAAGATTAATATCTTGATAGATGTGACCAAGAAAATGATCAGATACTTGATATTGTTAAAGCGATAAAGTGGTGGTGTACATTTGATGGAAATGCAAATCGATAGGCATAATTGAACAATTGATGGAAATGATCAATATAGTCGGGTTGATGAGCTAATGAAGTTGATTGAGATTGATGCAAGTGCAAGACAAGTTGATAGAATGAATGGTTGATTGATTAAGGGGACATGAGATTTGGAGATGCAAGTTGATTGATTTTTCTACAACAAGAAAGATGAAGAAAATGAAATGCAAGAAATGGAAGATGCAAGATGGGAGAAAATGAAGGTGATGAAGCCTCTTGTGCATTTTAAGTGCTTTTATCATCATCGAGCTTATTATGTCGCAAATTAGTAAAAGCGTCTAGATAACATGAACATCTAGATGACCTGAATACTGTTTGCATTTTTATTTAGTAATGAAGTATAAGCATCTAGGTATAAGGACCCTAGATGACCTGAATACTTATTGCATGGAAGACACTATCAGACAAGGAATGCACTCATCCATACTAGACTCATAGGTCCTCAATGGTTTTAGATAACCATGTCTTAAGACGAGTCGTCCTATGAATAAGAAACAATCCACAGGCAGCAAACAAGTGAACATGCCCCATCATCGCCTCTCTAGTCCCAGACATCCTAGAGAAGCTAAAAGACATGTCGCCAAAGATAAAATCATAAAAAAATCAAAGATAAACAAACAAACATGCATCATGCTTCGATATGGAACTGATTCTTGGTATAGTTGTATGCTTTTGATTTGGAAGAGGGATTGATAGGTATGCTGCAATATTTGCTTGATTGTTACTCGTAATGCAGTTTGATTTTGTTGAAGTTCAAAGCTATGTGGTGATCTGAAAGTGTCATCGTTGAGGAATTTTTGAAGTTATTTGATTTTTTGGATTTTTTTCAAGACACTTTATGATTTTTTTGGAATTTTTTTTTCAAGACATTTTATGATTTTTATGGATTTTTTCAAGACATTTTATGATTTTTTTGGATTTTTTCAGGACATTTTATGATTTTTTTGGATTTTTTCAAGACATTTTATGATTTTTATGTATTTTTTCAGGATGTTTTATGATTTTTATGTATTTTTTCAGGACGTTTTATGATTTTTATGGATTTTTTCAGGACATTTTATGATTTTTATGGATTTTTTCAAGACATTTTATGAATTTTTTTGGATTTTTTCAGGACCTTTTACAATGGAAAGAGATGCATCACAAGCAAGTAGATAGACAAAGAGGGTAGTTTCTCTGACCGCGAGATGCTCAATATCCTAACCCATGGCTAAGGTTGAGGAAATGCCCCTGTGAGGAATAAGACCAACCTAGTACACATGACAAAGTGAGCAAGCGAAGGGGTTGTCAAACAATTCACAAGCCATGGTGAGTGTGAAAAGGATATTATGAAGTGGAGGGTGAATGAATGGTATGAAAAGATCAAGTAGAGCTCCAAAGGAAGAAGGAGCAAAGCCTCTACACATGGTGCCGATTTCTCGATTTTCACCATGGTACTTGCTCAAGGTGCCACCGAAGTGGTTTTCACCATTGAACGAATTGATTTCTCTTTACTTTTTCATTTTATTTTATTTTTTATTTTTTTGTATTTTTTTCAGGACTTTTTTCTTTCTTTTTTTTGTAATTTTTTTCAGGACTTTTTCCTAGCTCTCTGAAGCTAGGTATAGAATTGATAGATGCCAGATCCATAGACTGCCTTGACGATGCCTCAATCCTATGTGGATGACCATGTTGGATGAAAGTACCCGATCGAGATGAGGAGAACGAGTGGCAAATATGAAGGATGATAGATGTGGTAGATGAAAGAGACTATGGTAGGATCCCTAATGTGCACACTACGTGGGCCATCAAGCTTCAACCAAAAAGGACCTTGGGCAATCGATGAGCTAGAATACATGAAGGGGTCGTCATCAAATGTACATTGAAAGACATCACCGATGGTGTGATATGCCAGATATGTGAACATGGATGGGTGGAATGGAATATATGGTATGAGTGAGAGTGATGTGGATGGAGACCATGGATCAACAAGTTCCTTTTTTGATTTTCTTCCTTGATAGATGCCCCTAGTGATTTTTGATAGAGAGGCATAATTGGAGATTGAATTTTGCTTACTTTCACTTTTCACTTTTATTTTTTCTTTGTCCAATAGATTTTTATTTTGGCTAGGGGACTTTCTTGATCTTGCTTTCTTTGCATGCTTTCTTTTGATTCTAGATCTCCATTTGAAAAAGGCACTTTTACCTTTGATTCTTGAATTGCTTCCTTTTTATATTCTTTGGGTGATACTTGTTGATCCATGTCTACAAGGGAGATGGATGTGGGTGAGATGGTTGAGGTGGATGGAGTGATAGGAATGTTTAGTGGGAAAATGGGAGTGGTGATGCCATCAATGGAGTCTTTGGGACTATCCTTTTCAGTACTGCTAACGTCAAAGGAAGCTTGCACATCCGTAATGACTTGGCAAGATGTCTTAGTAGATGTGACAATAGGAGATTCATATCCTAGCCCAGGGTAGGTGGGATGGAAGGATGATGATTGGATATCCTTGGTAGGATCATGATCAAAGAGTGGGTTATCATAGATATCCTAGTTAAACATGGGGTTATCATAAATATGAAAAGCTTGAGCGGAAGCAAATATGGAAAATGTAGGTGTATCATCAAGATCCCAAAAGGTTTCAATCCAAGCATGGTCATCTCTTTGTGTTCCTTCTGCAGCTATCTTGATATCATTGTTGGAATTTTGACCCTCCTCGACAACATTAGCAATTTCTTTTGTTGGTAAATTATCCATATGGTATTCTCCACATCCCATATCATGGATTTGGACCTTGGGGTTTGATGGTGCGATAAATGAAGTAGATGCTTTTAAGGACTCGGGATCAACATATGCTTGAGAAGGAGGTGCTTCACGATTACTTGGGATTGTGATTTCAATTTTAGGGCTTAGATTATGGCAATACATGAAAGGGTTGGGATCTCCTTGTATTGTGATTTCAATGCCATTGTGTGGGAATTTAATGCAATAATGGTATGTAGAAGGTATTGCTTGCATTGCATGAATCTAAGGTCTTCCAAGGAGGATATTATAGGTTAGTGGGAGATCAAGGACTTGGCAAACCACATCCTTTACCACAGGGCCGACTCTGATTCGTACAGTAACTGATCCTTTAGAAGAGCGTTCCTCTTCATCATATGCCTTTATGGTAATCTCATTCCTTAGATCAATTGCATTTTTAGAAAACCCTAATTTTTTGATCAATTCTTGGGTACAAATATTAAGACCAACTCCTCCGTCTATTAGAACTCACTTGATCTTGGCATTATTGATAAGGACGTCAATGTGTAAAGCTGCATTATGCAGTTGTCAAGGGGATGAATCATCACTTTCAGTAAAAGTGATAGTGTAAGGAAAGGTGATATGTCCCACCATAGCTTGGAATTGGTCTACATGTAGCTTTGTAGGCACTGTAACAGTAGCAAGCACTTTATCTAGGATAACTTTATGCTCAAGAGATAGGTGTAGCAACTCAAATATGGAAATTTGTGCGGGTGTTTTTCCTAAATGCTCTATGAGGTTATACTATGAAGTTGGTGGAGTGGGTTTTGAATTAGGACCTCTAAGGGTGATTGTGCCTTTGTGGGTAGTAACCTTGCAATCATGTGCTTTTCCTTTTATAATGAAAGTGTTTACATGATTATCAACCTCACTGATGTTATGTATGGTATAGTCATACTTAGTAGTAGTAGTATAGTTTACACCATCACCAGATTCAAGGGCCTTTCCTTTATCCTTGTCATGCTTAGGGAAAGGGTTCTTAAACACCTCGTGATCAGAGTTACCAGAAGGAGTGTGTCCGTCAACCACTATCTTACCATCATCAATAAGGTCCTGTATTAGATGTTGAAGTTTATTGCAACTATTAGTCTTATGTCCTTTATGTCTATGATAGTCACAAAAGTGATTCTCATTCCACCATGGGGGTTTAACTTGTGGATTATATTCCTTTATTTCAGGTAGCATTATAATATTGATTTCAAGAAGTTCTTTTAATGCGGATTCAAGTGATTGTCCCAATGGTGTAAAATTTCGTTTAGGGAAACTTCTTTGTTTTTCTTTTCCTTTATCTGAAGATGAACCTTTGAGGTTATAAACAGGTGATGATGTTTTAGTTGTTTTTTCATCAACAACTCCATCATTGACTACATTCTTGTTCTTTACCCAAAAAGGTGTCTTGTTGTTCGAATTTGATTTTTGATCTCTATCATTATTAAGTTTTATGGTTCCATCATCAATGAGAGTTTGTTCAATTCAGAATCCCATTTCTATGGCATCATCAAAGGAATCCAAGCATTTGAGGTGAAGTTCCCTTCCAATTTCTTTGTTCAAATTTTGACAAAAGAGGTCAACCAATTCTTGATCAGGAATGACATAAGGTAATTGTTTTGTCAAATGTCTCCATCTTTGCAAAAATGACACAAAAGATTCACTTGGTTTTTGTTTGGTGTTGAAAAGGTTTGTCATGGTCACTTTAAAGTCACAATTGAAACTATAATTGGAGACAAATTTATCAGCCAATTCTTGAAAGGATTTGATGGTCAGGGGTAATCATGAAAACCATTCCATAGCTTCTCCTCCTAGACTACAGGGGAATAATCTCATAATGTATGTTTCATCAACTGCAAATTCCATGGTAGTAGGACAAAATTGTCTTAAGTGATGTTTAGGATCCCCTTTTCCATTATATTTTTCAAGTTTTGGTATGTCCCAATGGTTAGGAAAAGGTGGCATTGGTATGCTTGGATCAAATGGATAAGGACATATATCTTCAATGGAGAACTTATGAGATGATGATTTACAGTTCTTAAGGGTGTCCAATTCTTGTCTCAATGTTCTAAGCTCATCCAAAATAGGATCATTTGTTGGTGTGGGTTTTGAGGTCTTTGAAGATCGCTTGTAACCTGGTTGTAGATAAAAGGGTCTATGATGTTTGATTCTACCATTGTTTTTTGTTTTGGGATGTTTAGATTCACTAGATTCAGGTTGGTCATTCATCGTGAGTAGTGACATGTCAAAATCAAGAGGCATTTTGATTCCTTCATCAACAAGGGCTTTGAAGTATTGTTGTGGGTTATGTTTGACTACCTCCATAAGAAATTTAGTGAATATATGATCCTTAAGTGCTCCTTCTATATTGGATATTGATGTGAGCTGAAATGGTGGTTCTTACTCCATCTCCATTGTCTCCCTATCACCAAGATCTTTATTCATGCATTTTCTCTCAGATTTTATAAGCACAAAATGCAATAAAGAGGCTATGATGAATGAGAAATGTAATCAAGATGCAAAGATGGTATGAGTATGTAAATTTGTGAGAAGAATTTGTGAGGGCTAAAATGAGAGGAAAATCCCATTTAAATAAGATTTCCCTGAGGATGGAGAGGGGTTGAAGATGAAATGTGGGATAAAAGATGTGAGAGAAGGAAATGTCATTATCCCACATTGTTGGGTTAAATGTTATGGATGAGAATGAAAGTGATAAAGGGTTATTAGATTAAAAATGTACCTAAATGATTAAATATGCTTTACTAAAATGCAATATTTCATGAATGATTTATGCAAATGATATGATTAATATGCAAGTTATGATAATTAGTTTATTTTGAAATGATAATCAATGACTATGATAATTGATTTATTAATGGAGATGAATATGAAACAATTATGGATGGTAATGATAATTGATTTAATATGGAAATGATGTTTATGACTTATTATGCAAATGGATTATGAATGATTATGATTTATTATGCATTATGCATTATGAATGATCATGTGGTGATAATATTTTAATGATGTGATGATTTAACGAAATGCAATATGAGGTGGACGATATATGCAAGTGATGTGATATAAATGATAATATAGTTTTATTATGAAATGTCAGTGAATGATTATGATAATGAATTTATTATTTTAATGAATGATACTGCAAAGATGATAATGCGATAGATGCAAACAATAATGAGATGATTTAATGATTTGATGAAATGCATGAATAGAAGAAATTATTGAATAAATTGATCATTTTAATCAATAGATGAATAATGCTTAGAAGTAATTAGGGAATGGAGATTTGAGTGTCTACAAAATAGAATTCTTTTACACAGTAAAATTTATGAGGAATCTAAAGATAGCTTTGAGATTTGTAGCAAATATAGTTCTTTGTATATCTTATTAGGTCTCTAGGATTCACTGGCTAAGAATTGCAAATTAAAATTTGAATGATCGCAAACTTCTCTATTTTTTTTATCATTAAAACTTGAATTTAATTATTAGTCACAATTTAGCATACATTTGTACTTTTTTTTAATATCCACTCATTTTAATCAAGTGTTCTCTAGTTTTAAGTAGTGTAAACCTTAGATTCTATACTAGAAATCACAACACAATTTTAGAAAAAAACATCTTAATTTCCTCTCAAGATTGTTACTATGTATCATAACCTATATGCATCATAATATCATTTCACGTTTGGGAAGTGAAAATTACATTTGAAATTAATAAAAATTTAAGTCCAGCCAACAAATTCAAACTTCACCATAGCAATATAAAAACTAAAATAACAATATAAGTATAAATACATACGAGAGAAATTTCAAAACCAGATATCTAAGTTAAACACACTCTTCACTAAAATCTAAGCAAAGAAGGTATCCTTGTAGAGCAATATTTATAATAAAATATTCACATTTATTTGTCCTTCAAATATATGCTCCTCCTTTCCAAAATTACGAAATAATTTCTAAATGGTCTTCATGTTTCTCACTTACAAGATGCTGAACTTTTCTCTTATGTAATAACGCATTTATGTTGGCTTTATACAACTATGACAGTTTCAACCTAATCCTTTTCCTCAACAATTTAATTTGTTATTAGCGTATGACCCACATGTTAGCACATGCAAAAATCTTCATTTCTTTAGAAAAACCCAAGTTTTAGATTTTTCAAAATTTGGTTGTGTTGAATTTATTGTGCTTTCAAATTTTTGGTGATCCTTTTTTGTCTGCATACCTTAAGGTTTCCCTGGCCCCCAAAGTTCAAGTCCTTGAGGAAATACCTAATTTTTAGTTTTTTCAGTCTTTTGAGCCTTTAGGTTACCAATGTTACCTATACCTTCATGTTCTTGAAGGTGTGTTGTAGGCAACATTCCCAACTCTCGACACCCAACGAAGAATGCATTCTAAAATTGCCTGGGTAAATTTCTTTCGAGCTTTTAGGTTTTTGATCTTCTCCTTGTTCCCTTATTTTCAACCCACTCCCATATACATTCCTCTCGACTCCTAATCCCCAAAGTCTTCCTCTTTCGCAATTGCCCAAGTCCATTTCATCAAATTTTGGCCTTCGGGTCTTCTCTTTATGTTCTTTCATTCTTGACATTTGTTAAGTGTCACTCCCAATCCCCAAAGCCCAATTTCTCCTTTATATCCTGCATTCTTCCAAATTTCTTCACCAATCTTATAGACTGTGGCACCCCTTTTCCTCTCTTTAGCAAGTGGTTAGTTGTGGAGTCTTGATCATCGACAAGAAGCAAGGTAAGATCTATAGGGCAAGTTAAATTATCAACCAAGTGTTTTGTCAAAGTATTTAGTGGTTTGCAGAACCATGCTTAGCTTCGACAGGGGTTCACAAAACCTCTCATTTCTCTGATAAAGTTCTAAAGTTCTTCATGATGGCCAACAAACATAGGAGCAAAGAAGGTGGCCAAGTAAGTAAAAAAATTATTTTGACATCTCCAAGAGGTTTCAAAACCTATGTCGATTGTCGATGAGGTTCTCAAAACTTCAATATGCACCAACAAGGTTTGTCGAATAAGAAAAAGAAAAGAAGCAAAGAAAGTTTAACATTGACAATTTTGGTGATTTTTAAAACCACTATTGACTTCGATGAAGGTTCTTAGAACCTATCTTATCTCTAATAAAGGAGTATGAAGACCAATGAACAAAGGGAGAGGGAATTGAAATGTTATGGTTCAACATTTTCATTAGTTCTAAGAACCGCTATTGGCTTTGATGAAGTTCCATTGAACCACCATTTTCTCCAAAACATTTTTTTGAATGCATATTTTCAACTCAAGAGTCGCCTTTAATGCTTCCAACTACTCCATCTACCATTTCCAAAGTTGGATTCCCTAGGATGGTATTATGAATACTTCTCTAGGTCTTGTAGGTTGGTTGGCATGGAGGCCATGCTTATTTATTATTGCCTAAAACATCTTTTGTTGCTTCAAAAGCTTTCAATCATCCTCTATTGTAGATTTTAAGGGATCTTCTACAATCTAGCCACTCTTCCTAAATGTTAGAAATCCTTCAACCTATTATTGGACATTCACCACACATTTATAAATGGTATTGTACACAAAAAATTATTTTCTTATCTGCACTTATGCTTAGGGGTAGGTCTTGGGTGATGTGTCATCTTAGTTATGCTTGATATATAAATGCAACTTTTATTTTTATTTCAAGGGTTTTGTTCTATTTTGGAAGAAATAGGGACATGTAAAGAGGAAATTGGTTTTAGTCTATAACAGGGGAAGGTCCTTCTCTATCAGTCATTACATTATAATGCTCTTGTAATCTAATTTTCAACATATATGAATGTATACTACTATGTAATTGTATCCAACTTTGTAATGTAACACTTTTGAATCAAGTAATCAAGGATTATGTAGGCTCTTAAAGCACATTTGTTATTTGAATTTTCTTCTATTTGTTGTTCATTCAAGGGGTGGTGTAAATTCTTGCATGTGGATAGTAGGAGTGTTATTATTTCAAATGGATTCTTAAGTATGGTTGCATAGTAGGCTCATAGTGATCTAGTTGTCATAAGGTAACAAACACTGAGTAGATCATTAGGTTATGTTATAGCATTATGATATAAAATGCATGATATGTGATTCTATAGCCCAATGATAGACATCAGTCAATTTTTTGCAATTCTCACTCCCTAGACAGTTCACAATCTTTAAATCATATTATTTATTTTTTGTTTTATTTTATGTAAATGATATGTTTCATCTCACGCATAAACCTAATGTCACTATAGTTTCATCAATACCTTTTCCAAACTCTAACCAGTTCTTGTTATAAGGCATGAGAATAATATATGTTAGGTGCTATAATATAACCTTATTTCATATCCACATTCAATACCATATATAGGGAAACCCACCTAGGTTCTACAAAGGTTGAAGTGTAGAGAGTAACTATCTTGAGGGTGGTTCTCTGTTAGTTGGCCAATAGCTTGAAGTGTTTGATCATAGGACATGTTGAATCTTTAGAAAACTTCAGGCTATCAATTGAAAGCACCAAAACCACAAACTTCATAGAAAAATAAACTTTAAAACCAATTCCAGGGGCTTGGACCTATTTTTCATTTGTGATGAAATTCAAATCCATATTTTGGGATCCAATGCTTAGAAGTCTAAGAAGGCATTTTGCACCTTCCAAAAAAATTATAGAAATTATCATTTGCCTCAAATGAGCCATTACTTTTGGAGTAAATTCTTCAGTCATAGGTAAACATTAAAATGTGTTGTGTCACTTCCACATGGTACTATTAGATCCCCTAGATTCATAAACCCACTTGCCTCTATAGACTAACATCCAAATTGGGTCCATGTGCATCTTGCAAAGGACTACAAAATCCTACTCGTGGTGTTGATTTTGATTAATTTGAGGAACCCTCCAAAAGATAAACAAGTACTTCAAAATAGCTCACAACATAAGCATAATCACATCAACAACCATTGGTAAAGACATAAATCAATATAATATTTTCTCTCTCTTGAGCTACTACGTTTACCTACCACCTACCTTGTTTATGAGTTAGACAATTATGCAAAAAAGGATTTTTATTTTTTGATGTATATGTTAATTTACAAAATCAAATTTGATGATTAAGAAATATTCAATAATAAAAAAATAAGGATAGATCTCCAACCCCAAAGTATAGATGGACATACGTGCCTATTAGCCCTTAGCATTTCCTTCGGTGACATGTATTATATGGGTTACAATATCCTTGTCTACAAATATAGTATCCTTGTCTACAAATTCAACTTCTAGAAACTCGTTGATAATTAAGAGACTATAAATATAACTACTCTCTAGCATGACCAAAATTTTATGTATGTGATCAATCTAAGGCTTCCCTAATCTCTAAGAAAAACAAGAAATAACACTAACATAACTACAACATTAAAAAATGTAAAGCATAAATATTGGCAACAAGTAATAATAGAAATGAGCATACAACTTGTGTGTAAGTCCAAGGTGGTGCAGTAGTGCAAATACTCAATGATGCATTATGTAACTTTTATCTATGAAAAATCTTCGTCTGAGACATGAAAATGCATAAATAACAATAAATAAAGCAATCTTACTGACACAAACTAGCTCATATTTGGTTTTGGCACAATGGTCTCTCCCTTAGGTGGCTAGCTAAGACCAAGTCCTAGTAGTAGATTGCTAGAAGGTAGCAATCCTCAAGTTTTTAGTGATTCCTAGAAACAAGGGATGAGGGGTACCTGGGCTACATAGTATCAAGAGGGTTATATCCTTTGGATAATTGGATGTAAGTGCTAGAGAAAATTTGTTGATATTGAGATCTAAATAATGTGAATAGATAATTTTGGAAGGGCAAGAAGTGGCCTATTGATATCATTGTAAACACCTAAAAAGGTGGAAGGATAATGTGTTTGGTTGCAGTTGAACACATCAAGGAAGCCTAAAAGACCTATTAAGAGCCTAGGGAATATTTAGCTCAAATCAAATGTATCAAATAATAGATATAGAAACAAGCATACAACTTGTGTGGAATGAATACTTAGAGGTGCAACCCCTCAAATATGCAGGGTGATCCCACAAGATTGGTTTACAATTAGTTTGAGGAAGGGAAAATGCATTTTCGATGGGAAAACACTTTAAGGGGTTCGCTAGAAGGGGGGGATTCTAGCGAACCCCCCGAACCCCCCTTTAATGGTTTTTTTCTTTCTTAATTGTTTTTAAAGGGAGTTCACTAGAAGGAGACTTCTAGAAGAACCCCCTTCATGAAACCCTTTTTATCTCCCCCACCTCACTCTTAAAATTCTACAAAAATTTCCTTTCAGACTTCAGGTTAGAAAGATGAAAATAGAGATCCAACTTCACAAACCCAACTAGATGATGGTATTCCTCATATCCAAATTATCAAATATAATTTTAATATATTTTGGTTTTATTGTTTTTAGTTTAATTAAACATAGGTTTTCACTTAGAAAATCAAAGCTCTTTATTTTACATGTGAAAAAAATATGATTATCAAAAGAAATCTGAAAAATATCTATACAAGATATTTGATGTCATGATCCAACAAAAAAAATGAATTTGCGATATATACAAAAAAATTGTATGTTAGCAAGTAAACCTATGTCTAAATTGTAACTAGTTTGACTTCCAAAACTTAATTAAGAAAAAAATATTGAATAAAACACTATGAAACCAATTGCATGCACTAGATATCATAGTTATGAATCTAAATTTGAAAAAAAAAAAACATTTTATCCTTCATAGAAAAAAAAGTTATGTGTTATCAAGTACACGTCACCTTTAAAAATGTTGTTTATTGTTAAAAACTAGTTTTCGAATGAGATGGATAAAGAAACACAATTTGATTCCAAAAATTTTAAAATATATATATTTAGAATCTACAGACAAAATTTCACAACTCACTAGTTTGCATCATCTTCAAATTCTTCATGGTTTAGCAACTATAGGTGCCCGGAAGTGAAGATTTAGATAAAAAAAAAATCAGTTCAATGTCCAATTTGGCCAAAAAGTGTAAACCACTATTATGGGATCGCCCTCCATTGAGAGGATTCAATTTATGCAAAGGTTAGTCCAAGAGATGCAAATGCATAAATAACAATAAATAAAATAGTATTACCAACATAGAGTAGATCTAACATAGTTACATGGTGCAATGGTATCTCCCTTAAATGGCTAGTTGAGACTGAGTCTTGGTAGGAGACTGGTAGAATATAGAAAACCTCAAGTTTATAGTGATTCCTAGCAACAAGAAATATAGAGCACCTTGCCTACATTGTAAAAAACATATTCTCTAGACAATCAAATTTGAGTGGTTGGAAGACAATGTGTCTAGTCATAATTGGACATGTCAAGGAAGCCGAAAATGTAGGAAAGGCCTATGGAACATATTCTATTGAAACCAAAAACATCAAGAAGGTGATGTAGTCCCAAGTTGAATGGTTTTACTAAACAACTAAACCAAGAAGCTATTCAAACTTATAAACACTTTAATGAAAATATTACTTTATTAATTGTAGCATTGTACATTATCAACCCCAACAATTTTACATTATATTGACACCCTATTTTTCCTATAACATATTATAATAATATTTTATTCATTTCAAGGCTAGATTATAAAAATATATTAAATTCCACGACATCTCGACAAATTTGGGGCAAATTTACCTAGTCAAGGGTGGCGGTACCCTTGACCTAAGGGTGACCTATTTCAAATTCTAACATTTTGGGTGTCAACCTTTCATGTTATAAATTGACCCCAAGTCAACCTATATTCAAAAATATCAATCCAAATGCATATATAAAAAAAAAAAAAATCTTATTTGAACATTAGGAAGAAACCATGGACAAAGAGCTATTATGATCAATCATGTTATTATTATGAAGATTTATTAAGTTATCCTCTACATGCTAGCTACAACAATCTATTATGTTTTGTGGAATAATCTATTATAGGTTTCAAGCAATTCAAGCATCCATCAAACAACCTTTGGAGGCAATTTATGGTGTGAACATCACTTCAATAGAGAATTCATACCAAGGTAACATTACCATGTATCATTTATTGTTTTAGTCAATTATTGGTCATTTGGCCTCTGCTCGGCCTAGGGTAAGCCCTCTCTACCATCATCATTTGTTATACGTGGAGGTGGAAACACCAAAATAGGGTTTGACTTAGGAAAGCCCCTATACAACACAATCATTCCCCCTCTTTTCATCTGTGCAAATCAGTCTGAAGGTTTCATCAAGGGACATCTAAATTATAGGATCGCTCCCCACCAAAATATGTTTGGAATAGGATTCCATTTAATTTCAATCCTAAACATTATTTATTTCATGTATCTCCTAAGTCCTTGGAATGTGTTCAGCAACACTAGGATTAGGAAGAGAATAATATTTGATGTAATAATCATGTTAATTGACATTTGTAATTATTTCTAATTGTTAGGAGCATGTGGGGATGCCTTGGAGTTAGCTCCTACAAAATAGGAGCACATGGGTGCACACATGGGAGGTGGGATCCACCTTGGTTCAGTTGACTGGTTGGTGAATTGAGTACACTTCATAAATGCATCCTAGGTTCCTACAAAATAGGGATTTTGATTTATTCATGTTGAGTACCTATAAAATAGGGTTTGAAGTTCAGTTGAAGTTTAGTTGAAGTTTAATTAAAGTTCAATTGAAGTTTAGTTGAAGTTTAATTAAAGTTCAATTGAAGTTTAGTTGAAGTTTAATTAAAGTTCAATTGAAGTTTAGTTGAAGTTTAATTAAAGTTCAGTTGAAGTTCAGTTCAATTCAGTTTCGCTTAGTTTAGTTTAGTTCAGTTCAGTTTAGTTCAGTTCAGTTATCTTTAGTTAGTTTTAGTTGAGTGCTAGTTGACTTCAGTTAACTTGGAATGCATGGATAATGACTTGAGTTGCATGATAGATAACAGGGACTACCTTCAGTTAACAGGGGATAACCATTCTTGCATGAATGGTGTTGAGAAATGTTTCAGTTAACAAGAATTGACTTGGACCCATCTTTGGCGCCCAAGTTGACTTCTTGGAATTAACTCCTTTGCATGTTAAGATATTTCAGATGGCTGAGTTAAGTGGGGCCCTCTTTTGGGCGCCAACTTTGAGGATAAGCTTTGAAGATATTTATAGAATAAAGGTTGAGTTATGACTTCAGTTTGGGATGCCCAAATGGATGAAGGAGATAATTTGACAATGTTCTTCACGGTAGAACTCTACTTGCAAGAGATAGGTGTACCTTTTAGGGATAGTGATTGAGCATTGTTATTGTAACTCATTTGGAGTCTACAATGTTGATTAAATCCTATTTATCTCAAGCAAGTTGAAGAGAGTTATGATCAGTTTTATTGCAGGTTGTGAAGAAGTTTTGGTGAAGACAAAAGAGGCATTCTCAAGAAAGAATTGAAGCTATTGTAATCTACTTCAAAGATTGAGTAACAGATTAATTCTTGGTGAAGTTTTTACCCGAAAGGGTTTCTCCATGTTATATGCTTGTGTAATCTTTCTAATATCCTGTCTACTTCTTCTATCAACTTCTGTCTACATTCTAGAAACAATAAAATGGATTAATCAGATAATCACCCACAAAGAATCTGTAACAAAGGAAAAGCATATTTAGATCAGCAATATTAAAGTTTTACAAAGTATTAAGCTAAGAAATCAGCTCAATTTTCAACATTTGGTATCAAAGCTGAGGTTGGGTAGAGTATTGGGACACCTTTCTCTTAAAGATTGAAGGATTTTTTAGCTTAGTGGGAGCTTTTATTATTTTGGTTATTTGCTAATTTTGGAAATAAGTTTTATTACAATGGGTTCTACTTCTCATTTAGATATTGAAAGGTTCAATGGATCTGGCTATGAGATGTGGAAATTAAAAATGGAAGATCTCCTTGAACAGAGAGGTCAGTGGTTAGTTGTAGGTAATAAGACAAAGACACCTTCATCTATGTCAGATGAGGATTGGGCTAAGCTTGATAAGAAGGCAAGAGGAACCATAAGATTATGTCTTGCTGATTTTGTTCTCTTGAATGTTTCAGATGAAAAGAGTGCATTTTATTTTTGGAAGAGGATAGGTGATATCTATCAAACTAAAAGCCTTACTAATAAATTGTATCTAAAAATATAGTTATATTCTTTAAAGATGAAAGACGGTGATTTTGTTGCACATCATTTAAATGCTTTTAATTTGATTCTGAGTCAATTAGCATCTGTAGATGTAAAGCTAGAAGATGAAGATAAATGCATATTGTTACTTTTGTTGCTATCAGTGGTAGTGGTGCAGATCCTAAGATGGAAAATATAATTCCTACTCTCTTGTCAAAGGAGATGAGGAGGAAGTCTAAAGAGGAAATCCAAGATGTCCTATTTGTAAGAGGTAGGCCTGAGAAAAAGGAACCTAAGGGAGACAAGGAAGAAAAGGGTAAGTCCAAAGGACGGTCTAAAACCCCTGGTAAGAGTAAGGTAAAGTGTTGGAACTGTGGGAAACCGAGACATGTGAAGAAGGATTGTAAGAACAAGAAAAAGAGTTATGATTCTTCTACAGAGGAATCCTTAGATGACAATAATGATGCATTGGTTATTTCAGCTAATATTGTTTGTGATAACTATTTGCTTGATGTTACAGAGTGATCTTCATGGAGAGGATGGTAGTCATGATGCCATGTGTGACTCGGTACCACGGTTCAGTGGGAGTTGTTGGAAGTGACGTAGATGCATCATTAGTATGGTTATCTTCATGTGATTGAGGATATGTTTTCTTGGTTTAGAGTGGTTGTTATTATGTCATGGTTTACTCTTGTTTCATTTAGAGTTTGACATGGTACTTGTTCTCTTGAGACTAGGATGTTTAAGTAAGTTATGATGCATGTGATCTCCTTGGAGGAGATGGTTAGATCATGGATGTCATGTTTATGTTTCTAATTCATGATTGGAGCTTTGACATTGATCGTAGTAGTTCTCTTTGTATTGGGTACATTAATCATTTGCTTGATTACTTCATGATGGTGTTGTGTTGCATTTGGAGTTTGGCATGGATTGGTTGGTTATAGGTCCTCATGGATACTTGGAGAAATAGGCGAGGTTTGAGTTCTCTTATGGTAAGAGATATATGTTGGAATGGTTACATGTAAGAAATTTTTTTTCAACAGTAAAGACCAAGAAGCCTACACCTTGGTTGGACATGAGTTCAACACACTTGGCAGTTCTTTATTTGAGAGCTATTTTCTCATTATATATTTCAAGATGTGTTATGTTTCATGCTTTGATTTCTCATGGGATTGAGTTGATTCATGGATGAATATGGAGACTCATTTAAGGATGGTTTAGCATAAGTTTATATGTTTTATCTTTCATAGATATGGATCTTGAGCTATGGATAGTTAGTTTTGGAGGATTCATGTTGAGGGATGTTATGACATAGTTTATGGGCTGATTTCCAATTATGGGGATGGTTACCTTGAGTTTGATCTTCTTGGTTTAAATATTATGGTTTTACTTGACATTTTGGGAGTTGTATTGTTAACAACAGATTCTTTGACTATGTTGAGGCCATGGATAATCTTCATTTAGAAGATGGTTATCACGATGTCATGGATAGCTTGGTTACATGTTTCAATGGGAGTTTTTTGACAATGATGGTTTGATGTTTATCTTGTTGCCATGTATAGCTCAGTATCACGGTTTAGTGGGAGCTTTTGTAAGATATGGTTATCTTCATGAAATTTGAAGAGGATGTAGTTCTTTGTGGTTTTGAGTATTAATCATTTGCTTGGAGCTTCATGATTATGCAGGTTGCATTTGACGTTGGCATGAATTGTTTGGTGAGTACTCATGGATACTACAGAGACTTCAGAAAGGTATTGATTGAAAAATTTGACACTTTAATCAATGTTGCAGAGAAGTTCTCGTGGTGCAGGAAGGTCATTGGCCTTGAGTCCTGTACTTGATTAAATGATTCCTTGTTTTTTGAATAATTACAATGATAATTTCAAGTGGGAGAATGTTGGGAATAGGATGCCATTTAATTGCAATCCTAAACATTATTTATTTCATGTATCTCCTAAGTCCTTGGAATGTGTTCAACAACACTAGGATTAGGAAGAGAATAATATTTGATGTAATAATCATGTTAATTGACATTTGTAATTATTTATAAGTGTTAGGAGCATGTGGGGATGCCTTGGAGTTAGCTCCGACAAAATAGGAGCACATGGGCACACACATGGGAGGTGGGATCCACCTTGGTTCAGTTAACTGATTGGTGAATTGAGTACACTTCAGAAATGCATCCTAGGTTCCTACAAAATAGGGATTTTGATTTATGCATGTTAAGTACCTATAAAATAGGGTTTGAAGTTCAGTTGAATTTTAGTTGAAGTTTAGTTAAAGTTCAGTTGAGGTTTAGTTAAAGTTCAGTTGAAGTTCAGTTCAATTCAGTTTAGTTATCTTCAGTTAGTTTTAGTTGAATGCTAGTTGACTTCAGTTAACTTGGAATGCATGGCTAATGACTTGAGTTGCATGATAGATAACAGGGACTACCTTCAGTTAACAGGGGATGACCATTCTTGCATGAATGGTGTTGAGAAATGTTTCAGTTATCAAGAATTGACTCAAACCCATCTTGGGTGCCCAAGTTGACTTCTTGAAATTAACTCCTTTGCATGTTAAGATATTTCAGATGGCTGAGTTAAGTGGGGCCCTCTTTTGGGTGCCAACTTTGAGGATAAGCTTTGAAGATATTTACGGAATAAAGGTTGAGTTATGACTTCGGTTTGGGACACCCAAATGGATGAAGGAGATGATTTGACATTGTTCTTCACGATAGAACTCTACTTGCAAGAGATAGGCGTACGTTTTAGGGATAGGGCTTGAGCATTGTTATTGTAACTCATTTGGAGTTTACAATTTTGATTAAAGCCTATTTATCTCAAGGAAGTTGAAGAGAGTTATGATCAGTTTTATTGCAAGTTGTGAAGAAGTTTTGGTGAATGCAAAAGAGGCATTCTCAAGCAAGAATTGAAGCTATTGTAATCTACTTCAAAGATTGACTAATAGATTAATTCTTAGTGGAGTTTTTTCCCGAAAGGGTTTCTCCACGTTATATGCTTGTGTAATCTTTCTAATATCCTGTCTACTTCTATCAAATTCTGTCTACATTTTACAAACAGTAAAATGGATTAATCAGATAATCAACCACAAAGAATCTGTAACAAAGGAAAAGAATATTTAGATCAACAATATTAAAGTTTTGCAAAGTATTAAGCTAAGAAATCAGCTCAATTTTCAACAAAATAGCCTCCTAACACATCATATGAGAATTAAAAATTAACATGGAGTTAATGAGTATATCACTAGTTGCCTTCCTCCTAAGATGGGAAATTGGAATCTTTTCCATATTTTTTCACTTTTTTATTTTTATTTTAGTTTTTTTCCTCCTTCCCTAGCCTTTTTTATCATTTTTTCTTTAATATTTTTTCTTGGTGCATATGGATTTATTGTTTCCAACAATTGTGACAAGTACGTGAAAACACAAAGAAAACTATAACCTACCATCTGAACTTTGCAAACCCTAAAAAGTAGCATCTCTAGTCAAGGGTGCCCCTATCCTTGACCCTCAAATTCAAACCCAGTTTTTAATTGCAAGTTCCTCTATGTCTCCATTTTCCAGATCTATAATTGTCCCATCAATTTTTTTTGTTTGTGTGATAAATTACATTTTTAGATCTAGGTTTTTTATCAAATAGGCTTTTTTAAATACACATAAAAATTCTCTTTTTTGCAACTCAAAAGGACCAAACCCTAGGAGATTGACTCTCCCTTGTGGCAGCTAGCCAATCATCAAACCCTATTTGGTTTGTGCTCGAATGTGGAGTCAAAGGAAAAGAGGTAATCCTATTTAATCTACTAGTTAGATCTAGCATCACTTTTTCCACTTCACATTAACTTGCAATAAAACTCATTGCAATAGGAGTACAAATTGTTACATGACATCATAGTCCAATGTTATTACGTTTCTTCACACAATCCTTGGCTCTCAAGCCTTACAAATTTCATGATTTCCAACCTTCACATTGAAAACCTCTTCTTCTAACTCTGGCAAAAGGATTCCAAAAGAAAACCCTTTACAATGAATGGAGATCCCAATTTATAGAGTAACATGCCAAAGGTAGTGACCACCCATGTCTAAACATGATGGGGCACATGTCACTCCTTAATTTACCATGAAATCTAAGTGCAAGGCTATTATAACCACCTATTTGGCATTTTTATTACGTTTTGGAAAGAAATGCAAAAAATCGAGGGGATCTTAGATATGTTCATGTAGTAGGAAGTTTCACCCTAGGTCTTTGTGCAAGAAAAATCAAACACAAAGTGAAATTGTGGAGATTTGAATGGTTCTTGGATGTTGTAGGATTTTGAGGGGCATGTGGATATATCCACATAGCAAGGAGAGTTCTGCAAATCTTGATTTTATAGAGACTAGGGCAATTGAGATGATTGCGAGATTTTGAGGTACAATCGAATAAGATATGAACACATAGGGAAGTTTTGCATTAAATACACTTAATCGAGAGATGTGGAGAAATAGGTGTTGCAAGGTATGTCTCCTTGGTCTCCTTGTGTTGTGCAACACAACACTTGGGTTCGTGACATGGCTTAACTGCCTCTCATGGATTCATTAACTCTAACAGTTGTATCAGGCATTAACAAGTTGATCTTTTGGTGCAACGACAACCGTATGTGCAACAATTGGTATCAGAGCCTGGGTCATGGGTTTGAACCCCTCACTTGCATTGGGGGGGTTGTTGCAAGGTGTGTGCCCTTGGTCTCCTTGTGTTGTGCAATGCAACACTCAGCTTTGTGACATGGCTTAACCGCCTCTCGTGGATTTATTAACTCTGGTGATTGTATTCGGCATTAATAGGTCGATCTTTTGGTGCAACGACAATCGTTTGTGCAACAATAGGGGTCATAGGGAGCACACATAATTAAGGGATGACTGGACAAGATCCATTAATGCAAGAAAGTTCCACAATTGGGAAAGTTTGCAAAAAAATGAAGGGATTAGGATACTACGAGGAATCAAGGATGACTTAATGGAATCTAGATGCAGGATATAGTTGAACACAATATCCAAAAAGGCATGAAAACTCTACAATTGGAAATGAGAAAAATAAAGGAAGAAAATGGGATCAAAGAGGAATTGTAGGGATCTGATAGGGATTTGGATCACCCCAAAAATTATGTAATTGCCTAGATAGGGTAAAAATTCTATAACTCTCTAACTTGCTCAATTTAGATCAACTCTTTCCCAAATTTGAAACATAGGCACCTAAGTAGCTTCTTAACAAGGTAATGTTGTCATTTGGCCATGAACCAACTTAAAATATCTAGTATTTGATCATCCAATCCTACAACCAAAAAAAAAGAAGCAAACGACAACAACAAAAAATAGGGACTTTTTTTATTGATAAGGATTGTAATTGAACCCCAATGCTCCTGCATTAGACACATCAAATAAGAATTTTGTGAGCATAGCTCACAAAATAGAGCCTGATGGTAGAACCCTTCCATATTGCAAATAACCTAAAAAAAACTCCATTACTAAAGCAGGTTCATCAAAAAAGTTCCTCCTTCACCACTTTCAGCATTTGGCTGGGACAAGTGTCATCCTCCTCCACCTAGTTTGTTCTCCATTCCTCTTCCTACTCGTGGAACTATCAACCATAATCCAACCTCATCATCTCATAACACCCCTTTATTATCCTTCTTCTCCTCATGGGATTCAATCTACTATAGTCCAACCTTCTCCTCTAAATACTCCTCCACCTAATATTCCTCACCTTCTCACTCCTCTTGATTCCTCTCCTCCCTTTGGTGGGATTTAATCCATCATGTTCTAGCCTTCCCCACTTGAAATATTATTCCCTTTATTTCATTCACACCATCCTCCACGACATTTGAATATAAATAATGAAATCTAATCACTTCCATCTGCTCATTTGCACTCACTCTCCACACTTCTTCTCCATTAACAATGCCTTCTCGGGCATCTCTTCTCCCTCTTGTACTACCTTATTTATAGGTATCTATCCCTCATCACCTATGTTGTTATATTTTCTACCCTCTTTTCCTCTACTTGCTTCATAGCCAATCCCTTTATGCTATATTGTTTTGTACTCTCCATCGCATGCATGTCCTCCAAGGGACAATTGCTTCTTCTACACCGTTATCTTCTTCAACTTCTAATTCTACTATAATCTCTTCTTCATGCAAAAATTAAACCATTAATGCCTCCGTGCGTTCACTAAGACACGCTTTTGCAAATCCTTTTTCTTTTTGATCCTCTACGCATATAGTTTCCTTTACACACACAAGTTCATCTTCTTCACACTTTCCTACTCAGGATTTTGTTTACACACAAATATTTGCTAAAAAAAAGAATGGGAATCAACCTTACCCACCTTTTCTTCTTCTCTTCTCCTTTTCATCGCACTTCTCTAGTCTCCCTCAAACCTTTTAGCATACTCCGCATCTCACTAATTCTTTCCTTGAATACTATTTCTCTCCTCACAAGAGTTGAAATCCCTAACACCTTTCCCATAGGTAGATTCGTACTCTTTCTTTTTCTTGACATATTTTCATACATACAATCTCACAATCTACAACTTGCACACACTTGCAGGTACTAAATAAACTCACAAAACATCAGTTACAAGTCCTCTTTAATACCTGCAACAAAAACCTCACACACAACCTATCCCCTACCCAACAACTTGATTTTGGAAGATGCTTCCTCTACCCACTCTCTCTCTCAATGGGGGAACTTTATTCCTTCTACACGAGCTTATCTCTATTGGAGGACAACTGACACAACATCACAATTACATGACTCCTACAAAAAACTCACACACAAACTCACCTATCCTCTACCCAACATGAACCATAGAATATGCACCTCGTTGCTTCCTCTACTAACTTCTACCATGGAGGATGTCATTGCACTTTCTACCCAACTTTAATTCTTATTGGAATACAACAAACACGCTTTCATCCCTCAAACTCTATCAACACACACAACCTCAACTAGCAACATTTCACTCCTCAACACACCCCAGTGATCCAATTGCACTTTGATGTCGTTTGTTGTATTCCCAAGTTAATTTTTTTTTACCAAACTATTGAACCAACTAGCTATTCAAACTCATAAACACTTTAATGAAAATATTCTTTTATTAACCTACAATAAAACTCATTGCAGAAAGAGTACATATTGTTACATGAAATCACAATCCAATGTTCTTACATTTCTTCACACAAGACTTGGCTCTCAAGCCTTACAATTTTGATGATTTCCAACCTTACACGTTGAAAGCCTCTTATTCTAACTCTATCATAATGATTTTAGAAGAATTCCCTTTATAATGAATAGGGATCCCAATTTATAGAGTAGCATGCCAAAGGTAGCAGCCACCCACATCCAAACATGATGGGGAATGTGTTACACCCTCATTTTCCCATGAAATCTATGTGCAAGGCTATTATAACTGCATATTTTTTTGTTTTCTTGGCATTTTGGAGAAAAATGTGAAAAAACAAGGGGGTCCTTGATATGTTTGTGTAGCAAGAAGTTCTTCCCTAGGCCTTCATGCAGGAAAAATTTGACACAAAGGGAAATTGTGAAGATTTGAGGGGATCTTGGATGTTGTAGGATTTTGAGGGGCATGTGGATATATCCACATAGCATAAAAGAAAAATCCACTCTTCATTTTGTGAAGAAACTAGGGCAATCTAGATGATTGTGGGATTTTGAGGTATAACCAAATAAGATCCAGATACATAGGGCAGTTTTGTAGTGAAGAAACTTAATTAAGCAATGTCAAAAAATAGGGGTCACAAGGCATTGTAGAGAATCTA
>CM021110.1:325113123-325165770 GCA_007115665.2 Sequoiadendron giganteum
TATTAGTCAATCTTTGAAGTAGATTACAATAGCTTCAATTCTTGCTTGAGAATGCCTCTTTTGCATTCACCAAAACTTCTTCACAACTTGCAATAAAACTGATCATAACTCTCTTCAACTTCCTTGAGATAAATAGGCTTTAATCAAAATTGTAAACTCCAAATGAGTTACAATAACAATGCTCAAGCCCTATCCCTAAAACGTACGCCTATCTCTTGCAAGTAGAGTTCTATCGTGAAGAACAATGTCAAATCATCTCCTTCATCCATTTGGGTGTCCCAAACCGAAGTCATAACTCAACCTTTATTCCGTAAATATCTTCAAAGCTTATCCTCAAAGTTGGCACCCAAAAGAGGGCCCCACTTAACTCAGCCATCTGAAATATCTTAACATGCAAAGGAGTTAATTTCAAGAAGTCAACTTGGGCACCCAAGATGGGTTTGAGTCAATTCTTGATAACTGAAACATTTCTCAACACCATTCATGCAAGAATGGTCATCCCCTGTTAACTGAAGGTAGTCCCTGTTATCTATCATGCAACTCAAGTCATTAGCCATGCATTCCAAGTTAACTGAAGTCAACTAGCATTCAACTAAAACTAACTGAAGATAACTAAACTGAATTGAACTGAACTTCAACTGAACTTTAACTAAACCTCAACTGAACTTTAACTAAACTTCAACTAAAATTCAACTGAACTTCAAACCCTATTTTATAGGTACTTAACATGCATAAATCAAAATCCCTATTTTGTAGGAACCTAGGATGCATTTCTGAAGTGTACTCAATTCACCAATCAGTTAACTGAACCAAGGTGGATCCCACCTCCCATGTGTGTGCCCATGTGCTCCTATTTTGTCGGAGCTAACTCCAAGGCATCCCCACATGCTCCTAACACTTATAAATAATTACAAATGTCAATTAACATGATTATTACATCAAATATTATTCTCTTCCTAATCCTAGTGTTGTTGAACACATTCCAAGGACTTAGGAGATACATGAAATAAATAATGTTTAGGATTGCAATTAAATGGCATCCTATTCCCAACATTCTCCCACTTGAAATTATCATTGTAATTATTCAAAAAACAAGGAATCATTTAATCAAGTACAGGACTCAAGGCCAATGACCTTCCTGCACCACGAGAACTTCTCTGCAACATTGATTAAAGTGTCAAATTTTTCAATCAATACCTTTCTGAAGTCTCTGTAGTATCCATGAGTACTCACCAAACAATTCATGCCAACGTCAAATGCAACCTGCATAATCATGAAGCTCCAAGCAAATGATTAATACTCAAAACCACAAAGAACTACATCCTCTTCAAATTTCATGAAGATAACCATATCTTACAAAAGCTCCCACTAAACCGTGATACTGAGCTATACATGGCAACAAGATAAACATCAAACCATCATTGTCAAAAAACTCCCATTGAAACATGTAACCAAGCTATCCATGACATCGTGATAACCATCTTCTAAATGAAGATTATCCATGGCCTCAACATAGTCAAAGAATCTGTTGTTAACAATACAACTCCCAAAATGTCAAGTAAAACCATAATATTTAAACCAAGAAGATCAAACTCAAGGTAACCATCCCCATAATTGGAAATCAGCCCATAAACTATGTCATAACATCCCTCAACATGAATCCTCCAAAACTAACTATCCATAGCTCAAGATCCATATCTATGAAAGATAAAACATATAAACTTATGCTAAACCATCCTTAAATGAGTCTCCATATTCATCCATGAATCAACTCAATCCCATGAGAAATCAAAGCATGAAACATAACACATCTTGAAATATATAATGAGAAAATAGCTCTCAAATAAAGAACTGCCAAGTGTGTTGAACTCATGTCCAACCAAGGTGTAGGCTTCTTGGTCTTTACTGTTGAAAAAAAATTTCTTACATGTAACCATTCCAACATATATCTCTTACCATAAGAGAACTCAAACCTCGCCTATTTCTCCAAGTATCCATGAGGACCTATAACCAACCAATCCATGCCAAACTCCAAATGCAACACAACACCATCATGAAGTAATCAAGCAAATGATTAATGTACCCAATACAAAGAGAACTACTACGATCAATGTCAAAGCTCCAATCATGAATTAGAAACATAAACATGACATCCATGATCTAACCATCTCCTCCAAGGAGATCACATGCATCATAACTTACTTAAACATCCTAGTCTCAAGAGAACAAGTACCATGTCAAACTCTAAATGAAACAAGAGTAAACCATGACATAATAACAACCACTCTAAACCAAGAAAACATATCCTCAATCACATGAAGATAACCATACTAATGATGCATCTACGTCACTTCCAACAACTCCCACTGAACCGTGGTACCGAGTCACACATGGCATCATGACTACCATCCTCTCCATGAAGATCACTCTGTAACATCAAGCAAATAGTTATCACAAACAATATTAGCTGAAATAACCAATGCATCATTATTGTCATCTAAGGATTCCTCTGTAGAAGAATCATAACTCTTTTTCTTGTTCTTACAATCCTTCTTCACATGTCTCGGTTTCCCACAGTTCCAACACTTTACCTTACTCTTACCAGGGGTTTTAGACCGTCCTTTGGACTTACCCTTTTCTTCCTTGTCTCCCTTAGGTTCCTTTTTCTCAGGCCTACCTCTTACAAATAGGACATCTTGGATTTCCTCTTTAGACTTCCTCCTCATCTCCTTTGACAAGAGAGTAGGAATTATATTTTCCATCTTAGGATCTGCACCACTACCACTGATAGCAACAAAAGTAACAATATGCATTTATCTTCATCTTCTAGCTTTACATCTACAGATGCTAATTGACTCAGAATCAAATTAAAAGCATTTAAATGATGTGCAACAAAATCACCGTCTTTCATCTTTAAAGAATATAACTATATTTTTAGATACAATTTATTAGTAAGGCTTTTAGTTTGATAGATATCACCTATCCTCTTCCAAAAATAAAATGCACTCTTTTCATCTGAAACATTCAAGAGAACAAAATCAGCAAGACATAATCTTATGGTTCCTCTTGCCTTCTTATCAAGCTTAGCCCAATCCTCATCTGACATAGATGAAGGTGTCTTTGTCTTATTACCTACAACTAACCACTGACCTCTCTGTTCAAGGAGATCTTCCATTTTTAATTTCCACATCTCATAGCCAGATCCATTGAACCTTTCAATATCTAAATGAGAAGTAGAACCCATTGTAATAAAACTTATTTCCAAAATTAGCAAATAACCAAAATAATAAAAGCTCCCACTAAGCTAAAAAATCCTTCAATCTTTAAGAGAAAGGTGTCCCAATACTCTACCCAACCTCAGCTTTGATACCAAATGTTGAAAATTGAGCTGATTTCTTAGCTTAATACTTTGTAAAACTTTAATATTGCTGATCTAAATATGCTTTTCCTTTGTTACAGATTCTTTGTGGGTGATTATCTGATTAATCCATTTTATTGTTTCTAGAATGTAGACAGAAGTTGATAGAAGAAGTAGACAGGATATTAGAAAGATTACACAAGCATATAACATGGAGAAACCCTTTCGGGTAAAAACTTCACCAAGAATTAATCTGTTACTCAATCTTTGAAGTAGATTACAATAGCTTCAATTCTTTCTTGAGAATGCCTCTTTTGTCTTCACCAAAACTTCTTCACAACCTGCAATAAAACTGATCATAACTCTCTTCAACTTGCTTGAGATAAATAGGATTTAATCAACATTGTAGACTCCAAATGAGTTACAATAACAATGCTCAATCACTATCCCTAAAAGGTACACCTATCTCTTGCAAGTAGAGTTCTACCGTGAAGAACATTGTCAAATTATCTCCTTCATCCATTTGGGCATCCCAAACTGAAGTCATAACTCAACCTTTATTCTATAAATATCTTCAAAGCTTATCCTCAAAGTTGGCGCCCAAAAGAGGGCCCCACTTAACTCAGCCATCTGAAATATCTTAACATGCAAAGGAGTTAATTCCAAGAAGTCAACTTGGGCGCCAAAGATGGGTCCAAGTCAATTCTTGTTAACTGAAACATTTCTCAACACCATTCATGCAAGAATGGTTATCCCCTGTTAACTGAAGGTAGTCCCTGTTATCTATCATGCAACTCAAGTCATTATCCATGCATTCCAAGTTAACTGAAGTCAACTAGCACTCAACTAAAACTAACTAAAGATAACTGAACTGAACTAAACTGAACTGAACTAAACTAAACTAAGCGAAACTGAATTGAACTGAACTTCAACTGAACTTTAATTAAACTTCAACTAAACTTCAATTGAACTTTAATTAAACTTCAACTAAACTTCAATTGAACTTTAATTAAACTTCAACTAAACTTCAATTGAACTTTAATTAAACTTCAACTAAACTTCAACTGAACTTCAAACCCTATTTTATAGGTACTCAACATGAATAAATCAAAATCCCTATTTTGTAGGAACCTAGGATGCATTTATGAAGTGTACTCAATTCACCAACCAGTCAACTGAACCAAGGTGGATCCCACCTCCCATGTGTGCACCCATGTGCTCCTATTTTGTAGGAGCTAACTCCAAGGCATCCCCACATGCTCCTAACAATTAGAAATAATTACAAATGTCAATTAACATGATTATTACATCAAATATTATTCTCTTCCTAATCCTAGTGTTGCTGAACACATTCCAAGGACTTAGGAGATACATGAAATAAATAATGTTTAGGATTGAAATTAAATGGAATCCTATTCCAAACATATTTTGGTGGGGAGCGATCCTATAATTTAGATGTCCCTTGATGAAACCTTCAGACTGATTTGCACAGATGAAAAGAGGGGGAATGATTGTGTTGTATAGGGGCTTTCCTAAGTCAAACCCTATTTTGGTGTTTCCACCTCCACGTATAACAAATGATGATGGTAGAGAGGGCTTACCCTAGGCCGAGCAGAGGCCAAATGACCAATAATTGACTAAAACAATAAATGATACATGGTAATGTTACCTTGGTATGAATTCTCTATTGAAGTGATGTTCACACCATAAATTGCCTCCAAAGGTTGTTTGATGGATGCTTGAATTGCTTGAAACCTATAATAGATTATTCCACAAAACATAATAGATTGTTGTAGCTAGCATGTAGAGGATAACTTAATAAATCTTCATAATAATAACATGATTGATCATAATAGCTCTTTGTCCATGGTTTCTTCCTAATGTTCAAATAAGATTTTTTTTTTTTTTATATATGCATTTGGATTGATATTTTTGAATATAGGTTGACTTGGGGTCAATTTATAACATGAAAGGTTGACACCCAAAATGTTAGAATTTGAAATAGGTCACCCTTAGGTCAAGGGTACCGCCACCCTTGACTAGGTAAATTTGCCCCAAATTTGTCGAGATGTCGTGGAATTTAATATATTTTTATAATCTAGCCTTGAAATGAATAAAATATTATTATAATATGTTATAGGAAAAATAGGGTGTCAATATAATGTAAAATTGTTGGGGTTGATAATGTACAATGCTACAATTAATAAAGTAATATTTTCATTAAAGTGTTTATAAGTTTGAATAGCTTCTTGGTTTAGTTGTTTAGTAAAACCATTCAACTTGGGACTACATCACCTTCTTGATGTTTTTGGTTTCAATAGAATATGTTCCATAGGCCTTTCCTACATTTTCGGCTTCCTTGACATGTCCAATTATGACTAGACACATTGTCTTCCAACCACTCAAATTTGATTGTCTAGAGAATATGTTTTTTACAATGTAGGCAAGGTGCTCTATATTTCTTGTTGCTAGGAATCACTATAAACTTGAGGTTTTCTATATTCTACCAGTCTCCTACCAAGACTCAGTCTCAACTAGCCATTTAAGGGAGATACCATTGCACCATGTAACTATGTTAGATCTACTCTATGTTGGTAATACTATTTTATTTATTGTTATTTATGCATTTGCATCTCTTGGACTAACCTTTGCATAAATTGAATCCTCTCAATGGAGGGCGATCCCATAATAGTGGTTTACACTTTTTGGCCAAATTGGACATTGAACTGATTTTTTTTTTATCTAAATCTTCACTTCCGGGCACCTATAGTTGCTAAACCATGAAGAATTTGAAGATGATGCAAACTAGTGAGTTGTGAAATTTTGTCTGTAGATTCTAAATATATATATTTTAAAATTTTTGGAATCAAATTGTGTTTCTTTATCCATCTCATTCGAAAACTAGTTTTTAACAATAAACAACATTTTTAAAGGTGACGTGTACTTGATAACACATAACTTTTTTTTCTATGAAGGATAAAATGTTTTTTTTTTTTCAAATTTAGATTCATAACTATGATATCTAGTGCATGCAATTGGTTTCATAGTGTTTTATTCAATATTTTTTTCTTAATTAAGTTTTGAAGTCAAACTAGTTACAATTTAGACATAGGTTTACTTGCTAACACATAATTTTTTTTGTATATATCGAAATTCATTTTTTTTTGTTGGATCAAGGACATCAATATCTAGTGCATAGATATTTTTCAGATTTCTTTTTGATAATCTGTTATTTTTTCACATGTGCAAAATAAAGAGCTTGATTTTCGGTGAAAAACCTATGTTTAATTAAACTAAAAACAATACATAATAAAACCAAAATATATTAAAATTATATTTGATGGATAATTTGATATGAGGAATACCATCATCTAGTTGGGTTTGTGAAGTTGATCCCATTTTCATCTTCAACCCGAGCTCCGAAAGGAAATTTTTTGTAGAATTTTGCTAGAGGAGGGGGAGAAGGGCAAAAAAGGGGGGTTTCGCTAGAAGGGGGGGTTCTCTAGAAGCCCCTTCTAGTGAACTCCCCACTAAAAAAATGATCAGAAAGAAAAAACCATTAAAAGGTTAAGGGGTTATTAGAATCCCCACTTCAGAACATAAAGTGTTTTCCCATCGAAAATGCATTTTCCCTTCCTCAAACTAATTGTAAACCAATCTTGTGGGATCACCCTGCATATTTGAGGGGTTGCACCTCTAAGTATTCATTCCACACAAGTTGTATGCTTGTTTCTATATCTATTATTTGATACATTTGATTTGAGCTAAATATTCCCTAGGCTCTTAATAGGTCTTTTAGGCTTCCTTGATGTGTTCAACTGCAACCAAACACATTATCCTTCCACCTTTTTAGGTGTTTACAATGATATCAATAGGCCACTTCTTGCCCTTCCAAAATTATCTATTCACATTATTTAGATCTCAATATCAACAAATTTTCTCTAGCACTTACATCCAATTATCCAAAGGATATAACCCTCTTGATACTATGTAGCCCAGGTACCCCTCATCCCTTGTTTCTAGGAATCACTAAAAACTTGAGGATTGCTACCTTCTAGCAATCTACTACTAGGACTTGGTCTTAGCTAGCCACCTAAGGGAGAGACCATTGTGCCAAAACCAAATATGAGCTAGTTTGTGTCAGTAAGATTGCTTTATTTATTGTTATTTATGCATTTTCATGTCTCAGACGAAGATTTTTCATAGATAAAAGTTACATAATGCATCATTGAGTATTTGCACTACTGCACCACCTTGGACTTACACACAAGTTGTATGCTCATTTCTATTATTACTTGTTGCCAATATTTATGCTTTACATTTTTTAATGTTGTAGTTATGTTAGTGTTATTTCTTGTTTTTCTTAGAGATTAGGGAAGCCTTAGATTGATCACATACATAAAATTTTGGTCATGCTAGAGAGTAGTTATATTTATAGTCTCTTAATTATCAACGAGTTTCTAGAAGTTGAATTTGTAGACAAGGATACTATATTTGTAGACAAGGATATTGTAACCCATATAATACATGTCACCGAAGGAAATGCTAAGGGCTAATAGGCACGTATGTCCATCTATACTTTGGGGTTGGAGATCTATCCTTATTTTTTTATTATTGAATATTTCTTAATCATCAAATTTGATTTTGTAAATTAACATATACATCAAAAAATAAAAATCCTTTTTTGCATAATTGTCTAACTCATAAACAAGGTAGGTGGTAGGTAAACGTAGTAGCTCAAGAGAGAGAAAATATTATATTGATTTATGTCTTTACCAATGGTTGTTGATGTGATTATGCTTATGTTGTGAGCTATTTTGAAGTACTTGTTTATCTTTTGGAGGGTTCCTCAAATTAATCAAAATCAACACCACGAGTAGGATTTTGTAGTCCTTTGCAAGATGCACATGGACCCAATTTGGATGTTAGTCTATAGAGGCAAGTGGGTTTATGAATCTAGGGGATCTAATAGTACCATGTGGAAGTGACACAACACATTTTAATGTTTACCTATGACTGAAGAATTTACTCCAAAAGTAATGGCTCATTTGAGGCAAATGATAATTTCTATAATTTTTTTGGAAGGTGCAAAATGCCTTCTTAGACTTCTAAGCATTGGATCCCAAAATATGGATTTGAATTTCATCACAAATGAAAAATAGGTCCAAGCCCCTGGAATTGGTTTTAAAGTTTATTTTTCTATGAAGTTTGTGGTTTTGGTGCTTTCAATTGATAGCCTGAAGTTTTCTAAAGATTCAACATGTCCTATGATCAAACACTTCAAGCTATTGGCCAACTAACAGAGAACCACCCTCAAGATAGTTACTCTCTACACTTCAACCTTTGTAGAACCTAGGTGGGTTTCCCTATATATGGTATTGAATGTGGATATGAAATAAGGTTATATTATAGCACCTAACATATATTATTCTCATGCCTTATAACAAGAACTGGTTAGAGTTTGGAAAAGGTATTGATGAAACTATAGTGACATTAGGTTTATGCGTGAGATGAAACATATCATTTACATAAAATAAAACAAAAAATAAATAATATGATTTAAAGATTGTGAACTGTCTAGGGAGTGAGAATTGCAAAAAATTGACTGATGTCTATCATTGGGCTATAGAATCACATATCATGCATTTTATATCATAATGCTATAACATAACCTAATGATCTACTCAGTGTTTGTTACCTTATGACAACTAGATCACTATGAGCCTACTATGCAACCATACTTAAGAATCCATTTGAAATAATAACACTCCTACTATCCACATGCAAGAATTTACACCACCCCTTGAATGAACAACAAATAGAAGAAAATTCAAATAACAAATGTGCTTTAAGAGCCTACATAATCCTTGATTACTTGATTCAAAAGTGTTACATTACAAAGTTGGATACAATTACATAGTAGTATACATTCATATATGTTGAAAATTAGATTACAAGAGCATTATAATGTAATGACTGATAGAGAAGGACCTTCCCCTGTTATAGACTAAAACCAATTTCCTCTTTACATGTCCCTATTTCTTCCAAAATAGAACAAAACCCTTGAAATAAAAATAAAAGTTGCATTTATATATCAAGCATAACTAAGATGACACATCACCCAAGACCTACCCCTAAGCATAAGTGCAGATAAGAAAATAATTTTTTGTGTACAATACCATTTATAAATGTGTGGTGAATGTCCAATAATAGGTTGAAGGATTTCTAACATTTAGGAAGAGTGGCTAGATTGTAGAAGATCCCTTAAAATCTACAATAGAGGATGATTGAAAGCTTTTGAAGCAACAAAAGATGTTTTAGGCAATAATAAATAAGCATGGCCTCCATGCCAACCAACCTACAAGACCTAGAGAAGTATTCATAATACCATCCTAGGGAATCCAACTTTGGAAATGGTAGATGGAGTAGTTGGAAGCATTAAAGGCGACTCTTGAGTTGAAAATATGCATTCAAAAAAATGTTTTGGAGAAAATGGTGGTTCAATGGAACTTCATCAAAGCCAATAGCGGTTCTTAGAACTAATGAAAATGTTGAACCATAACATTTCAATTCCCTCTCCCTTTGTTCATTGGTCTTCATACTCCTTTATTAGAGATAAGATAGGTTCTAAGAACCTTCATCGAAGTCAATAGTGGTTTTAAAAATCACCAAAATTGTCAATGTTAAACTTTCTTTGCTTCTTTTCTTTTTCTTATTCGACAAACCTTGTTGGTGCATATTGAAGTTTTGAGAACCTCATCGACAATCGACATAGGTTTTGAAACCTCTTGGAGATGTCAAAATAATTTTTTTACTTACTTGGCCACCTTCTTTGCTCCTATGTTTGTTGGCCATCATGAAGAACTTTAGAACTTTATCAGAGAAATGAGAGGTTTTGTGAACCCCTGTCGAAGCTAAGCATGGTTCTGCAAACCACTAAATACTTTGACAAAACACTTGGTTGATAATTTAACTTGCCCTATAGATCTTACCTTGCTTCTTGTCGATGATCAAGACTCCACAACTAACCACTTGCTAAAGAGAGGAAAAGGGGTGCCACAGTCTATAAGATTGGTGAAGAAATTTGGAAGAATGCAGGATATAAAGGAGAAATTGGGCTTTGGGGATTGGGAGTGACACTTAACAAATGTCAAGAATGAAAGAACATAAAGAGAAGACCCGAAGGCCAAAATTTGATGAAATGGACTTGGGCAATTGCGAAAGAGGAAGACTTTGGGGATTAGGAGTCGAGAGGAATGTATATGGGAGTGGGTTGAAAATAAGGGAACAAGGAGAAGATCAAAAACCTAAAAGCTCGAAAGAAATTTACCCAGGCAATTTTAGAATGCATTCTTCGTTGGGTGTCGAGAGTTGGGAATGTTGCCTACAACACACCTTCAAGAACATGAAGGTATAGGTAACATTGGTAACCTAAAGGCTCAAAAGACTGAAAAAACTAAAAATTAGGTATTTCCTCAAGGACTTGAACTTTGGGGGCCAGGGAAACCTTAAGGTATGCAGACAAAAAAGGATCACCAAAAATTTGAAAGCACAATAAATTCAACACAACCAAATTTTGAAAAATCTAAAACTTGGGTTTTTCTAAAGAAATGAAGATTTTTGCATGTGCTAACATGTGGGTCATACGCTAATAACAAATTAAATTGTTGAGGAAAAGGATTAGGTTGAAACTGTCATAGTTGTATAAAGCCAACATAAATGCGTTATTACATAAGAGAAAAGTTCAGCATCTTGTAAGTGAGAAACATGAAGACCATTTAGAAATTATTTCGTAATTTTGGAAAGGAGGAGCATATATTTGAAGGACAAATAAATGTGAATATTTTATTATAAATATTGCTCTACAAGGATACCTTCTTTGCTTAGATTTTAGTGAAGAGTGTGTTTAACTTAGATATCTGGTTTTGAAATTTCTCTCGTATGTATTTATACTTATATTGTTATTTTAGTTTTTATATTGCTATGGTGAAGTTTGAATTTGTTGGCTGGACTTAAATTTTTATTAATTTCAAATGTAATTTTCACTTCCCAAACGTGAAATGATATTATGATGCATATAGGTTATGATACATAGTAACAATCTTGAGAGGAAATTAAGATGTTTTTTTCTAAAATTGTGTTGTGATTTCTAGTATAGAATCTAAGGTTTACACTACTTAAAACTAGAGAACACTTGATTAAAATGAGTGGATATTAAAAAAAAGTACAAATGTATGCTAAATTGTGACTAATAATTAAATTCAAGTTTTAATGATAAAAAAAATAGAGAAGTTTGCGATCATTCAAATTTTAATTTGCAATTCTTAGCCAGTGAATCCTAGAGACCTAATAAGATATACAAAGAACTATATTTGCTACAAATCTCAAAGCTATCTTTAGATTCCTCATAAATTTTACTGTGTAAAAGAATTATTAATAGTTCAATCCAAAAGAATGCATCATAAATAACAAAATGTTCATGATCAATTTATTCATTAAGATTCATAATTCTTAATTTATAGCCAATTTATTTACATTTTTTATTTAAAAAATTATCCAAAACTTTTCACATAACATCCATTACATTATTCACAGATAAACCTTAAAAAAGCCACACTATTTGTTTCTTATTCAAATTTAAAGATAAAAAACGTTTAAAAACATAATTTTTTACAATTTTCTACGTTCTTAGTAAATAATTCAATTGGTTGGATATAACTGGTGACGATGAAGATATGCTCCTTAATTATGCCATCCTGTGATGTTCGAACCCCTTAAGATATGAAGGCTAATGAGGTAGGGAAATATGATGACTTTAACATAATGAATACTAAAGGGCTCTATAATGAATGGTTCATAAGACAACATTTTTTGAAGGTTTTGCAAATGGGGTTGCAATTAAGTGGGTTTAACGTTGGAGAAAATTTGGTGATTAAGTGTGCTTTTGAGCTGGAGTAGTACTGAGATGGGTGACCTCCTTGAAAGCCCAATGCTTCTACTCATAAAACATGGGTTTTGACTCGTTAAACTATACAATTGAATCCTGATAACAATATCACAAATAATGAATACTCTCAATTTTTACGCTTAAGAGAAAAGGTATCAACATAAGATTATACTATTTTTATAAAATAGAGAAGGTAGTGTCTTGGAGTAAAAGTTATTGCGACTTAAGCACTGAAATCAGCTGAGAAAATGAAAATGGCGGAAGAAAATATGCATATTTATGTGCAAAGATGACCGAACACGGATAACCAAACTGGTCAATGGGGAGAAGGTAAAAAGGAAAAAGGAAATTTATTAACCTTAGACAGGAAAGTGCAATCTTCCACCAAAGCAGTTTGCCAGGACAAAATATATTCGCACTGGCAAGCCAAGCGTGAAGTCCAATCCAGAAATATAACTAGATGGCTTCAGTACCATGTTTGAGGGCGAAGTTGGTGATACAGGTGGGTTATCACTGCTGTAGAAGTAGAATTGAAATGAGTACGCACACTTAAGTAATGATCATACAATGCTACCCATAGCACATATCAATCTCAATCCCAACCTGAGAGCATTGTGTAGAGAGAATCGGTTGAAGGAAGCAGTAGACATTGTGCTTACAACACACAACCCTCCTTCAGACTGTAACACATATCTTCAACTACTGAACGCATGCATTGCCAAGAATGCTCTTTTTCAGGGAAAACAAATCCATTCTCTCATCGTTCACAGGGGATTCGCATTTGCTACCCTTACATTTTTTCAAAATAACATTATTAACTTGTATGCCAAGTGTGGTAGTTTGTTAAATGCACGTAAAATGTTTGACGAAATGACAGAACGTGATGGCTTCTCATGGAATGTGATCATTGCAGCTTACCGAAAACATGGGTATCCTCACGAGGCATTGGCACTATTTTATCAAATGCAACTAACAGACGTTCAACCCAACCAGTTCACCTTTGCCAGCATTCTTCCTGCCTGTGCCAAAATACGATCTTTGGAAAAGGGTAAGGCTATGCATCAAAGCATAATTGAAAGCGGGTTTTTTTCAGATGTTGTAATTGTGGGCGCTCTGATAGACATGTATGCAAAATGCGGAAGCATACACAAGGCACGGGAACTGTTTGACAAAATGCCCCAGAGAAATATAGCCACATGGAATGCTATGATTGCAGGATATGCTCATAGAGGCATTCTTGACGAGGCTTTAAAACTTTTCTATGAAATGCCTCAACGAGATGTGGTCTCATGGAACACCATGGTTGCAGGCTATGCACAGTATGGTTCTCTTGACGAGGCTTTAAGACTTTTCAACGAAATGCCTCAACGAGATGCGGTCTCATGGAATATGATGATTGCAAGATATGCACGAAATGGGGATTTTGACAAGGCTTTAAGGCTTTTCAAAGAAATGCCTCAACATGATGTAGTTTCGTGGAATGCGATTATTGCAGGATATGCACAAAACGGACTTGTTGAAAAGGCCCTGGAGAATTTCAATCAAATGCAATTGGTAGGTGTTCAACCAGATCAGTTCACCTTTGCTAGCATCCTACCAGCCTGTGCCAAAATAGGAGCTTTGGAACAAGGTATTGACATCCATCAAAGCATAATGGAAAGGGGTTTTTTGTCAGATGTTGTAGTTGTAAGTGCCCTGATAGACATGTACGCAAAATGTGGAAGTATACACAAGGCAAGGGAACTCTTTGACAAAATGCCTCAAAGAAATGTGGTGTCGTGGAATGCTATGATTGCAGGATACACACAAAATGGTTTTCTTGATGAGGCTTTAGAGCTATTCAACAAAATGCCTCGACGAGATGTGATCTCTTGGAATGCTATGCTTGCAGGATATGCACAAAATGGTGCTCTCAATGAGTCTTTAAGGATTTTCAATGAAATGCCTCAACGAGATGTGGTCTCATGGAATGCGATGATTGCAGGATATGCACAAAATGGGCTTGTTGAAAAGGCTTTGGAGACTTTTAAGCAAATGCAGTTGGCAGGTTTAAAGCCAATTTCTGCGACTTTTGCCAGCGTCCTTTCAGCCTGTGCCAAAATGGGTGCTTTGGAACAGGGTATGGACATCCATCAAAGAATAGTTGAAAGTGGCTTTTCGTCAGATGTTGTAGTTGCAAGTGCCCTGGTAGACATGTATGCAAAATGTGGAAGCGTACACAAGGCACGGAAACAGTTTGATAAAATTCCCCAAAGAAATGTAATCTCATGGAATGCGATGATTGCAGCATATATACAAAATGGTGTTTTTGACGAGGCTTTAAGGCTTTTCAATGAAATGCCTCAACGAGATGTGGTCTCATGGAATGCGATGATTGCAGGATTTGCACAAAATGGTGTTCTTGATGAGGCTTTAAGGCTTTTCAAAGAAATGCCTCAAAGGAATGTGGTCTCATGGACAACAATGATTGCTGGATGTGCACAAAATGGCGTTCTTGATGAGGCTTTTAGGATTTTCAAAGAAATGCCTCAACGAGATGTGGTCTCGTGGAATGCAATGATTGCAGGATATGCACAAAATGGGCTTGTTGAAAGGGCTTTGGATACTTTTAAGCAAATGCAGTTGGCAGGTATCCAACCTGATGAGTTCACCTTTGGCAGCATACTCCCGGCCTGTGCCAAAATGGGAGCTTTGGAACAGGGTATGGCCATTCATAAAAGCCTAATTGTAAATGGACTTCTGTCAGATGTTGTAGTTGCGAGTGCTCTGGTGGACATGTATGCAAAATGTGGAAGCATAAAGAAGGCACGCAAGTTGTTTGATAAAATGTCTCAACGACATGCAGTCTCGTGGAATGCTATGATTGCAGGATATGCAATGCATGGCTTTCATAAAGATGCACTTAATCTCTTTGAACTAATGAAGCACTCTGGAACATACCCTAACCATGTAAGCTTTGTTTGTGTTTTATTTGCATGCAGCCATGGAGGTTTAGTGGAGATTGGGTGTAAATACTTCAATGGCATTAATGCTTCTTATTGCATTATGCCTACGATTGATCATTATGCATGCATGGTTGATCTTCTTGGCCGTGCTGGCTATGTTGAGCAAGCTTTAAACTTCATCATCAAAATGGCAATTAAACCTGCAGTGGTTGTATGGATGTCTTTGCTTGGATCTTGTAGATCACATAAGAATATAGTGCTAGGAGTATTTACAGCAACTCTCCTATTTGAGCTGGATCCTAAAAATGCCTCACCTTACATTCTTCTGTCAAACATCTATGCAGAAGTGGGCAAATGGGATGATGTTCGAAAAGTAAGGAGATTGATGAAAGACAGAGGAACAAAAAAGATACCTGGATGTAGCTGGATTGAAGTCCATAAAATGGTACATGTGTTTTGTGTAGGAGACAGGTCACACCCACAAACACAGGAAATCTATGCAAAACTGGAGAACTTGTCATGGGAGATGAAAGCGGCAGGGTATTTTCCAGATTCAGAACAGTTACTGAATGATGTGGAGGAGGAGGAAAAAGAATTATTCCTTGGCCACCATAGTGAGAAGTTAGCAATTGCATTTGGATTGTTAAACACATCCCCTGGAACAACTATTACAATTGTCAAGAACCTTAGAGTATGTGTTGACTGCCACACTGTGATTAAATTTATCTCCAAGATTGTTGCAAGAGAAATTATTGTCAGAGATGCGAACCGGTTTCATCATTTCAAACAAGGACAATGTACTTGTGGAGATTATTGGTGATGCTAATTAAGCAAGCTGTAAACATAGGTTTGGACCATAACAGGGTGTATCGTGACGGACATGCAGTGACAAGAAAGGTTCAGGTTTTGTTTTTGTTTCTCATAACTGTTTTTGTGTTTGGAGAGCTAGACCATGCATTAGAATTCGTAAAATTACATGCATAACATGCGCCACTTCCTATATAAACTGATGCGTTATTTGTTAATTCAAGTTTTAAAATACCATGACAATTAACTACTTTTCAGGAAGTCTGTATATCTATGGAATGAAAGGCAGGAGGAGGTGGAAAACTGGCGAAACAAAATAAGTGAGGAATGCTAGAAGGAAATAGAAAGATACTCGGCCAGAAAGTAGACTGTGAGTAGAGCATCTTTTAGTAGTTCTTTATTTTATCTGTACTAATTGTATTATCTTGTGCTTAGGTCAGGACTGTCATTCGAGAAAACCAGATTATTTATGCAAATTTGTATATGCCCATTTGGATTTTGTATCGTTCGTGGTTAGGGATTATTAATGTTGTTTCCCATCCTTTTGTGTTTTGGGAGATCTAACATGTTTGTGAACTAAGTTTTTTTTGGATACCTTGATAGGATTGAGAGGGATATTGCAGTTATAGATCATAACATAATCAAGTTGGATACTTTCTTCATGAGCTATAAACCGAACAAATGCTATTAAAGATTAAGCTCTAGATGACAAGATATGAATTGGAGACATTTCCATGTGCTGCAGACCTAGGAAAGAGCAGTGGAGATCAAATTCCATGTGGCCAAACTGAAGTCTATTTACAAACCTTGACCACAACGATGTTAAGCTTCTTGAATTCTGTTTACAAACCTCAATAACGACTACATTAAGCTTCTTGAATTATCATACAGTTTTAGGGTAATTTTTTCTAAAGGGAATGCAATGCATAATGTTCAATGACTTGTATAAGCCGCGTGGCTAACCTTTGTCATTTTTCTGATTGGAAAAATGTTGGGATGCTTATGCCTTTGTATTCAACAGAACAATAGAAAATTACTTATGGAAATACAACTTTTTTCAGCTAATGTAAATGCATTTGTTAACACTATATTCGGAAGTAAAAATAGAATTCTAATTCAGTATGATTTTTAATATTAAGTGAATCCAAAAAAGAAATTTGTAAAGTACCTCTTATTTTTATAATAGAATAATATACTCAGTTTAATCCAGAAACATACATTTGTTTTTAACTCTAAGATTATAACATCTTATGTTCCTGTTGGTGCTCTAACTAGTTCCTTGTATTTTTAGAAGATGCACTTATGAAATCTTTTAGCCCTAGGATACCGAGTCAAATTAATTGATCAAGTGATGCTTTATAATCAAAATATAAGCACCGCAGGTTGAATAATAGTAAGTACAATCTCTATACTTTAAGCTTTGTTGAATTTGAGAGAGTTTTTCCTTCAAATACGGTATACAAATGTTCTTAACTTGCTGTAAACAAAGATTAAACCTTGAACAACATGAGAAATCCAATTTGCTTGATACTATTAGTTCTTAATGCTAACCTTTGTTATTATTATAGTCATAAATCTTTACATAGATTCATAAATAATTAACCTACAAGTATATGTTAAATAATTCCAAAATGATCATATTTTGTATTGATTCTTTATATTCCTAACAATGAATAGATTTAAAACAAAAGGCATTCATTTGATTTTAAAACATTTGATCAATCACTGATTTTGTAACATAGATAAAAACCGCTGCAAGCAAGATTGGTTAAATCTAATAAACAAGCATTTATCTAAATTAAACAACAAAACACAAAAGAATAAACTAAAGCAAAACATGAAACAATCTCACCGAATATCTATCCACTCCTTCGAATTATCTTAATTGTCTTTCTCAAAATTTTGCCTTCTGTAGTATAATTGCCCTTCAATTTTGATAAATGTGCAAGTATAGCCTTCATGTGTATATGTGATAATAACAAAATATCGAAGATTAACAAGTTATGCTTCCAAAGTATAAAGATTTCGGGAGAAGGAATAATGACGAATGTCAGGTCAATTTATAGAAAATTGATTTTCAAACGATTGGTTCAGATTCAAAAGAGAGATCAACGATTGAGATTGATGAATGCCATGCGATTGAGATTTGTGTCAGTTACAACGTGAGTGAAAAAAGTTTGCATGATGAAGATTAAATTAAATAATAATTTAATCTGGTGTTAAGATTGTTTGAAAATAGATTGAATAAGAGATCAAGATTAAATAAATGATTTAACCTTCAGTTGAAAGTCTTCGAAAATTATAAAGAATAATAATTGAATGAAAAAGATAAAGTTAGAACTCAACAACGATCTGTTCGAATGCACACATGAATTCATAAATTAAATAAAAATATTTAATTAATAAATATGTTCATGCATATAAGTCTTAACCAGATAACTGACTGGTTATGACAGAGAGTCTCTTTGTAGAAACGATCAGATGTTGAATCAGGAGATGACTAATTGATTCAAATAGATCTCGAGTCAAATAATAAGTGAATACTTAGATAAGTAGGCGATAGAAGAATGTGACAAGAATAATCATTTTAATGAATTAAATGTTATTTAATTCAACATTCAAAATTTAAAGATTTAATTAAATAAATAATGATTTATTTAATTGATTGTCGAAAAGGTTTATTGAATAATTAAATATTTCGAAAAAAATATTTAATTGTAGTCGAAATATGATAAAAGGGTAAATTAAATAATAAGTTATTTAATTCAAAAAGGGAACTAATTAATTAATGATGTAATTAAATAATTTATTTAATTAATCAAAGTTGAATAAGGGTCATAATGAATTAATTGAATAATTAAAGGTTATTTCATTAATAGAAGAAAGATGTGTATAGGAAATAATTAAATAATTAACATTATTTAATCGCGACCATGGACATTAGAAAATTATGTCGAAAGTGGTGCTCGCAGGCCTAGACCAATTTTCAGTGTCTATAGTTTGCCCCTCTTTGATACAATGTCATTTTGGTGTTGTGTCAAATAAAATCATTAAAAACATGTCCCATTTGTGCCTCGGTCTGAAATAGGTTAAGGTATGCCCCCTCGGGAAAATTGACGAATTTTTGAAAAATTTCAATGTTGTTTGGAAATAGTCTCGATAAGTTAATTTGATGGCCAGAAATGCTATGGAGTTGACATAATTGAATTTGGAGGTGTTAGGGACGTGTATGGGTTGATTGAAGGTGGAAGTTTACACGACCAATAGACAAGGTCAGAAGAAATGCCACTTTAACCCTAGGTATAAATAAAAATTAGGGTGAAATTCAAATCATTTGCACCCTATAAAATTGAAGAACTGAGAAATTTGCTTTGAGCACCTGGTGAAGATGTCTCCTATTTCGTATGCAGATCATTATGGTTATCGGATCCGAACCTTCAGATGATCTGTCGACGCGGGACCCCTGATACGTACCTTTGAATGATCTCTTGAAATTTTGTTTTGCACATAGTTTTAGGCATTCAAAGTTAAATTTGCAAATGCATCATTTTTAATTAAACGCATATGCGTTCGTACGTGACGCATTTGCTCGCGAAACAATGCATATGCAAAATCACATCTAGGTATTTTTAGATCGTTTAGGGAATAATCACATTTGTGAATTTATGCACCGCATTTGAGTTCTTGCACCACATGAGATTAGAATAGTCGCATGTAGTTAGGTGAGACACATTTGTTAAAATGAATCACATTTGCATTTAGATAGGCAATAAAAATGCACCGCATTTGCAATTAATTTCACGCATTTGCCTGATAATGTTTGGTATGAGTTTTTGTGACGCATTTGAGATATGCAATGCATATGCATGGTTGTACGACACATGTATGGTAGTGCATCACATTTTCTTTCAAGAATGACACATTTGCAAATTTTGGACAAAGTTGGCTATTTGATCCAGATTATTAGTCATGTCCTAATTGGAGTTGTAACCTCTAAGTGTGATGACAGGTCCCGCATGTAGGGTCTTAGCATCAACAATTTCGTCATTTGTCACATTTTTGTTTCTAGAACATAACTTGTTTCTATCATTGGGAGCATTTTGATATTGAACAAATGGGTTCTTGCCTGGTACCTTAATGTCTCCTTTGTCAGTGAGGCCTTTTTCAAGTATAATGCCCTTTTGCACCAAGTCTAGGAATGAGGTACAACAATGTACTCTTAAGTCACTTCTTAGTTTCAGATGAATATTTTCAAGGAATATTGCTACTTTTTGTTTCTCTGGTATCTCAATTGGACATCGACTAGTTAAACTTCTCCATCTCTGAAAGAAAGTGGTGAAAGTTTCACCTTCTTCTTGCGTGGTGTGACACAAGGTAGCTATTGTAATTTCATTGTCTATGTTGAAGGCAAAGTGTTCAACAAACTTCTCAGCTAATTCGCCCCATGATCTTATTCCATATGGTAGTTTAGAGAACCATTCCAATGCTATCTCAACAAGGGTTCGCGGAAATAGTTTAATTAAATACGTGGGGTCATACGAAATGTCCATGCATGTTGTAGAAAATTCTCTGATGTGTTCTAAAGGATTCCTCTTCCCATTATACTTAGACAAATTTGGTATAATGTATTTGTGTGGGAAGGGTGTCATGTATATTCTTTGTCAAAGGGACATGGACGTAAATCTTGCGTTGAGATAGTTCGTTTGCCTGACATAGACATAGTGTGCATTTGTTGTTGGAGAGCTTGCATTTGGTTTTGCAGAACATCTACCTGTGTCAATGCCATGTTGTTTGCGTTATTAGAACTGATGTAAGTGTTATGAAATGCAATATTCTGTGACGGATTGTGATTTGGTGAGGGTATATATCCTGTTTGAATGTTCTGATTCGGTGTAGGGATATATCTTGTCTGAATGTTCTGGTTTGGTATAGGAATATTTCCTGTTTGAATGTTATGATTTGGTATAGGAATATTTCCTGTTTGTGTAACCCCCATGTCTGGAATGGAAGTACTGGTACTGATATGAGGTATAGCTTGTGTTGTATTCATGCCAACTTTGGCTCGTTTACTAGTGATGTTTGTGCCAAAGGGGTTTGATGAGGATGCTCCTGCAGTGAATTGTAAACCTTGTGTTATGTTGAAAGGGGTTGTGTTTACAATTGACGATGTTTGAGTAGGTATGCCAGTTGGTATTGCTGCGGTAATTTGAGGAACAAAGATGCTTGATGTCATAGTTTGCATTGGTTGAGTAGATGTTGTTTTCAAAGTATGAAGGTCAAATCCTGGTGGTAGTGTGACACCTTCTACTAGCAATTTTGCTAGATATCTTTGAGGATCATTTGCCAAACACTCATCCATGAAGGATGAAAATTTAGGATCTTGAACAGTAGCATCTATGTCTTCTAGATAAATTTTTCCATGTGCATCTCTAGTGACATGTTTTTCAAGCAATTTTTTTTGTGGTCTTTCTGTCCCTAATGGTTGGGTTCCGAAAGGATTGATGAAGTCCTATGGGTTTTCCATTTGTCTTTGTTTCTTCTTAGACCTTGTTTCAACCATGAAAATGTTGCTCAAAAGGGGAAATGCAAAACTATGTCTAGAAACTGATATGCCCTATTTTTATGTTTTTGAAATCTTCTAAATATAAAGGATGTCTTTAAAATTGAGGATTTCTAAAATGGTGTATACTAGGATGACATACACTAGGATGGACTATATGCAATTTTTTTGAGTAGACTATGGCGGTAAATGATTCTAAGCGGGTGTAACCTACCACCAATGGAATAATCCAAAGCTATGACTTAACTTTACCAAGGAACCTGATGTAGGACAAAGACAACTGATAAGGTGAATTTCCCAAACTAGACTGATGAGTTGGAAGGATTCACTAGTAAGAAAAAAGTGACTAGGTTCAATGATAATGACAATTGAAGCATGAACGTATCTAATGATGCAGAAAGTTGTTCTATTCTATGATATGCAAATTCCTATGGGGTAACTAAGTTTTTGCAACTAAAATGACTATTTCTAAGATGTAAATGACTCCTAAACAATGCAAGGTTTTTGAGCAATTTTCCAGTTTCTGTCCAAGGTTGACCGTAAGAAACAAAGGTGAAAAAGATAGTTTTTTTTCCGGACTGAGTTTATAGTTTTCAAGATTTTTGTGGACAGTCAATTGCGGTTCAAGTTGTAGATGCGTTGCAATTTTCAGATGCAGCTACCTAATCAAACCTAGTCTTGGTTGTTGACATAAAAATGCGACTTTCGTAGACAGATGTGGTTTAACCTATGACAGATGCGAATCACTAATCAGATGCGACTCAATAAGCATATGTGACTCAAAATCTAAAGCCTGTGAAAACTAATTTTGTTGGCAGACGCATGCGGTTTTCTGTTTAATAGTTGCGACTCGTAATGACATGCAATTTTTAACTTAAGAGTTGCGACTCACTATTCAGTTGTGGTGTTTTGATGAAAATGTTACAAATGACTCAGTTTCATGACAAATAAAGAAAATACAATCACAAAAGACAAAGTGCTTTCAGTTTTGACGTGTATGAATTTGTTAAAACCAGAAGACATGTACAATCCTAAGGCTGTGATGGATAGTATTTACTAAGTTCTCAATTGGGTTTCCCTAGCTACGTATATTCAAGGAAGATGACTAGTAGCTTGACCCCACTAGCTCCCCTCCACGACACACACTTCTCAGGGCAGCCAAACTATAGTACCCATGAACTCCCCATGGCATACTTTTCATCTCTACACATGAACTATAAAGATATGAGACGGTTTCATAGGTCCGACTTGTTGCACCAGTAAATAGAAGGATTTTGGCTTAACTATGAACAAATTGGCTTTTTAGTTCGGACACCTGTTCAGAAGAGCCATGCAAGAGGCAATATCATCCCAGTCTGCAGAGGTTAGGCTCTGCAGGTTTCGACGCACCTTAAGGGTAATGGGGAATCAAATGTTTTTCCATTGGGATCCTCATAATACTAAGCTTTCCTCGAGTATTAAAATTTGTATATTGGTTGGAAGTGGCTTGGTGAAAAATCCCGTCACCGATTTTGAGTCGCACTGGTTACTCTTAACCACCAATGTAGACCCAAATTTCTAGAGTCAGTAATCGGTTCTCTTACACCCAGGATCACACGAATGTGCAAGGGGAGAGGATACTACGATATACCTAATCGGGGTTCTAAACTAAACATATATAGGCACAAAAGACACTAGTTAATTTTAATCCCAAATGACAATTATCTAAGCTACCAAAAAAAATGGTTTTTTTACAAATTGAAGCCTTCGACAATAGGTTTTGCATGTAATTTGTTCGTTTTCATGTTTGTCTTCATCATTCATCCTACATAAAAGGGGTTTTGGTTTCAATGTATTCTACGCTACCTCCTGCAAAAACTATGTTATCCTCCTAAATCACATGCTGCAAACAAACATTAGTGAAAATAAAAAAATGAAAATTAGAAAATCGTAAAACATAAATTCAAAAATCAGATAAAATTACTAGCCAGATGCGTCGTTTAAAGCTGCAGATGCATCATGGGTTTCATTAGTCAATTGCATCGGGGTTCACCAAATGTAACGTAGATAAAAAACATTGCAAGCAAGATCGGTTAAATCTAATAAATGTATGCATTAATCTAAATTAAACAACAAAGCACAAAAGAATAAACTAAAGCAAAACATGAAACTGTCACCGAATATTTGTCCACTCCTTCAAATTATCTTGATTGTGCTTCTCCATTTTTCCTTCTGTAGTATAATTGCCCTCAGATTTTCATAAGTGTGCAAGTATAGCCTTCATGTGTATATGTGATAATAAAAAATATCGAAGATTAACAAATCATGCTTCCAAAGTATAATGATTTCGGGAGAAGGAATAATGACAAATGTCAGGTCAATTTATAGAAAATTGATTTTCAAACGATCAACTCATATTCAAAAGAGAGATCGACGATTGAGATTGATGAATGCCATGCAATTAAGATTTGTGTCAGTTACAATGTGAGTGAAAAAGGTTTGCATGATGAAGATTAAAATAAATAATAATTTAATCTAGTGTTAAGACTATTCGAAAATAGACTGAATAAGAGATCAAGATTAAATAAATGATTTAACCTTTAGTTGAAAGTCTTCAAAAATTAGAAAGAATAATAATTGAATGAAAAGGATAAAGTTAGAACTCAACAACGATCTGTTTGAATGCAAACCTGAATTAATTAATTAAATAAATATATTTAATTAATAAATATGTTCATGCATATGAGTCTTAACTAGATAACTGACTGGTTATGACAGTGAGTCTCTTCGCAGAGATGATCAGATGTTGAATCAGGAGATGACTAATTGATTCAAATAGATCTCGAGTCAAGTGATAAGTGAATACTTAGATAAGTAGGCGATAAAAGAATGTGACAGGAATAATTATTTTTATGAATTAAATGCTATTTAATTCAACATTCAAAATTTAAGGATTTAATTAAATAAATAATGATTTATTTAATTGACTATTGAAAAGGTTTATTGAATAATTAAATAATTCAAAAATAATATTTAATTATAGTTGAAATATGATAAAAGGGTAAATTAAATAATAAGTTATTTAATTTAGAAAGGGAATAATTAATTAATGATGTAATTAAATAAATAAGATTTATTTAATTAATCAGAGTTGAATAAGGGTTGTAATGAATTAATTTAATAATTAAAGGTGATTTAATTAATAGAAGAAAAATGTGTATAGGAAATAATTAAATAATTAACACTATTTAATCATGACCATGGACATTAGAAAATTATGTCGAAAGTGGTGCTCGCAGGCCTAGATGAATTTTCAGTGTCTACAACTTCAAAACGGATGTTTTTCCTTGGAAGATAATAAAAAATACAGAATAAAATTAAAATAAAGCGTTAATATTTTATTCTTAAATGAAATAGATTATCTCATATAAATTCTAGCATTCTATATGTTATTTTAAAAGGGTTCTACTTATACTATGGTAGAAAACCAATTAACTATAACAACAAAACAACTGTGGTGTCGGAGATATGTAGATCCCTTGAAATTCTATGTCAATAGTAAATAATTATTATAAACAATTTGTCTTTTACATTGATGCTAGATTTTTTGTTACAATCTTTGCTTTAAAAAATGTAACTCTACAAAACTAACGATACAACATGTGATTTCCTAAAATTTATATCTAGATTAAACAAGAGAGATAAACATAGTAGGACAATGTTTATCTTATTCAAATGATTGACACTTGTTCACATGCCTTACAATCAAGAAATGCAATTATCACTTATGTTTATAGATATTTGTTTATGGATGTATCAGAAGGAATGAAAAGAGATGCCTTTCATGGGCTATATCGAAGCGGCTTCGAATTTCCTCAAATAATGAGGTTGAGTTTGAGGCATTATACCAAGGATTAAAACTCTGCAAAGAGAAAGATCTAGCCTACGTGGATATAGGAGGAGACTCATTGCATTGCATCCATGCTATGCAAAAGAGAAGTACCATGAACTGGAAGCTGCAAAATTTTTTGGAGGCGATCCTTTCTTTGATTTGTTAGCTAAAGGATTTTACTGTACGACATTTTTAGGGAAGCAAACGACTCTGCTAATCTACTGGCCAACCTTGGTTTTCACTAAATGAGGACTTTATTGTGTCATATCAGGCTTGCTTCTGTGAAGGCCTGTCTAACTCAATGGATTTTGATATGACAGAATCTTCATAACTTCGGTTCTTTGCGAAGAAGATGTTTCAACTCAGCTGCACCAGTTGTTCTAAATTCAGTATATTCAGATGGAAGTGATTGGTCTCCAATGATTGGCTAGTGGACACCTACATGATCAAATTATCTTTGGGGAATTTCTAGGTTTTTACATCGATCTTATTGGTTGGAAACTTCTAGGGAGATTTGGTTGTGAGTAATTTCTTGTAGCCCTTGTGGATACCACAAGCTCATGAGGCCATCTCTTTCTATGATTAGAAGAACACTCTAAGGGCTTGTGGCGAGGTCTTCGTGTACCAAGAATTGAAATCCAATTTAGTTATATTTTCTTTTGTCTGGAGTGATTCAAGGAAGGCATTTTTCTTAGAGACTTCACTCCATTATCCAAAAAACTATAATAGATCATCCATATCTTCTTTTCGCTAACCAGCTCTTGAGGTTGGAGGAATTGAAGCGGGGCCTTCTCTTTTTCCACTCCTCTTGATTATGTACTCATGTATCTTCTATAAGGGATGTTTTTTCAAGAATTTAATATAATGGGAGATACTCCTTTGATATAAACTTATATATATATATATATATTTGTTTAGAACAAATTTAAAATGAAAATAATTTTTTTTTGTCTATATATATCTATATATATATTCATTTAGAACAAATTTAAAATGACAAATAAAAAATTGTGGCTCTTTTTTTTATAAGTGCTAGGATTTAAAACCAATGTCTTGTTAAAAATTAATTAGAAACTGTTGGTTGTTTTTATTGTAACCAGATTTATCTTCTATTCTACCTATAGAATTGCCAATTCTAATCGAGGGCAAATCAAAGGACATGGACCAACTGACGAGGATTTTAACAATAAACCTCCTACACTTCGAGCTCTACAAAAACCAGGAGGGTGGTCCCTATAATGTGTTTATAATATCTACACCGAGCTTATAAACAATCATTAACGATTAACAAATAATCCCATTTAATAGCTCAACAAATAGGATAATACCGAATTGAATTGGCTTTTCATCGATAGTATCAACTACTTGGAGCATGAGATGATTACAACAATATTTCACAACTTAAGATAGTCATTTAATTTGTAATTTGTTAGCAAGCTCTAAGCAACGACAAACAGACACAAAACCTCACAAACACATACAATTTAGACCAGTGCCATATACCATTGGAGAGTCAAATTCACAAACATTTAAAATTCCATGATAGATTCAAACAAATAGCATATAAGATCTCTCACAACATTTCCTTACAACATCATCCATTTATATCCTAACCCAATACTTCTTACCAAATCCGTTTATAAACATATCCATCTATAACTCCAATCAAGCATTTTAGTTAATTCTTTGAATTAAAGCCAAAATGGAAGTCATACACACCACAATAGTGAGATGAACGCAATAACCCTTGATTATATTATTCAAAATTATGATATGCTTATACATAGGAGAGACATGATCTCGAAATGAATCATTAGAACTCAAATGCTAGTACTTTAATGAAACATCAAACCTTCATAAAACCCAAAACCCAACCACAGGATGACACAAAACCTAAATTGCATTTACAGTAAAACAATCAAGCTTTACAACCTGCTCTGCAACTATTCCTAGACTCGTCCTCAAAATATCTAACTTTCCAACCCTTATTTCTAGCCTTGAAATCCTTCTTATAGAGAATGAAGGAGAAAACAAGCATCGGGCCAGAAAATACACACGTCACCGGTCAATTGGACCGCCTTGTGACATTTCAAAAATATGATTACAAACACCGAGTCCCGAAGCATCTTCTTGTTAATTTCACTCATTAGGGAAGAGCCACTGCATTGGCCAAACCTCAAAACTTGTGCCAAAAAGTCACCATGGAGACAAAACCATAATCAGTTAGAACTATAACCGCTGAGCTATTGATTGCCAGTAGTAAAACACCATCTTACTCCTCTTTGGTTAAATACTTGTCCACCCATTTTTGACACTCTTCATCCATTGGCCAGTCAAAGTTCACCACCTCATTTGCCTTAGTATTGTAAGGTGTGTATTTTACTGTAACCTGATTGGCTTCTCTTTCAAAAGACTCTAAGAATGTGCTGGTGTTAATTATTTTGTCCATGCTACTTACCAACAAATCATAATCAGAGTCATCACAAATCAATTTGATTTGTTCATTGATAACTTCTTCTGCCCTTTCCTACCATTGTTGCAATGTTTTAATGTTTCCCTATGCATCAATTATATATGGCAGAAAAGTATCACTCCAGTCATCAAAGCTCTTTACCAGTTCCCTAATTCTTCTACTCAAATCATCAGGTAGGGCCCGAAATCCCTTCAATGATTTCACAAAGATTTGAGTAGGCTTCAATGACTGAGGCCTATTGTCTGCATCAAACCTAGAGGCCTTATACATAATATCCAAATCATTGGCCCTAGGGATCCACTTCTTAGCCAAAGGAAAAACTATTTCTCGATCCCTATTGATGTTTTTTATTCCATCCAAAAATAAAGAATATAAAGAATGTACAGATTGTAATCTACCATCAACCTTCTCATTTAGATGCCTCAAAATTGTGTCAACCACCTCATTTTGTATGGAAATTGCACTATCCTCACTTGCCTTTAAGGCATCCTCTAATTTTGTGATCTTACTCAACATTTTCTTCTTGGTGAGATCCATAGAATATTCAACTTCTTCTTCAACTGGCCCCTGTGTAGGACTGAGAGCAAGTGTCTGGATGGGGGATCCTGGAGTAGAAAAAAATGGAGTAGTAGAGGGGATTGATCCTGGAATAGAATGTAATGCCCTGATACCAGGAGCACTGGAAGATTCTCCCACCTGCCCATATTTCAACCTATCTACTTCATATTGCAGCTCAACATTCATTTGCTGCATCCTACTATATTCTCCAATTATTATATTGTACTTCTCCATCAAACTCTTCTTTTTAGCCTCCTCCCTTTCAGCTGTCTTTTGGGCCAATTTGGCAACATTTACTGTCAGGCTTGTAGCTTCTGTTGTTGAAGTTTCAAAAGCTCTCTTGATGATTAGCCCTCCCCTTAGGTTTGGGCTAATATCAGCTACATTTGGCTTTCTACCTTGGGGTGCCAATGCCCATATTGATAGAGTTTCATACCCCTCACTGAAGGCAGAGTCTTGCAGAGCTGTCTTAACCTCTTCTTCACTGTTTTGTATGGGGTTCTTGGACTGTAAGATAGCATTAAGATAGCATTGAATGCTACAACATCAGCTATGTCCCATTCAGGAAAAATCAGGACACCAGCCTAAGTCACAAGTTTTCTTCCTTCCTCAGGAGTGATTCTTTTGAATTCTTCCATTAATTCGACCTTAACCTCATCATCATTTTCCTGCTCAGACCTATTAGGCCTTGATTCTCTCCTTCTCTTGCACTTGTCTTGGTATTCCTCTAATTTTAACCTCCAAAATAGCTGCAAGAAGACAAGAGTCTTCACAAATGCACCATCATCCAAGAATGCCTTGCAAGCCTCCATCCTAGCATCTTGTACACATTGCCCCTTTACATCCATGTTAGAAAGCACCAATTGTGTTGATCTAGGAGGGGAAGGATACCAACCTGCATGTCCTAATCAATCACAATTATCTCATCCATCAGAGCCTCTTGTGTATCCTCAACTCTCCGCCTCTTAGGGTTGGTTCTGATGGTAGCACTACAAGATCATTTCTTGGTGGTGAATCCAAATCAACAATCGTTATCCCTCTAGGTACTTTGAACTTTGGATCTGGTTGTGATGATGCTTTCATTATTTGTTTTCCCTTCTTATTCCTCTCATCTTCATCACAACTGTCATTCCTCTTTCTCTTGTATAGAGACCGATCAACTAAGGGCTGATAAGTTGGCCTTTCTTCTTCAAGCCTCACCTCTGGTCTTTTAACCCCAAAGTCCAATTCCAAATTGACCTTCTTGGTCATCAAGGTGCCCATAATCTCCTTAAAATTATCCAACAAGAAATCAATTCTCTTATGGAATGGAGTAAACTCCATTAATGGATCATATTTTGGATCCATTTTATGCACTATTGCAAGCAACTTCTCATATGCAATCCATTTTTCCTTATTCAATTCCTACTTATTCAAGTCAAATTCATTTCTGATTAGGTCTTCAAGAAAATTGAATTCATGTACAAACCTACCACCTTTAATTCGTTGCCTGAACAAGGAAAAGAATCCCTCAAGGTCATGCTGCCTCCTAGACCCACTCTTAAAATAATAATCATAAAAAAACCTTCCAAAGTGGACCCATCCTCCCTTGGAAAAGACAAAATCTGAAACAACAGTATAATCAAGGAACAAAGTCCCTTTTCCTCTCCTTGTCAGGTTGTCCTCATGAATACAACCTAGCTGCCACATGACTTCGAAAAACCCCATCCTTGATGGTACATTATATGGGAGAATGTGAGGGGCTCCCTGGAAACCAAACACCCTTAGGATAGTGCTTACGAGGTACAAGATGATGTCACCCCAATTGTGGCATACTTTCAAGTCAGGCTTCCTCACTTTTGGTTGGAGGAAGTAATGCAACTCTTCAGGGACTTTGGGAAAATTTACCACCAACCTAGCTCTGAGTCTGGAGGCAAAGCAGTTATCAAACTACACAAAACTGGCACCTCCCTTGTTGTAAGACAAGTCTGCACTCCAAAACTGTATTGGTAATATTTCTCCATTCACTTCTTGCCTCAACTCCATCTTCTCTGAGAAGAAGTCGTCATTCTTGTACAAGAACATATGCATTAACATGGATTACCAAAAGAAAGGAGTACCAACATCACCCACATGTAACTTCAACAAAACCTCATGTATCTTTTCTGCTAGAAAAGATGCATAGTCATACACCATGGATAAATTGGGATGCTGAATCTGAGCCCCCATGAACATATATGCAATGGGCATCACTGTATTTGGGCTGAATCCCAAAATTTGGCACAATGAATAAAATGTTGCCAAAACGTGATTGGTAAAACAACTTAGCTTGAAAGGCTCCTGGTCACTTGGACTGATATGAATCGTTGAGTTGCCTATCTTGGCCAAGTGAGGAGGAAGCAACTTTAACCTGAAAAGAGGCCTTGACCTTGCATATTCCTGCTTCATCTCCTCAAGATCAATGGGAATCAAGAATGAGCTAGACTCACTCAAATAAAAAACCAGCTGAATGTATTTATGCTTAGCAGAATCCCACCATCATTATCCCTAATTACCCTTGTAACAAGGTCATAACGTGCTGCCACTACCTTGAGTAGGTCCACGTCAGGAAACACATTTGGTATTGCTAGTTTCCCCATGTCCTATTTCAAGCCATTAGAGAAGGGGTGGGGTAGGTTTTGCTGTCCATACCACAACCTAAACATTTACAGGCCTATCATAGGAACCCCAACATCTGCAATATTGTAATTCTTGCATACTAGTCCCTCACCCAGGGTTCTTCCACTCATCTAAACCAAACCCCTCTTTTCTGTCGTTTGTTGATAATGGGAGTTGATCCAAAAAATCATCATATAAATTCATTTACAAATAATCAACATGGCCAAAGTGCTGCTTTGGTGGCGCCATCTCAAACAACTAGGGCTTCCTTAAATTTTAAATCTTTGAACAAAATAGGGCTACCCAGAAAATGAAATTACAACACGACTGTGCAATTTCCCACAATTCAAATGAACCAGTAACCCTACGAAAATAATCAACAACCCCCTTGACTAGCACACTACAACCTTTCACAAAAATCATAGTCAAATTAAACCAGTGGTACAAAATGTAACTCACGAGATCTCGCCCCTTGTAGAGAACCGAACTTTTGTTGTGATTGCTTGATTTTTTTATCTCTGGCTCTGAACTGCTTTGAAAATACCTAAATGCTTTTGTGGTGAAGATAGAATGAAAGCATATACTTTATGTCAATCGATTTTAGCCAGTATATGTCTCATCTACCATTAAACTCATTTGCATGCCGCGCCAACGGCTCTAATCACATTTGATGCGAATTTAAACTTCAGCCGTTGATTTTTTGTTTTTGTTAGATCATCGAATGACCACCTTCAAAAAGGCTGATGTAATCTCCATGTCAGCGTCGAGGGCCGACCATAATATGAAACGCAAAAGGGATACACCTGGCATTCGCCCGTGATATCGCAATCACTAAACATCCTACATCTTCGGATCACGTGATGGCGGACAACCATTGATTCCTTCCATTGACAATCGTGTTCACTCATAGTAGTTAGCAACACCAAACATAACCGTCGAGCAACTTTTCATCAAGATTATAACACCACCGTCGATTTCGAGCACGTGCATCTCATAGCTATTTTAGTAACCCACTTTATAACATATTAAAGTCCGATACAAATATTAAACACTTTATTAATCCTTTTTTGGCATCGATAGCTGAGACACGTGGCACTCGCCCGTGATTTCACAATCAGTCAAAACCAAGCGGTGAGGCCATCACGAGATTGCGGGGAACGGCCAGGATCAACCGTAGGACGATCGACGGTCATTAAAAAAATTCTCTGCAAAATAAGATAATTATTAAAAGGGGAAAGGGGACATCACCTAGGCCGACGACAAATGATGGTTTAAGTTTGTTCTTAAAGCACGGGGCACGGGCCGACCTATACTTAGGAAACAATAAAGTTAGGAAAAATATTTAGCATAATTTATTAAAAGGGGCCCGGCGTAGACGAGTCAATGGGACATAAGTCATTTTAAAACCTCCCTCAAAAAGTTAATGGCGAAATATATCCAACCCAGGGTTTAAGATAGAACATTAGGATTTCATGAAGGAAAAAATAAAATCCCAACCCTAGGCTTCTTCCGAATAGCATGACAGACCAATAATGTGGCAGAAAAAATTAATGGAACTTAAAGAATGAAATTTGAGGCTCCATCATTGACTCCAGTTAGGGACGTTCATTCCACTGGAATGAAGCAAGAAAAATAGAAACTTAGGTAGAGCAGACCAATTGCAGAGACAACCAAAAAATAATTATCCGGACAAGACAATCCAACCAAAGGAAACCTACAACTAACATATATACAGATCTAAGCTCTTGTTAATGGAAAAGAATACTTTAGCTGAAGTATAACTTCAAGAATCATCCATGAACTATCAATTCAAGAATATCACCTGTCATTTCTTGGAGGAATTATGAATCTTACCCCCACTTATTATTTACCAGAAATGGACCCAACTAGATTGCATCAAATTTACCATGTTTTCCTTTGTCTTCCAACCTAGAATTCCACATCAAAACCATATCTCCATTTCAGAAACTCCTTGCAGTTGTCTTCTTGTTATACAAATTCTTTACCTACAACTACAATTTGGCATTTTTCATCTGGTCTTCCCTCCTGGTCTCATCTAGTTCTATGAGAGCTTCCACTCTCCACTACATTTCATCTTCCATTTCATTATCATACATCTGGACAAATTTATACATCTCCATCAGGTTATTCTGGGGAAACCTTGCATTTATTCCATAGAATAAATCAAATGGGGCACAACCTATTGCCTTCTTCACAGTCACCCTGTCTGCCCAGATTGCCAATCTCAATTTAGAATCCCATGCCTTCTTATTTTGATCTAGGATTCTCTTGATAATCTTCATCAAGATTTTATTGCTTGATTCTGCTTGTCCATTTCCTTGTGGGTGGTAAGGTGATGAGTAAGAGACTTGGATGCCATGCTTCTGAAAAAATTCCATATATTCTTCATACCTAAAACACATTGCATTATCTAACACAATCTTCTCTAGACATCCAAATCTAGTCACTATATTACTTATTAAGAAGTCAATTACCACCTTACTAGTTGATTTCTTTGTTGGAATTGCTTCCACCCACTTGGTAAAGTAGTTAGTGGCCACCAATATCCATGAATGGTCTCCACTTGATTTACATGCTATCTCTCTTACAAAATCAATACCCCATTGCTGGAATGGAGATTGCACTGCAACTTGTTGTAAAGGTAAGCTACCAAAGAATTTCAACTTACCAGAGAAATGTTGACAAGCATCACATGTCTTCACTAATTGGTGTGCATCCTTAAAAATAGTAGGCCACCGAAATCCAACCCTCATTACTTTGTGTGCAGTTGTTTTGGCCATATAATGCCCTCCACAAAATCCATTATGCATTTCATTCAAAAGTTATTTTGCTTGATCTTGGTCTACACATTTTAACATAACACCTTCTCCATTTCTCCACTAGAGTTTTCCTGTTATGACAACATATTCAATAGCATGTAGGTTCAATGTCCTCTTCTCATTTTCACTTAAATCATTAGGACATTTCATCTTTTGTAGATAATAGATCACACCCTTGTACCAATCAGAATTCTCCATGTCACATATGTGTGATCTTTTCTCTTCCTCAAGAAAATTTATCTGATTTGCTTCTAGATTAGTTTGGGCCATAAGCTTGGCCAATCCCTGTCCTCACCAACTTGGTAATCTAGATTTCAATATTGAATTCTTGGATCTTTTTGATCCATCTACATCTTCTTCCTGAAACTTCCTGTTGTGTAAAAATGTCCTTCACATCAACACTAGGTACATAGGCAATCACAATAGCTCCCATCAAATATGTCTTGAAAGCTTTCACTACTTTTACTAGTGCATATGCCTATTTTTCATTTATGTCATATTTAAGTTCTACAGCCTATAAGGACTTGCTGAAAAAGGCTACAGGCTATTCAAAACCCTTAGCATTCTTTTGTAATAACACAACTGCAATTGTGTGGAATGAAGCAAATGAGAAAATTTACAAGGGTTTGGAAAAATTAGGGGTTCTTAACACAAGAGCTTCCTTTATAGCTTTCTTAATGGTCTAGAAAGCTTGTACTGACTCTTCTTCCCATTCAACCTTGGCCCCTTTCTTAAGCATCTTAGAAATAGGGTGAACTATTTCAACAAAATTTGTTATGAATCTCCTTAAGAAATTGATCTGTCCAAAGAAAGATTGTATTCCTTTGACATTTCAAGGTTGAGGGACCCTATCTATTGCAATTACCCTTTTTGGATCAATTTTGACCCCATCCTTAGAAACAATATGTCCCAAAAACTTTCCCTCCTTTACTCCAAAAACACACTTGTTTGGATTTAAGGAAATACCATATTCCAATGCCCTACATAACACTTTCTCTAAATGTTCACAATGGTCATCTTCTTTCTTGGAATATGCTGTTAGATCATCCTGATAAATCACCAAAAACAAATTAATAAAATTTGAGAATGCTACATCCATGTCTCTTTGGAAAGTAGCCCCTGCATTTGTTAAACCAAAAGGCATTTTCACATATACATAAGTTCCCCAAGGTGTAGTTAAAGCTGTCTTAAATTGTTCAGACTCCTTAACAATGACTTGGTTATAGCCACAAAATCAATCCATCATGGACATTAACTCATAGCCTGTCACCCTCTACAACATGGCTTCCATATTTGGCAATGGGTAGTTATCCTTCAATGAAGACACATTCAAATATTTGAAATCCACACATAACCAAATGTCTCCATTTTTCTTTCTCATAGGTACCAAATTTGATACCCAAGATGAATGTCTAATTGGTTTGATGATCCTTGCATCTCTTAACTTCGTGAGTTCTTCTTGCATTTTTGGAGCTAGGGTAGGATTAATAGGTATTTGATTTTGCCTAAAAGGCTTAGCATCACTACTCAAAGGAATCTCATGTTGAAACTAATCCTACCTATAAGCCTTAAGATCATCATAAGACCAAGCAAACATATGTCTGAATTTTCTTAACAAATCAATTAACATCTTTCTCACCTTTGGTAATAATTTATTTCCAATATACACCTTTTTTGGCGATTCATCTATTCCAAGGTTTATTTCCTCCAGGCCATTAGGATGGGAAGCAACACAATTAGTCTTCGTCCTATCCTGGTTGTCAAACACTCTTTCAAGAACAACTAAACCTTTAGGAATTGTGTTAGTTTTTAACTGAATAACTTCATTCCCAAACATAGTATCGTTACCATCAATTTTTTCAATAAAAGCTCCAAAATCAATTTCTTGACTTTCATACTCATCCATACAACTTAAGAATCTCAATATATCATCATCACTATCAAAAACTTGCTAGTTCTTGGTATTATCAGGAATAGATGGTCTGGTTTGCACTTCAACCTTTGAAATCCCATCATAAGTCATGTCATCTGGTCTTAATGCAATATTTTCCAGCAAATCTGCCACCTTATTGTGGCCTCTCTCCATCCAATTTATACCAAAAGCATCAAATTTCTCCAATTCATCCCAAACAACATTTCTATACTGTTTTAGCCTTTTATTCTTTGACACATATACAAACCTGACTTGGGAAATCACAAGATCAGAATCTCCAATTACTTTGAGCTTCTTGATCCCATGTTTTTGAGCCAATCTAAGCCCCAATAACAAGGCTTCATACTTGGCCACATTGTTGGTGCACTAAAATAATAGAGTGAAAGAGAACTTGAATTTCTTTCCACTCGGAGACCTTAGCAACACAGCTGCACCAGATCCTTCCTTTGAACTTGCACCATCAAAATACATAGTCCACAAATCATTAGATTTTGACAAATGTTCAACTTCTATATCAATTGGTGCAACAGGTTTATCAAAATTATTAGGGGGTTCCTCAACCCTGAACTCATTTATGCCACAGTCAGTAAATCATGTCAAATTCTCAGTAGGATCATGCTCAATCATATGAGGCACCTTGGACACTCTTTCAATATTAACATCTTTTTCATCAATGTAAAAAGTAGTAAATGACAAATCATATTGCATGTTACCTCCCATTGATGCACTCCACTTCCTTGAAAAGAGCATCCCAAAATGAGGAGGGATGTCTGCAAATAGAATAGTCATGGCCAAGACCTTATTAGGGTATTGGTTTAGTTTATAGGGAAATGCTTTAATGGTCCCAAGAACTGGCACTTCTCTCAAATCTAATGCATAACATTTACCTTGAGTAGTATCTGCTGTTAAGCCCATTGCTTCCATAATCTTGACTGACATTACATTATTGGAGGCACCTAAGTGTATCATACAATTTCTCAGAGTCTTCCCATTTATATCAACACTCAAGAAAAAATGGGTTATGTTCTCAAGGCACATATTAATAGAATTCCCTAGATATGCAAGGGGAATTTGTGATACAATTCCCTCCACTTCTTTCTCTTTTATTTCTTCCTTTTCCTTGGCTTCTTTACAATTTCCTTGTTCAACTTTACTACTAGCAATTCCTATAATCAAGGCTATTGTTTTTCCTTTATGCTCATCTATTCTCATCATCTCCAGCCAAGGTACAATAACTTTAACTTGAGACAATACTTGAAATATGTCTGAGGGTGTGTATTTAGGTAGGTTAGGAATCATACCTTCACTAGTTTCTTTATTTTCCAGTTGCTTCTTTCCTTCAAGTTTCTTTTGCTTTGCTTCTAGAATAGACTCAACAGACTTGGTAATCACTTTGGTCTTTACCAACAAAGGAGTAAAATCCTCTCTAGGCTTGTGGATCTTAGTCCTTTTTGCCCATATCTTGTCATTTTCGACCTCCTTTATTTTGACATCATTTTTTCTATCTTCTTTAACACCCTTGTTTTTATCTTTCTGTTCCTTAATGAAAAGGATAGCAGGCCTACCCTGCTCGCCAGCCAAAGTTCTATTTCATAGTTGCAATGTACTTCTCATCTGAGCAGCCATCTCTTTAGTCAACCGAGAAATCTCATCTTCTGATGGTCTCCTTAGAGACACTGAGTCTTCAGCCTGCTCCATGTTGCAGGCATGATGGTCAAACTCACCTTCCTCATCAGAAAAACTTGTTGATGATAGTTTTCACTCCTCTGCCATTGATTATTCACATCAAATTATTGAAATTCTTCATCAAGAGAACATTTAGCTTCATCAATGTATGACCGGGCCATACAACAATCTACATTATTCTGCTCGAAATTAGGAGTCTTCTCATGAGTATCTTCTTCTTTTGTTCTTTCAGCTTCAAGTAGCTGGGCAGTGCCACAATAATTCTGATCATGTGGACACACACACACCTCACACCATGGTCTATCTTGAACCAAATTTACAAAGTGATTCTGCAAAGGATCTAGTGTCTGCTGATCAATTTTAGGCTTCTGAGCTGGTAGTATTGGTTTTCCATCCTTCCAATTTGTGTTGTAGGGATAATTTTGTAGTCTAGGAGGTTTGTCATTTTTATTATATTGCTGCTTATCAATTCCAAGACCCTTTTCTTTCTTAGCAACAATATATTTTATATCCTTCAAAGTGCTGAGGACCTTATCCCACTTCTCATCATCCTTAGGGCCTGTAGTAGAGACTTTCTCAGTTTTAACCCTAGGATTATTCAAAAGAGTAGGTTCTTCCCTCCTACCATATTTTCCAGAAGCTTTCTTATTGCTTTCAATATTAATGGCTTCTCTGAAATAATCCCTCATGGTCCGAGGGTCCTTATCCCTTAGGAGATATTCCATTTTAGCATCAAAAGCATTGAAATAAGTGGTTAAACAAACATTCTCATCAAGTCTCGTTACCTGAAACAACTTATACATTGCCTTTCGAAATCTCAGGTTAAACTCTGTTGCAGGCTCATTAGCTGATTTCTTTATGGTGTTGAATTCATTCAACATGAAACTAGCATTAGTCTTATCACCATATTGTTCTTTGAAGCATTTTTCAAACTCTTCCCATGAACCAATACTAGTATTTGGTAGACCCCTGTACCAATCCCTTGCATCTTCAGTCAAATATTGGACAAACAATTTCATCACTACATCCTCATGTTCTACTTCATAATCATTTAGCATATCCATGAAGGCTTTAAAATGTTCCTCAACTGAAAAATCATTATTCCTAGTGAACTTATTCATCTTTTCTCTTAACTCATTTGGGATGGGATTTGGGTAACCCAAAATACCATCAAAAAACAATTGCCTATACCTTTCAAATTGTATTGGTCTCCTCTACAATAGTCCATCAATTTTCTAAGAGTCCTCACCAGACCGTGTATTATGAGTTTTAGGACCATCTTGATGTGGGTTTATAAACTTGGTTAAATGAATCTTTGGGCCGAAGTTATTTGAGGTATTCTCCAGAATAGGTTTAGGATCATTTTTCAAAACATCCTGGTGACTTGATGAAGTTGTAGCTTGTGCAACCTCATCCACACTTCAAATTCTTAGGAAACTTATTTTCCTTCTCTTTTCTGCATTTGCAGCCTCAATTTCAGTCCTCTCTAGTTCTTCTGCTAGAGCTTCCCCTTCCCTCCTAATATTTTCCAAGGAAGTATCTATTTGTGATGTCACATGTGAAAGGGGATATTGCTTAGGATGGTGAGAAACCACCCTCTCATTTATCTTGATCCCTTCAGCCTTCTATTTTCCCTTGTCCAAAACAGGTTTAGGATCTGGATTACTTGATTGTGGCTTAATAGGGTTCAAGGGTTTTGGGTTTGCAGGCTTTGATTGGACCTCATCTTGACCTACATGACTCACTTTGGACACTAGCTTCACCTCCTTATCAAAAATTTGTTGTACAACAAGACCCTCCTCTTCTGGGTCTAGTCTACTCTAGTTCAGGAGTTTCATGGTTGCCAATTGTATAATTAATCTATCCCTCTCAATGACAACATGCATCAGTTCCATTTCCTTTTCCTTGTCCTTTTTTATCCTAAGCTCAACTTGCTTTTGGATTTATCATCTTAAAGAACTAATATCCCCAAAAACATCTCCAGGGTCAGGCAAAGTCATGTCAAAACTTGATGTTTCACTTAAGTCTACCAGGTCTGCTTCTTCATGCCTAAATAGTAAAGGAGTGCCATCATCTTCACCAAGAGGAGGAGGCACATCACTAGTGCATTCTCTGTGATGGCTTTGAATTCTACTCCTACTTATTCTCTCAGTATATTGGACACTAACAAGACCTTTATTATGACAGGCTACATCTTCTTGAACAAGTGTATTAAATAATGCATCAAAAAATCCACAGCTATCTGACTCAGAATGTCTACATACATGTTCAAAAGTCTTAGGGATAGGATGTAGAGGCTTACTTGTACCTTGGTGTACATGATTCCGTGACGCGGGAGCAACATTGCTAGTTTCTGAATTCTTCTTTATCCAGTCCTTCTTCTTCATCTTAGGAAGTTCACCTTCCAATTTTTGTTCCAGGTGATTCTTTACGAATGACCTAGTGTTCTTCATGTCTCCGTGCTTGTCCAAAAATATTTTGATTGGTATTAAATCTTCAACTGAAATGCACACTGGTGCAGAGACTTTAGAGTCGCCACCTAGTTATCTTGGGAAAACCAACTATTGAGAAACACTTGGTGGAAATTTAAAAGACCTTTAGAAATTCTCGCATTGATAATGTACAAAGTTTCTTCATGAGATATTCAAAAATTTTGAACAACAAATGAATTAGATAAAAGAAAAGAGAAGCCACAAGCTTGACCTTCAAATCAAAGAAATACTATGATAACTCTATACAAAATGGATAATCGACCCACTGACAAGAAATATTCAAACTAGTTTCCCCAGTAGAGTTGCCATTTTGTTGGTTGTTTTTACTGTAACCAGGTTTATATTCTATTCTACCTATATAATTTCCAATTCTAATCGAGGGTAGCTCAAAGGACCTAGACCAACTAACGAGCATTTTAACAATAAACCTCCTACACTTCGGGCTCTTCAAAACCCAGGAGGGTGGTCCCTATAATGTGTTTATAATCTCTGCACCAAACTTATAAACAATCATTAACAATTAATAGATAATCCCATTTAATGGCTCAACAAAATAGGATAATAAAAAATTGAATTGGATTTTCATCGATAGTATCAACTACTTGGAGCATGAGATGATTACAACAATATTTCACAACTTAAGATAGTCATTTAATTTTCAATTTGGTAGCAGGCTCTAAGCAACGACAAGCAAACACAAAACCTCACAAACACATACGATTTAGACAAGTGCCATATACAATTGGGGAGTTAAATTCACAAACATTTAAAATTCCATGACAAATTCAAACACATAGCATATAAGATCTCTGAGAACATTGCCTTACAACATCATCTATTTATATCCTAACCCAATACTTCTTACCAAATCCCTTTATAAAAATATCCATCTATAACTCCAATCAAGCATTTTAATTAACTCTTTGAATTAAAGCCAAAATGGAAGTCATACACATGACAACAGTGAGATGAACACAATAATCCTTGATTATATTATTCAAAATTATGATATGCTTATACAAAGGAGAGACATGAGCTCAAAATGAATCATTAGAAATCAAATGCTAGTACTGTAATGAAACATCAAATCTTCATAAAACCCAAAACACAACCACAGGATGACACAAAACCTAAATTGCATTTGAACTGAAACAATCAGGCTTTACAAACTGCTCCGCAACTTTGCCTAGACTCATTCTCAAAATATCTAACCTGCTAACCCTTATTGCTAGCCTTGAAATCCTTCTTATAGAGAATGAAGGAGCAAACCAGCATCAGGCCAGAAAATACACGTCACCAGTCAATTGGACCGCCCTGTGACATTTCAAAAATATGATTGCAAACACTGAGTCTTGGAGCATTTTCTTGTTAATTCCACTCATTAGGGAATACCCATTGCATTGGCCAAACCTCAAAACCTATGCCAAAAATCCGCCATGGAGACAAAACCATAATTAGTTATAACTATAATCGCTGAGTTGTTGATTTCCGGTAGTATAACTTCGTCTTACTCCTCTTCGGTTAAATACTTGTCCACCCATTTTTGATACTCTTCATCTGTTGGCCAGTCAAAGTTCACCACCTCATTCACCTTAGTATTGTAAGGTGTGTATTTTACTGCAACCTGATTGGCCTCTCTTTCAAAAGACTCTAAGAATGTGCTAGTGTTAATTATTTTTTCCATGCTAGTTACCAACAAATCATAATCAGAGTCATCACAAGTCAATTTGATTTGTGCATTGATAACTTCTTCTACCCTTTCCTGACACTGTTGCAATGTTTTAATGTCTCCCTGTGCATCAATTATATCGTGCATAAAATTATCACTCTGGTTATCAAATCTCTTTACTAGCTCCCTAATTATTCTACTCAAATCATCAGGTAGGGCCTGGAATCCCTTCAATGATTTCACAAAGATTTGAGTAGGCTTCAATGACTGAGGCCTATTGTCTACATCAAACCTAAAGGCCTTATACATAATATCCAAATCATTGGCCCTAGGGATCCACTTCTCAACCAAAGGAAAAACTATTTCCCGATCCCTATTGATGTTGCTGAAGTTTCAAAAGCTCTCTTGATGATTAGCCCTCCCCTTAGGTTTGGGCTAATATCAGCTATATTTGGCTTTCTCCCTTGGAGTGCCAATGCCCATATTGCTAGAGTTTCATACTCCTCACTGAAGGCAGAGTCCTGCAGAGCTTCCTTAACCTCTTCTTCACTATTTTGTATGGGGTGCTTGGACTGTAAGATAGCATTGAATGCTACAACATCAGCTATGTCCCATTCATGCAAAATCAGGACACCAGCCTGAGTCACAAGTCTTCTTCCTTCCTCAGGAGTGATTCCTTTGAATTCTTCCATTAATTTGGCCTTAACCTCATCATCATTCTCCTGTTCAGACCTATCAGGCCTTGATTCTCTCCTTCTCTTGTAGTTGTCTTGGTATTCCTCTAGTTTTAACCTCCAAAGTAGCTGCAAGAAGACAAGAGTCTTCACAACTACATCATCATCCAAGAATTCCTTGTAGGCCTCCATCCTCGCATCTTGTATACATTGCCCCTTTACATCCATGTTAGAAAGCACCAATTGTGTTGATCTAGGAGGGGAAGGGATACCAACCTGCATTTCTTGATTAGTCACAATTATCTCATCCATCAGAGCCTCTTGTGTATCCTCAACTCTCTGCCTCTTAGGGATTGGCTCTTATGGTAGCACTCTAGGATCATTTCTCAGTGGTGAATCCAGATCAACAATCGTTATCCCTCTAGGTACTCTGAACTTTGGATCTGGTTGTGATGATGCTTTCATTAATTTTTTTTCCCTTATTCCCCTCATCTTCATCACTGCTGTCATTCCTCTTCCTCTTGTATAGAGGCCGATCAACTGAGGGTTGATAAGTTACCCTTTCTTCTTCAGGCCTCACCTCTGGTCTTTTAACCCCAAAGTCCAATTCCAAATCAACCTTCTTGGTCATCAAGGTGCCCATAATCTCCTTAAAATTATCCAACAAGAAATAAATTCTCTTGTGGAATGAAGTCAACTTCATTAATGGATCATATTTTGGATCCATTTTATGGACTATGGCAGGCAACTTCTATTATGCAATCCATTTTTCCTTATTCAATTCCTGCTTATTCAAGTTGAATTCATTTCTGATTAGGTCTTCAGGAAAATTGAATTCATGTACAAACCTGCCACCTTTAATTCTTGCTTGAACAAGGAAAATAATCCCTCAAGGTCATGCTGCCTCCTAGACCCACTCTTCAAATGATAATCATAAAAAAACCTTCCAAAGTGGACCCATCCTCCCTTGGAAAAGACAAAATCTAAAACAACAGTATAATCAAGGAACAAAGTCCCTTTTCCTCTCCTTGTCAGGTTGTCCTCATAAATACAACCTAGCTGCCAGATGACCTCGAAAAAACCCATCCTTGATGGTACATTATATGGGATAATGTGAGGGGCTCCCTGGAAACCAAACACCCTTAGGACAATACTTATGAGGTACAAGATGATGTCACCCCAATTGTGGCATACCTTCAAATCAGGCTTCCTCACTTTTGGTTGGAGGAAGTCATGCAACTGTTCAGGGACTTTGGGCACATTTACCACCAACCTAGCTTTGAGTCTGGAGGCAAAGCAGTTATCAAACTCCACAAAAATGACACCTCCCCTGTTGTAAGACAAGTCTGCATTCCAAACCTGTACTGGTAATCTTTCCCCATTCACTTCTTGCCTGAAATCCATCTTCTCTGAGAAGAAATCAACATTCTTGTGCATGAAAATATGCATTAACATGGAGTACCAAAAGAAAGGAGTACCAACATCCCCCACATGCAATGTTAGCAAACCCTCATGTATCTTTTCTGCTAGCAGTACCAAAAGAAAGGAGTACCAACATCCCCCACTAGCAACACCAAAAGAAAGGAGTACCATGGAGAAATTGGGATGCTGAATCTGAGCCCCCATGAACATATATGCAATGGGCATCACTGTATTTGGGCTGAAGCCCAAAATCTAGCACAATGAATAAAATGCTGCCAAAACGTGATTGGCAAAACAACTTAGCCTGAAAAGCTCCTGGTCACTTGGACTGATATGAATCATTGAACTGCCTACCCTGGCCAGGTGAGGAGGAAGCAACTTTAACCTGAAAAGAGGCCTTGACCTTGCATATTCTTGCTTCATCTCCTCAAGATCAATGGGAATCAAGAATGAGCTAGACTCAATCAAATAAAAAACCAACTGAATCTCATTTGCATTTATGCTTAGCAAAACCCCACCATCATTATCCCTAATTACCCGTGTAACAGGGTCATAATGTGCTGCTACTACCTTGAGTAGGTCCACGTTAGGAAACACATTTGGCACTGCTAGTTTCCCCATGTCGTATCTCTAGCCATTAGAGAAGGGGTGGGGTAGGTTTCACTGTCCATACCATAGCCTAAACATTTCCAGACCCGTCATAGGAACCCTAGCATCTGCAATATTTTAATTCTTGCATACTAGTCCCTCACCTAGGGTTCTTTCACTCATCAAAACCAAACCCCTCTTTCTGGCATTTGTTGATAATGGGATTTGATCTTGAAAATCATCATATAAATTCCTTTGCAAATAATCAACATGGCCAAAGTGCTGCTTTGGTGGCACCATCTCAAACAACTAGGGCTTCCTTAAATTTTAAATCCTTGAACAAACTAGGGCTACCCAGAAAATGAAATTACAACATGACTGTACAATTTCCCACAATTCAAATGAACCAGTAACCCTACGAGAATAATCAACAACCCACTTGACCAGCACACTATAACCTTTCACAAAAATCATAGTCAAATTAAACCAGTGATACAAAAAGTAACTCACGAGATTTTGCGCCTTGCAGAGAACTGAACTTTCACTGTGATTGCTTGAAAAACTTTATCTCTGGTTCTGAATTGCTTTGAAAATACCTGAATTCTTTTGTGGTGAAGATAGAATGAAAGAAAATACTTTATGTCGATCAATTTTATCCAGTAGACATCTCATCCGCCATTAAAACTCATTTTCATGCCATGCCAACGACTCCAATCGCATTTGATGCGAATTTAAACTTCAGCCGTGGATCTTTTGTTTTTGTCAGATCATTGAACGACCACATTCAAAAAGGATGATGTAATCTCCATGTCAGTGTCGAGGGCCCACCACAATATGCAACACCAAAGGGATACATGTGGCGTCCGCCCATGATATCGCAATCACTAAACATCTTGCATCTATGGATCACACGATGGCGAGCAATCATTGATTCCTGCCATCGACAATCGTGTTCACTCACAACCGTCAACAACACCAAACATAACCATCGAGCAAATTTTCATCAAGATTATAACAACACCGTTGATTTTGAGCACATGCATCTCACAACTATTTCAGTAACCCACTTTATAATATATTAAAGTCCGATACAAATATTAAACACTTTATTAATCCTTTTTTGGCATCGGCAGCTGAGAGACGTGGCACTCGCCTGTGATTTTGCAATCAGTCGAAACGAAGTGGTGAGGCCATCACAAGATCACGGGGAACGATCAGGATCAACCATAGGTTGATCGAAAGTCATTAAAAACATTCTCTGCAAAATAAGATAATTATTAAAAGGGGAAAGGGGACATCGCCTAGGCCGACGACAAACAATGGCTTAAGGTTGTTCTTAAAGCACAGGGCACGGGTCGACCTAGACTTAGGAAACAATAAAGTCAGGTGAAATATTTAGCACAATTTATTAAAAGGGGCCTAACCTAGACAAGTCAATGGGACATAAGTCATTTTAAAACCTCCCTCAAAAAGGTAATGGCAAAATAGATCCAAGCTCGGGTTTAAGATAAAAAATTAGGATTTCATGAAGGCAAAAATAAAATCCCAACCCTAGGCTTCTTCCGAATAGCATGACAGACCAGTAATGTGGCAGAAAAAATTAATGGAACACAAAGAATGAAATTTGAGGCTCCATTAGAAATCATCCAAAATTTGTTTTGATGGAAGAAGGCTTCCCTTCTAAAATGATATGATGACCCTTGAAAGAATGGTCTAAATAAAGGATACAAAATTTATGCATTATGTATTTTCCCAATGCTACCACTCTTGCTCATCTAGAAATGTAACGCTTAATATTATATTTTCCTTCTTCATACTGTTCTCCTAATTATCATCTAATAGTTTGCCAGTATCCATGAATTTATCTACTTATGCTTCCGATAATAATATCTTTTCCTAAGTCACACTAATAGTGACATTATTTATATATTCATCCTGGAGTAAAGTTGTAGTCAAAAGGGAGGGTAATACCCTAAACCCTTATTTCCATATTTGTAGCATTTTGAGATTCCCACTATCATCTGTTACATTTGAGATATTTGATGAACTTAAAGCCTCAAATTGACCCAAGTTTTCTTTTATAGAAATTCTCATTTTATCAATGTATGTAGCAACATTAATAAGGATTTTTAGGTACACCATCAATTTTTCCAATCTTATCAAAATCATTAGGCTTAGTGTACTCTTTATTGACAAAAAATGATTCATTTGATATATCCAAAGGGCCCACTTATCTTTGATCTCCAAATGCCTTGCCTCTACATGTTTTGTCTAATGGATGCTTTATTGATATTGTTTAAAGACTTCCAAATTTTTTCACATAGCTTGAAAAATGTTAAAATGGAAAAGCCAATAGATGATTTCTACTAGTTTTGTCTTTGTAGACCTTACCTTTGCTTGATTTTCTCTCCTTTCTTCCTTAACACGTTGCAATAATGATTCTAGTTTTTGTATTCTTCTTTCCTACTTGATATTTCCTTGAATAGGGGCTGGTAATTTAGGAACGAGTGTTGGGGTAGATAATTTTTATTTGAGAACTTGAATTTGTTTCATCAATTGTTTATGAGTTGTATTTTTCTTTATTAACTCCTCTTTCAATTTTAGTTTTTCCATCTCTTTAGTTACAATAATTTTGCAACTTGCTTGTTGTGGCTTGACTAAATTGTGCAGTTTGAATTACCAATGTTGCTACATTAGGGGCTAAAAATTGACCCACTCTCTTTACAATTAATTTTCCTCCTTATTGCTAGGGTAAATGCAAAAAGATGGGGAACCAAAAAGGGGTCTTAAGTCACCACCTTTTTTTTTCCCTAAAATCATGATGAGAAATTGAAGGTAGTTACACTTAAATTTTTAAGATGCAACAAAACAAGAGTTGTAGTGCTTTGAATCTACTTTCTAAACTACTATTTTTTTGAAATTGGTAGATATTAAAGGGTTCAAAAAAGGGGGCCACACAAATTGGTCCTATTTTTTCAAAACAACATAACATAGCATCTAGTGTGGCCCCCCTAAAATGTTCAATTTTTTTAGTATTTCAAAAATCTCTTTGGTGAGAAATTAGCTAACACCATATAATTTTGAGTATCAGGTTTACACATGTTTCAACATCCTCAAGATTATGTCAATTTGTTACTATTTGCAAAATCACATCCTTGGATGTTGAAAAGTCACTCCAAACTTTAGGTTGGAAGCCCAAGAAAAATCCAAGCCAAAGGCTCCAAGATTTCCAAAGCAAGACATAACACGGGCGCATTATAACATGCTCATGTTATGCCAAATAAAAATATAACACAATCACATTATAACATGCTCATATTATGTTTTGTTTTGTATATTTATCTCCCTCACATTATCTCTCTCTTCCACTCTCTATCGATCCCTTCCTCTTTGAAGGGAACACAATCTACTGAAGGGGGGGTGAATTAGTAGATCCAAATAATTACAACAATTGTTGAAACCTTCACAACTACTTTATAGATTTTCAACATGAAGAGCATTGAACCATACAAGCTAGTAATTAAAGTAATTAAAGCACACCACAAGATAACACATAGTTCACTAGAACCCAAGATGGGAAAAACCACAGTGAGAAGCTCTCACAAGCATGGATATAATAAGTGAATGTTTACAATGTGATGCAGGCACAAAATTACCAGAGACACCAATCCCCAAAAGATTCAATAGGAACCAACCTACAAGAGACACCAATCCCCACCAAAATAGAGACTCCAATCCCTGTCAAAACAATACAATAGGTAGAACACCAATCCTACCAAAACAAAAATAATTATGAAGTTAAAATTTAACTCTAACATGCACCAACAAACACATTGATATTGGAATTCACTCTTTTCTTCATGCGTCTACTATGATAAAATTGTACATCCCACTATAGTAATTTCATTGTAATCATCAATACATCCAGTACATGCACACACATGTACATCACACTACAATGCATTTGAACATTTGAAATATATACATGAAATTACATTAACACTCCTTTATGCCAGCCAGGGATCCACATCAACTTAGACAACATAGGGTGGACCTAAATTTAAATTACATGAAACATGTAATACACTGGTCCAAACTTGACGACAAAAGAAAATGATGCCTTGCACCACCATGTGAGAACCTTAAACTAGTCCTATCCTCACTCTACACGCTTGTATCCGTTATTGAACATGCCTCGAACTTGATGAACCTTATGTTACTTCAAACTCATTGCACACTAAGCCGTGCCATCGAAAAATCAAGAAACTGGTAGAACCAGTGTAGGAACACTCTCCTTCCAATTCCACCCATATTAATTAATCTCTCTTCCCAAAAGATATCCTTCTAGACCACCACACTTATGTTGACTACATACCCAACATGGTATAATAAATTCATTAACTATCTGAAGGAAATCACACCACTGCTAACATGATAAAAGATATAGTAGATTATACAACCCACACAACATACTTCCAGATCCTTGAGACAACTAATAATTCATGTACTCCTACAATCTTCCTTAGTTTGACAACCTTCACGTCTGAAAACCTTGATACCCTTTGATAACTATTGTCCATATCAATGACTTACTAACATCAGTTTGACATCACTGACAACCTATGCTCAACAATATCCCCCTTTGTCACTGATGGAAAACAAAATAAGTTGGGGCCACCAAAAAACTCTTGATGAATAAGTTTGAATGATTCTTGTGTTGTAATGTTTACTCACCCTGTGAAATATATGACATTAAAAGATAGAAAGATAGTTATTCTTTTTCAGTAGTTCTATATTCTGAGCGTTCTCTCCTTAACTTAGCATTTCTTCAATTCAAGATAGTTATTATTTTTGAGCAATTAAAATTTTTGAGGAATCTCTCTCCATTTGACATCAATGGAAAAGGATCAACATCCTAAGCCGGCACTACAACATCCGTGATAACATTTGGAAACCTATTTTCCAGATAGAATCCCCTTGAGTCCAACTCTTGAAAATACTCCGCAAGAGCACCAACCCTTCTTTTGGCAGGGAGACCAAGCTCCCCCTCACCCTATACTTTCCTCTTGAATCAAGACGAGGGAGTAAACACTCCCAACTTCTTCCAGAGAAACTCAAATGTCTCCTTAGGAAGTGGCTTCATGAATATATCTGCAAATTTCTCCTTTGTATCAACATATTCCAATTTGACTTCTTTCTTTGAAACCTTCTATCTCAAGAAATGATACTTGATTGAAATGTGTTTTGTTCTTGAGTGCATCACCATATTATTTTAAATTTTTATTGCACTTGTGTTATAATAAATAATAGTGATAGAATCTTCAAACTCAACCTTCATTTCTTTCAAATTTTGCTTCATCCAAAGCACTTGAATACAACATGATGTTGCATCAATGTATTATGCTTCTGTTGTAACTGATTCCTACTTCTTATGTAACCATTCCACTAAGTCTATACCTTCAACTTGAGCATACCTTTACACACAAGTCTTGCTTTGTTTCAGTTCACTTCACCTTCTTCATCCAATTTGTTTATGAAAACCCACTTTGTTCCAATCACATTCTTGTCTTTAGGCCTTGGGAAAAGTTCCCAAGTTTCATTCTTCATAATCTGATTCAAATCTTCCTCCATTGCTTCTATCCATCCTTGTTCTTTTCTTGCTTCTATATATGTCTTAGGTTCAATCTTTGATAGTAAGGAAAAATTTACTTATTCTTCTAATCTTTTCAGCATCTTCCGAGTGAGAACCCCACTATCTTTACAGTCACTAATAATCTGATTTGCAAAGTGATTTTTTTGAACATACTTAGTTGGATTATTTGTAACTACTTCTTTTGGATCTTCAATGTTGCTCTAAATTGATTCCTCATCAATTTATTCCTCCAAAATAGTAGTATTCTGAATAGTTTCATCCACCTTTATATTTGCACTTTCAATTATCCTCTTCAATCATTTGTTATAACATATGTAAGCTTTGCTCCTTAAGGAATAACCAAGAAAAATTCCTTCATATGATCTTGAATCAAACTTACCCAAATTCTCTTCATCTCTCTTGATATAGTAGTTGATTCCAAATATTTTTAGATGCCTAACTAATGTCGGTCTTCCTTTCTATAGTTCATATGGTGTCTTCTCTTTCTTGCACCTGATCTAAACTCTGTTCAAAATATACACAATTGTTTATCTATCTTCTCCTTGGTACATATTCGACCTATTTTCATGACGTAGAATAGACCTTTCCATCTCTTGTATAGTCTAGTTCTTTCTTTTTACAACTCTATTTTGTTGCGGAGTTTTAGGAGAAAAAAATTGCCTTCAAATTCCATGCTCTTCACATAATCTATCATACTTTTCAATTGTAAACTCTTCACCTCTATCTGATCCCAAGACCTTGATTTCCCTTTTGGTTTCATTGTCCACCATATCCTTAAATGATTTAAACTTCTCAAAAGCTTCTAATTTCTCTTTTAGATATGTAATCCAACTCATCCTAGTATAATCTTCAATCAAAATCATGAAATACCTATCTCCTTGTGGACTCTTAGTCCTTATTGGTTCGCATAGACTTGTATGTACTAAATCTAATGGATTTGATGTGGAGTACTCCTTAGCAGGATATTTGCTTCCTGTTTGCTTCCCTTCATGACATGGCTTGCAACTACGGGTAAACATGTTTGACCCAAAACTATGAACTGTTGAAGTCACAAACGGGGGACCTCATCCCCAGTTTAAACATTCAACAATAACATGCCAGTGGGGTTTGCACCTTAATGGCAAGAACAACACCACAACTTAACCATCACACCATGCCACTATTGACTTATGTTATATATTATTAATGGAAATATATTATATTTAATATTAATATATTAATATTAAAATTAATGTCATATTAATATATATCATTAATATATTAATACATTAACATATTAATACATCATTATATATTTATATTAATATTAACTATCATTTCATATATTAAAAAGTTAAAGTGCTCTTTGAAACGGATATTCATGATATCCATTTCAAAGAGCTTAAGATATAGCTCTCAAAAATAGATATTTGTTATTAACGTTATAAATTAAAAAAAGGGCAACAAACTGTCATAAATATATTAATAATATATCAACATATTAATAATATTTTAACATATTAATAATATATCAACATATTAGTAATATTTTAACATATTAATAATATATTAACATATTAATAATATATTAACATATTAATATATTAATAATATATTAATATTATTAATAGGGTAAGTGCAAAAAGATGGGTCACAATTTTGTGGCCAATTTACATTTTCATCTCGAAATAGCAAAAACGTGAGCGCATTATAGCAAAACGTGCTCGCATTATGGTTTAAATTTCAAAAAATGCACGCATTTTGAGTTCAAAAAATATGCATTTTTTGAAATCAAAAAACATTTCCAAAACGCGAGTGTGTTTTAACGTGCTCATGTTTTGGTTTACATTGAATTTGTTTTCTTCTTTTTTTCTTGTCTCTTTCTTATTGTTATCTTTCATGGAAACTATATACATGAAATAAACATTTAAGTATAAGTTGACAGTTACATATGGACATTTACTTTCTTATACTTTAAGTTATATTTCATGCATATAGGCAGGATGTTTGAGAGTGGTTTCAGATCTTTAGGAGTTATAATGCAAATTCTAATTTTTGGAAGATCTTAAATTTTTTAGACTTAGTCAAATTTCAGTAATCGAGAGGTCAAATTTTAGTAGTCAACAAGTTGTATCATCTTTCTCTCTCACTCCTTCTCTCCACTCTCTATCTCTCCACTCCATCTCTTTCTCCCTTTCTCCCTTCCTCCCTATCTCCCCTCTCTCTCTCTCACACACACACCCCTCTATCTCCTCCCTACATCTACCTCCCTCCCTCCCCCCTCTACTTCTCTCTACCTCTTCTCTCTCTACAACTTCTTCCCTCTCTACTTATCTTTATCTCCCCTCTCTCGATCTTTACCTACCTCTCCCTCTATCAATTTGTATCTCACCTGTCTCCCTCCCTACCTCTTTACCTCTCTACTCTCTATCTCTCCTCTCCCTCCCTCTACCTATATCTCTCTCTCACTCTCTATCCCTCTCTTCCCCCTCTTTCTCTCTAACTCTCTCCTCTCTATCTCATAATTATCTGTCCCTCCCTCTCACTCTCTCCTC
>CM021110.1:325165790-325257089 GCA_007115665.2 Sequoiadendron giganteum
CCTCTCCCTCCCTCCAACCTCCCTCTCTCTCTTTATCTCTCTTTCTTATTCTCTACTTACCTCTCAACTCTCTATCTCACCACTCTCTCTCCATCTCTCTCCCTCCTCTCCCTCCCTCTCTCCTTCCTATCCCTCCCTCTCCTTCCCTCTCTACCTACCTCTCCCTCCACTACCTACCACTCTCTCTACCTCTCTCTCCCCCCTCTTTCTCTCTTACTCTCTACTTCCCTCACTACTCTCTATCTCTCCCCCCTTTCCTCTCTACTCTCTTTCTCTCTCTCCCTCTTCCTCTCTCCCCCTATCACACACAATCACCTCTATCTCCTTTCCTCTTCCTCCACCCCTCCACTCTCTACTTCTCTCTATCTATCATCTTTCTCTACATATCCTTCCCTCTCTATTTATATTTATCTCCCCTCTCCCTCTCTTTACCCACCTCTCCCTCCATCACTCTATATCTCAATTGTGTCTCCTCCCTACATATTTCCTTATGTACTCTCCATCTCTCTTCTCCCTCCCTCTACCTCTCTCTCTCGCACACACACACACACAAACAAACCTCTATCTCCTCCCTATGTGTCCCTCCCTCCCCTCTCTACTTCTCTCTATATCTCCTCTATCTACATATCCTTCCCTCACTACATGAATTTATCTCCCCTCTCCCTCTATTTATCCACCTCTCCCTTTATCACTCTGTATCTCACCTATGTTTCCCTACCTACCTAGGGTTGAGGGATTAAGGGTTGAGGGTTGAGGGTTGAGGGTTTAATGTATAGGGTAGAGAATAGAGGGTAGAGGGTAGAGGGTTTACGTTTTGAGGGTTGAGGGATTAGGGTTTAAGGGTTGAGGGTTGAGGGTAGAGGATAAAGGGTAGAGGGTAGAGGGTTTAAGGGTTGAGCGTTTAAGGGTTGAGGGTTCAAGGGTTGAGGGTTGATGGTTTAGGGTAGAGAGTTTACTTGAGTTTAAGGGTTTAAGGGTAGAGGGTAGAGGGTAGAGGGTAGAGGGTAGAGGGTAGAGGGTTTAATGGTTAAGGGTTAAGGGTTAAGGGTTGAGTATTTAAGGGTTTAAGAGTTGAGGGTATAGGGTTAAGGTAATACTCACTAGAGAGGGAGTGAAGACCCTCTAAGGAGCAAGATTGGAAATAAGTTTTTAAGTGTTCAAAGTTGTCCAAGTTGTCACCTTGTTTAGAAGATCATTAGAAGACATCTATAGAGTAGAATTTAGCAATTTAGACCTAGAAATTAAGTTGAGAAGGTAGAGAAGAGATTGGAGAGAACATTTAGATCTCAATCCTCTGAAAAATCCAAGTTGGATTGATACACCACTTCTGGCATATGAGTCCCAGTTCAGTCAAATTTATAGCTATCGAGTGTTCCAGACATATCTTTTCTAGATTTTTGTTCTTGCCCATAAATCCTAATTTGGGACTAAATCACCCAAATTAGTGTATGAGTCCTAGAATACATTAAATTTAGCATATTCAACATTTTAGGTTTTCAATCAAGTTACAACTTTCTAGGTGCCCTTATGTACTATTCCAGTTTTATATTCTATTTTGCATTCATTTATAGGTCAATTAGTGAAGCTTTGCATATCATTAGGTTTCATATTTTATCTTGTATGTCATTTGTGTTTCCAAGCCCTAGCTTGATGGTGAAACCTCTTTTAGTCTCTAATTGTACCATAGGAAGCCCTATTGCAATATCTCTTTCCCCCATTTCATACTTGGATTGAGATCTCTAGGGTTTCCTTGAATGAGAAGTTTAGAAGATTTTTGTTCTATGTCCTAAACCATAGCCAATCATAATTTTCTTCCTTTCATTTTGGTGAAATTGCATTTAAAACATCTTAATTCTGATTTAGAGTGCATCATCATCCTAGATCTAGAGCTTGCATTAACATTGCATTAGGGTTTGCATTTTTTAATTAGCATCTAGGGTTTCTAATTCTTGCATTAGTGAAAGTGCATATAGGTCTCATTTTTGCATCTTTCATCATTGAATTTTATCCAAATTTTGAATTTTCACTTATCTTAGACATCATGTGTACAAACCAAAAATCATAGAAATCACTGAAAATTTTCTAAAATCTTTGCAAAAACCCTAGAATGGGACTCATATGCCCCTCTAGGAAATTTAGTCCTAATATAGGTGATTTTTCCTAATTTATGGGTATTTTATGGTGATTATTATTCAACATTCAAACCTCTGAAAAATCACATTAAGGATTTATACGCCCCTCTGGGTGATTTAGTCCCATTTCTAATTTTAAACTACATTTTCTAGCATTAATTCTCTTTTATTTGTGTTTTTGTGTGCTGCTATTAGTTACCTATTTCAGTTTGTAGAGTTTTTATTTTTTCATTTCATTGCATTTATCTTCATTACATACATTGCATAATCTCATATTTTCATTTAGACCTTTATTCTAAGTTCTTGAATTTCATTTCATCATGGATATGTGCTTTAGTAAGTTGTGGATGTCCTTGAAGTCCTTACTGGATGTATCAAGTTGTTCTTTTGGAAATGAACCTAATGAAATTGAACTTACTAATGCTTTCTTAACTCCTAATGCATGTCCTCCTCATGATGTTGAGATCATTGGAGAAAAGGATGACAACATGAATAAATTCATAAATGATTGCCTTAATAACCTTTAGAATAATGCATCCTTTTATCCATCCATGAAACAACCAACATCCCCTATAATAGCACCACTTGAGATGTTTGGTTACCTACATCATGAAACTGAAACACAAGTTGACCCTAATTTCCCTGTAGTAGGTGAACTTAGTTCCTCTAATCAAGCAAACATTCAACCATTCTATGTTAACAAAGTGAGAAACAATCCCATCAATCTAGAAGAGATATGGAAAAGGATTCATGATCTTAAGAAAACAAGGATGTGATACAACAAGTGAATACGTAATTCATCAACTCTTAGAGAAAATTCCAACTAAAGATACTAAAGGATTAGGATATCAAGACCCCCCTCCTGACATGATTATCCTTATTCCTAAAGAACAACCAATGCCTCCTAACTATGATAAGGATGATAGGATTGTCTTAGGTCCTCCTCCACATTCAACTAGAGAAGTTGGTGAATCTAGAAAATGACAAAGGCCTTACAAACTAAAGAAACTAAAATTCCCTTGTCCCCTAACTACCACTAAAATAATTTTACAAATACTTCTAAACCAAGGACTAATTACATTACCACCCATAAGAGAAGACCGATCTCCAAATCCTAAGAATACAAATAAACCACATTGTCCATACCATAGAGTTATTGGAAACAGTAGCAATGAGTGTCGTGCTTTGAAAAAAATATTTAAAATGTTTGATATCATAGAAATAGTCCCTTAAAGAGAGATCCCTTTTGCCCCTTTCCATGCAATTGTTGTAGGAACTTAACATTCTTACTATTACATACTTTATATTTATCATGCAAGCAGCTCTTTCCCATAACCTACCTTAGCTCATTCTTGTCTTGTACTCAATGCCCGAACAAGAATTAGATAGCCTTGTCCTAGTAATGTATTTTTCGTTGCCTCTTTGACTAGTTTTCTACCTTGAACAAGATTGGGATGTGGATGACTTGATAATAGGTTGACTCATGTGTGCCTTAATATTCTTTTACATTATTTATTTTTCTTTTATGTGATTGCATGTGCGTAATGTGATCCCTCATATTTTTCTAGTTGATGTATCATCTCTCTCTTCGTGATATTCCTCTATTTGTACCTATATTCTTCTCTATGTCGTAAATCTTTTTATCTTTTTCTTTATGTTTTTCATTCATCTTGTGTTTTCCTTTTGGGGATGACACAAGGCGTCAAGACATTCATGTCTCTTCCATGTTGAACCAAAATCTTTTCCTTTATCTTTTCATGTGTCTTGTGTTTTACTTTTGGGGATGATGCAAGTTGTCGAGACATTCATCTCTCTTCTATGTTGACCCAATTTTTTTTCTTTCTTTTCACTCTCTTTGTGCGATTCTTTATGTTCCATGAGTATTTGGGGAATGATGACAGTTCTGAGCTCTCTAAAATTATTGTAGCAAGAACATACTGACCCCAAATCCATTGATCCCTCATGTTTTTGGAGTTTCATTTTGGGGGCAACCGCTCTTTTCATTTTCATGACGCAAGTTTACTTGGAAACATATGACTTGGCATAGGGTTTTCCAAGTTATCTCTTGTGTCTTCTCTATTGGCTACTTTAAAGTAATTTCTCACAACATGTTGTTAATAAATTTCTTTAAAGTGGGGGCATACATTGGCATTATTATTTTTCATTTCATGTTTCATGGTGTAGTCGTATTACTTCATGCAACACGTCTTTCACTTTGTGGTGACATTGGGTGTGATGTCCTTCAAAAGTGTGATCTCTCTTAGCATATTATATTCCTCATGGTGGCTTGATGCGACACATTACATCCCCTAAATTGTGAATCTTCTATTCTTTGATTGGTCCTCTCTTGGAGACATTAGGCACAATGTTCCCTAAGCTACGACCTTCCATGAACTAAGAAAGACTCCTTTGGATGTACCTTAGACTATTTTTCATTTACAATTTCGATTATATGGCCACCTAGCAAACACACTTTAATAATTGTTAATTTTTCTAATTCAAGGTAATAGAGCATCTATTTTTGGGTCCGTACGAGTCCATAAATGAAGGTTGAATATACACTTCTAATATTATTTGTCTAGATGTTAGATATATCTGATTCTATGTTTTCATCATGGTTTGGCTATTGGATCAAAAGATATAAGTAACAGAAGTACGATCTAGCAATTTAAAGTTATTATCTACATAGCGCATTTGTGTGGGAGAGTCCACACTTCTCCATAGATAAATTTTTGGCCTTGCACTCTTGAATATAAGTTGAAAGCTGGTAGTAGCATTTGCATTCTAGTTGATATTGAGTTTTGAGGTGCACATGTTTGAATGTGGATACATAGTTGAAGGATTTTGTTATTAGGTCTTATGTCATGATGGCCTAACAAGTTTAAAGGTATGCGAAAGTTGAATAATTGTTGCGATCTTATTCTTGGACTAACCGCTAGCATCTCCCTTTGGGTTCACGACATGGTTTAACTGCCTCTCGTGGATCTTAACTCACACTTGTATCGAGCATTGAAAGGTCAATATTTTGGTGCAACAGAAAGGCCAAAAATTGGTGTCAGAGCTGGTCACAGGTTCAAACTACTTGGATGAGGCTGAGGGGGGGATTGTTGGAATAACCACCAGCATCTCCCTTCGAGTTTGTGACATGGTTTAATTGCCTTCCACAGATCTTAATCGACACTTGTATCGGGCATTGACAGGTCGATCTTTTGGTGCAATGGCAAGGCCAACACTTATGTGGGATCTATTATATTCCATGACAACCTATTTTAGGTATTTTTGAGTTTTGTATTTTGGCATGAGTTGTGTGTGAAAATTATTTAAGCCGACAAGTTCTATTTTGAGTGTTGTACATCTAATTAGGCCAAACTAAATGATGTTATACTAGAAGCAGATATATATGTTAGTTATTTTTTGATGTTTTTAAGAGTGTGATATATGTTTTTGATAAGATAAACATCATTTATAGGTTGCTATACCCTTTACACAAAAATCCCAAAGGGCCAAAAGAAAGCATAGTTCAAACAAAACTTGAACTAGAAGAACCAACAGAAATAGCTGTCTAACAGATGTAGAACAACCTAAAAATGTTAAACAACCCCCAAAATAGGGGGGTCAAAACCTACTCCATGAAATCGAGGCTGTGAAAAGGCAATGGATTTGGGGAGTCCTTTCTTCTTTTGTAACAACAACAAACCAAGAAGGCTCGAAGTCGGGAACCAAAAAGAGAGGCGGGGGGAGAGGATGCCCACCAACCACCATAGGAGAGGATTCATCACATAGTGGGGGAACCGACAATGAAGCAACAATGATCAGAGCAGATAAAGGACCAACAAATTCGTTCAACGAAGGACACATAGGTTCAAGCAGGACAAAGACAATAGAAGATTCTGATGGAACAAAGACAAAAAAATAGGGAAGGGGTTCCACAACAAGGATAGCTGATAGAGTTGGCTCGAAAGGGTCTCCCTCCTTAGAGGAACTATCCAAAGGGGGCAAACCAATAGTGAGATGGTCTGTAAGAGCATCCTTCCACCAAGTAGCAACACTCTTATGATGAGCAAGAGGGAAACCGAAAGCCAATTGACCAATAGAGAAGCAACACTTGCAATGAAAAGGGAACCCCTCATAGTCAAAGAGTTGCTTCCAAGGTTGGTCCGCCACCATCAAGACCACATCACCATGTAGTGGTTTGGAGATATCCAAATCGATCAAAATACAAGCCATCGTAGTATGCCCAATATCCTAAGTCATTGAGTCCACCTTCAAAAAGATGCCAATGACATTTCCAATGGCCTCAAAGCAAGAATCCTCCCAAAATTGGAGAGGGAGATTTGGAAAATGAACCCAAATTGGTTTGATATTCAGAGGCTCCGTGATATATGTTACAAATGCCATACATGTGAATATTATCAAATTAGTATGAATTTAAGTTGTGAATGTTGAGTAGAAGATTAAATTCATGTGAATGTAGAGGAAATAAAAACATTAGATCAGAATCAGATGAAGTGTGTAAATTCGGTTTATTCAGCTTCATTTGAACTTAATGTGATGCATATGATAGATGCAATTGTAACAATTCAAAATAGGGTATCAGCCACCATATTTTTTCTATCTTTTTGTTTTTGGGCAGTGAGTCCACCTATAGTGAGCACTTCTATAAATATACTATAACTGGTTATAATAAATTGTGAGCTAATCCTCATCATGGTTTTTCCCATTTTGGGTTTTCCACATAAAAATATTGGTGTTCGTGTGTTATATGATGTTGTTGATGTTTCATTCATTATTTCTTTATTGCAATTGAATATGCTTTGGTAATTGGATGTTTAATGTTTGAATGGTTTATGAGAATACTAATTCACCCCCCTCTCAATATTTTGGGTGTTCAACAATTAGGTGTACAATTACATTCAACCACTTAGGGAGGAGAAAAATATAGTGTGAAATTGTCAAAGGTTCCAATTGCACACCTCTTCATTTATCTACATTTTTTGTATTCTATTTTTAAATTTTAAACCATCTATTATCTTCTCAACTTCTCTAGCATATGCTCTATTTTCCTTTCAAAATTAAATTGTTATTATTTCTTGAAGCCTGTGACTCCTCCTCTTCTAGTTTTAGTGCTAATAATTTGAGGTATCTTTTTGCAATACTTTCATTTTATTTGAAATTACTATAAAGAACCATATGCCAATTTTGAGTGTCTCTTAGTTAAAAAAATAATAATAGATCAATACACTGAAATAAGGAAAAGAATAGATCAATACACTGAAATAAGGAAAATATTCCATTTATTTGATTTAGTTGATCTTCAAGAGACTCGATGAAATTATAGGCAATGAACCTTCAAATTCATAGCAATATATGACATTTTTCAATCAATTTGAAAACATTATTGGGTAAAAGCACAAAGTTGTCACATTTTCAGCCAACTTATCAACACAGCTGAATTTAAGTATTTCTAACTAAAAATCAATTTTGGTCAAAAATATGATCTAGTAAGATTCATTCTAGCTAAGTTAGATACTTCCACAACTTTTTCAACTAAAATTGTTGGCTGAAAATATATGGAGCACCACTTTGAGTCCAATTTACCTAAAAAAAATTATTTGAAAAACTTGAAGTTTCAATAACTCATACTAATACTAATGTAAATATATATATTTTTTAAAATATAAAAAATACCCTTTTGTAGATCCATAAGTGTAGTTTTAAAAATATATTTATTTTAATAGGTTAATTATTTTTAATATTTAATATTTTATTTTTACTAAAAGTAGGTTATCAGCACAAAATATTAGGTTAATTATAATGTCACAAAAAAATAGTAAAACTTATTAAAAATTTGAAAAAAATATGATGTGCACTAGATAAAAGAATCAATTTCAAGATGGTATAATTATTTTTCCATTTTAGATAAATATTTAATATTAAAGTTGACATCCAATGGAAACAATTGTTTTTTATTCACGCAAATTTTAATATTTATTGAAAAATATATATTTATCAAAATTGAAAAAAATATATCCATGCACTAAAGTTTCAAGTTATAAATACACAAAAAAAAATTAAGTTTACTATAAAAAGTTTGACGTCTCATACAACTTCATTTTTCAACATTTTGTTAGCATCTAAATTATAGTGTTAATTAATTACAAACTATTTTAAAATATATTTCTAATTTTTTAAAAAAATACAAACATAAAATATACTAAAAATTATGCATTTTACTAGTTTACATCATTTCAAAATTCAAAACATATATGCCACTTTTTAGTGATTCAAGTTTAAAAGTTGGATCAGTGTTGGCCATTTCCTTTAAAAAATGTGACACAACTTTGTGATTTTACCCTATTCAACTTCTTCTAGAATCAACCACAAAAATTGATTTGAACAATATTTTGAAAATAAAAATCCAAACTAAAACAAATAAATGAAATACAAATACTTTTTGTTGATACTAATTGTGAGTACACCCAAATTTCTAATTAAAATCATACTACATTTCCTCAAATACCAAAATGCACTCAAATATTTAAATAATAAATTATTTACAAATTATTTGTTATTGTTCTCACTTTTCATACAAAGGTTTACTATTCAAATAGAATGACTAATTTTGTATGAGTTAAATTTGGGAATTCTTGTCATAAATGTATGACAATAGTATCTACTTGGTATCATCTAATAGTCACAGTTCATAGTCTTACAATGATACCTTTAGGGCAACCCACTTAGGTTTTGTAGAGTGTAAAGTGCAAGGGAAATTTACCTTAAGAGTGAGTTTCTTGTTCATTGACCAACCTCCCTTGCCTTCAAGAATAAAAATTGATTAATATTTATAGGTCTTTGGGAATGAGTTGGAAGCAAAAAAAAACCCTCCAATATCTAATTACTTCCATCTACTTGAGAATTCTATAATTTCTTACTTGTGTTTTCATTCTATGTTTTAGAATTGAATTGTTCTAAAGATCTCTACAAATAGTACCTCAATTAATATTCTAACTTTTATTTTGGTAGTCTATACTAAATGTTGCATTTGTAGAGATCGATAAATGTGAGATTTCATTTGTGCATCATTTATCCTAATTTTTGGTTCTAATATTCATAAGAGGTATTTAGAAAGGATTCCTACAAACCTGAAGCTCCATCAAACTTTAATTTATCTAGAATTCATCTCTAGTCTTGATAATGGTGTTTAGTCTACGAAATCCCATGCATTTTAGATCTCTACGAAGTATAGTTTATTAAACCTTTCAATTCTATAGTTCACTTAGTGAAGTCATTAAAAGAGTTTAATAGATGCAATTTTCACACACGGTCCATATTTTAACACTTTTTCATTCTAATATTTACACATTAGGCCTACAAAGAAATGAGTTATTTTTTGAGGATGAATTTGAAATGACTCTAGGGTATGAATGGCTAAGATTTATTTAGAGGATAATAGATAGGGATTACTCAGATAGATCTTTGGTTAGGGATGCTTACCTAAATCAACACTAAATAGATAGGGTAATTGATTCTAGTTTGATTAATTTGAGAAATAAATTTGATTTTGACATGGTAATAAAGTAACCAAACTCTCCTACAAACAAATTCTATGACATGACAAGGAAATGGGATAAAGAAATCTCCTGAATTTGATATTTCATTAAATTGGTTAAGAAAGAACCCTTTTTAAGAGTAAAGTGTAGAAGACTTGTTAAACTAGAAGGTTACCCTCCTTCAAATGAAAAATGGACCACATAATACTTCCCTCCTTAAAAACTATCAAATTCTCACTTGCATATAACAAAAAATTTATTATTTTATTTCAAAAATAGTAAATAAATTTTAAAAATTAGAATAAAGATGAATTTACCACCGCTCATAATAGAGTTGATCATCAACCTTATGACTTGTGATGGAAATTTCGATGTTGATGTTAACATTTAAAATCATTTCTTATTATTTTTTATTGTCGTATACCCAAATACTCTAAAATAATCTTTAAATCAAATTTGTGGTGGCAATAAAGGTTTAATATAAAAATAAATACACAAAATTATGTGGAACACACAAAGGAGAGTTGTTGGTGTGTGAGGTATATAATTAGGTAATTATTTACTCATAGAATACGTTGTCAGTTTCTTACATGGTGAAGGGCATATATGTGTTTCTGTTGTTTTCATTGTTGACTACCAATTTTGCTTTTTCTTCTGGTAATAATAATACTTATTCTCCTCTAATCTTCAATATTAGTGGATGAATACATGGTTTTAAAAATTGATATTCACCACTACTTCCTGATTTATAATATGTTGATAATGTGTCTAAAGATTATGATTACCAGAGAGGAGGATTTCACGAACCATGCTGGTTATGGAGGCATAATGAGTGCAACAAAGTGTGTATAAATCTAGATCATCATATTGGGAGTTTCTACACCGACTTTGCTTGTTGGCATTATGATGACTATACTTTAGGTGTGCATTCAGTTCCACATCGTTGAAAACTAGCCCGACCTTCTTTTACATGAGGGCAAGGGGGAATAAAATAAATGAGTGTGATGGATTAAGTATTAATATCGATGTATGTAAAACAAAGTAATGGTATAGATTGTGATAAGTAAGTATTAATACATTGATGTTAAAAATAAGTATAAACATAGATTGATGTATTTTTATCATTGTTTAATTTTGTTTTGATAAATAAGTTTTATGTAGATGTATATAAAATAAGGTAATGTGATGATTCTATGTGGTCATTTTAAATATGATATTTCATTTAATTTTTTCTTATATCGTTCTATTTTCTTCTTTCAGTTGAATTGTAATATTATCTTGAATAATAGTTCAATAGGATTATCTTACTCTTGAATAAACCTAGTATATTCATGCGTGCTGCCACAATAGTGGTTTACAATTTTTGAGAGGAGTTGGTTTTTGCTGAAATCATATATTTTTAGAAAATATAATGATTTAAGTCTTAAAAGTTTCCATTTTAAGGATTCCAATTGAAGAGGGTTTGATCAAACCACCTTAGATCAAACCCCCTTGGATAGAACCTCCCTAGTTTTAAACCATACCTATTAATGGGTCTCCTTTACACCTATCAAAATGCTGATAAAAAATAACTTTTGATTTACCTTTTGGGGGATCAAATGAATTCATTTAAAATTTATTTCAAATTATTGTGGTAGTCCTTGGAACGAGCTATCCAATGAATATAATTTTAATATTTTTTGGTTTTATTATGTATTTGTTTTTTTACTTTTATTAAACATAGGTTTTTCATCGAAAATGAAGGTCTGTGTTCTGCACATGTGGAAAAATAGCAGATTATCAAAACAAAAATTTGAAAAATATGAGTGCACCAAATATTGAATTCCTTGATCCAACAAAAAATAATAATTGAATTTCGATATGTAGAAAAAAAGTTACGGGTTATACGGTCGCACTATGTCTGAATTGTAATTGGTTTAACTTCAAAACTTGATTAAAGAAAAAATATTCAATAAAAAAATATCTAACCAAGTGGAAGCACTAGATATTAGAGTTACAAATCTAAATTTGAAAGAGTTAGAATTTTATCTTTCATGAAAAAAAATTTATGCGTTATACGGTGCGCGTCAATTTTTTTAAATGTTGTTTTCTAAAAAAACTAGTTTTCATGGGAGACGGAAAAATAAGTGCAATCTGATTCCAAAAAAATTGAAAAAAATATTTTTAGAATCTACAAACAAAATTTGACAAGACTCTAGTTTGCATCATCTTCAAATTCCTCATGGTTTAGTTGCTATAGGTGCCCGAATGTTATGATTTAGTTAAAAATAATAATTTCAGTGTCTAGTTTGGCCAAAAATTGTAAACCACTATTGTGGGATCACCCTCATACTAGTAAACTAGTTCATAGTGTAGTGTAGTAAAATTTATCCCTTTCCATTTTCGCACTCGTTTGGGGCCTCCTTGTAGATTATGGCTTAATCTTGCCTTGATTTAATGTTGTAATGTGGATAGCACATTCACATCAGGTCTTGGTCCATTGTGAACTAATGAAATTTAATGGTGCCTTGCTAAAGTGTTGTTAAGTGTTGTAACACACTTTCACACTTTTCTAGGGTTTTATCAATTAACCAAGCATAATAAACATAATTGTAATCAAAATTAATCTTAGTCTTACCTTATTTGGAATGTTGTAAAGTGTTGTAACACACTTTCACACTTTTCTAGGTTTTTCATTAATAATTGGGCTTTCTTATTCTTTAATTGGCCTTATTTTGCATCCACAAGTATCATTTATAGTATCTTTTCGAGGATAATCCTAACAATAATGAGTAACCAATCATAATTCAGGTGTTCGTAACTTGTGTGGCCCATATTTAGGGATCTAAGACTCATTCACCACCTTGGATGAATGGGTCTCATCTAGACATTTTGGCCCCAAACTAATTTTACATGTTTCTAAGAACTTTTCATTTTTACTTCCATATATTATGTCTAATGGGACTCATTTGCCACCTTAGGCGAATGAGTCCCATGTGACCAAAATTCAAATTTAATTCAAATTTTTGGAAAATTTTTATTCTCCTAGATTTGATGTCATCTTGTAGGTTGTAATTTCAGGAATTCTTGCATAATCAAGTATAAATACAAGGTTATTTCTCTCATTTTCTCCTAACAAGAAATCAAGTGATACCTAGAATTCAAGAGAGTTGACAAGAGCATTCAAAAATTCACATAAGCATTCAAGAACATTTCAAGGGCATATTATCAAGCATTTTAGAGGAGCATTCAAGTGCCAATCATCATGTCAAAGATTTAATTCTTCATGTTTTTTATTGTGCTAACAATTGTAATGTAGAGTTTATGATTCAAGCAAGTGTTTCATCCAAGATCAACATATTTCAAGAAAGAGTCAAGAACCACATCCATTGCACCCATTTCAAGAATATTTGCAACACCTTCTTGCTAGGGTTTGGTGAGTTGCAACATTGATATTTATTTATTCATCATTCTCCATTCTTATTTTCTTTCATTTCAAGGTTTAATTACCAAAAAGGGGTTTGACCAAGCTAAACCCCTATTCACTAACCCCACAATATTTTCCCCTCTTCTTGTGTGTGAATTGCGGGGTTAGGTTATAAATTTTTCAAAGAGAAAAGTTGGAGAAAAGTTTTCAAATCCCTAAAGTTGTCATCAAGCCTTAGAGGAGCTTGGAGAAGACCTACATGTGGCAATTTGCAGTTTTAGATCCAAAAACTAGTCAAAAAGATAAAAAAATACCGAGAGGAACATAATCAAGTCCCAAACTTCCAAAAATTTGGAAGTGGATTGATTCACCACAAGTGGCGAATTAATCCCACTGTATAGGTGTGACACATATTTTTACAGATCTAGATACCCTTTTGGTTGAAACCTATATCTACATATTTTCCCAGAAGTAGGTTTGATTCATGTAGCTTGGTGAGTGAGTCCTAGTGAACATTGCAAATAGATTTTCTAGAATCCTAGACCTCCATTCTACCTTCTTTAGTCTCCCAGGTGCACACTTTCTATATCATACCTTTCTATTACATTTTGTCTATCTTTCTAGGTCATTTAGAGTTAGTTTCATTCAATTAGGGTTTAGCATTTCATGTTGCATTGCATTGTATTTTTCCAAGTCTAAACTTGGTGGTGAACCCCTTATTAGATCTCATCCAGCCTTTAGGACAATCCCTTTGCAAGATTTCAATATCCTTTACATTGAAATCTCAAGGGTTGGTTCTTGAGTGAAGTGTGTGAAGTTTGTCTCTCTTTTTAGGTCCAAAACCATATCGGTGAAAGGGAGACCACACAATTTTCATCATTTCATTTTGACGAACCTACATATAGAGCATCGTAATTCTAATTTGGAGTGCATTTACATCCTAGATTTATCCTGCATTAACATTGCATTAGGTTTTGCATTGGTTAGTTTTCATTCTAGGGCAAACTTCAAATTTTGCATTAGTGAAAATCTCATTTAGCTTGCATTTTTTTATTTAATTTAATTGAAAACTAATCAAATTATGCATTTGCATCTTTAATACTTATATCAAAAAACATAAAAAAACATAAAATTCAATTCAAAAATTCAAAAAAAATTCAAAAAAATCATAACTGGGACTCATTCGGCACCCTAGGTGAATGAGTCCCTCGACACATTTTGCATTGCATTTTCTGGCATTTAGAATTCATTTTCTAAGTTTTTGTTTCTTGTTGTTATCTTTCTATTTCAATTTCTCAAAATTCAGTTACAATCATTTCATTGTTCTTAGCTTACATTGCATTTGCATTCACATTGCATTTAGTAGCCCTTGCATGAGTATTTGGTGTCCTATTTCTAATAATATAGTGAGATAAAGTTTGAGACTCATGTCATCCCATGATAGCACAATCATTGTGGATCTTGGGTTATCTAGCTCTTTCAATCTTAGTATTGACACTAGTACACTAGATATGGATAATACCTTTAAAAACTCTTTGCCTTCAAGTAGCATGTGAGTTGAACCAAGGAATGATAGTATCCTACAAGAAAACATAAGTCACATTCGTGAGGACCTAGAAAACTCACAACACTAAGTGCAAAATGAATTCTCAACTATTGCCATCCCTACCATAGATAATATTCACCACATGCTTGAAAGTGAAGATGGTCTTGACCTTGTGAAAAACATAGTTCAAATATTTGGAAAACACCTACCCCCAACTACTAGTTGTCCTTTTCCAAGAAACAATGTCACAAGCCAAGGAGGAACTCAAATTCCTCCTCTCTCAATAATTTCTTCAATACATACCTATACCCCTTCTCAAGTCACAACAATAGTGCAACAAGTTAGTAATGTGATTCCTTCTTTGGGTATTCTTGCTAGCATCCCTAGTTCCTATGTGGCATCACATGTCATATCTCCTACCACCTTACCACCTATCAACATTCCATTCACTTGTCCTATAAACACATACACCCCTTCACCTTTGTCACTCCCATTTCATAACACAAGCAATGATCCTCTGATAGCTCAACTCTTTCAAACCATTTTATTCCTCCGAAAGAAATTTTCCACCATCAATCAAAATCAAAATGGCCCACCTACATATTATATCTGAAGTAGTCCATTGTCCCTAGAAATATTGCAAACACCGATGCCACACGGTGTAGAGGTCCCTAGATTTGTGAAATATGGAGGGGAGGGAGATCCTTCTAACCATGTCAATGGCTATACTACCTTATGTAGTGACTTTGTCCTTAATGATAAACTATTGGAATTTTTTTTTCCTAGATCATTAAAAGACACCGCCTTGGAATGGTTCTCCTCTTTACCAAACAACTCAATTATTTCATTCGATTTTTTTTTTGATTCATTCATAAACCATTTCCAAGTGCATATGACTCCAAAGATGACCCTGGCTGATTTGATAGGATCCAAACAAAAAGAAGAAGAAAAGTTAACTAACTTTATCTCCTGTTATCAGTCGCTTTATTCTAAAATTGATGTCAAGGTCCCCGAACCTCACCTTCAAAATATGTTCATAAAAGAATTACAAAAGAAAATTCAAGACAAGCTTACAATGATGAAATTACCATCCTTCATGGAATTTTGTATTTCCCTCCGTGATTATCAAAATTTGGTTAGTAGTAGAGATATAAAGTACATTTCTAGCCAAATGGAGAGATCCGAGCCTACAAACCCAAACAATTCTCAATCTTTGAGAAAAAAAACAAAGGCTTCCTTCAATTCAATCCCCCTCAACAAAAAACTCACAATACCAATAACCAAGTAGCAGTCGTTAAAGCCTCAATACCCTTTAGCTATGGAGACTCGAAAATAAAATTCAGTCCCTTAATTGATAGCCTTCATAACACAATGTCCCAACTTTTGGAACAACAAATGATTACCTTGCCTCCCATGAAAACACCTGATCCTAATAAACCTTTACCCCCGAGCTTCAGATCGAATGCTTATTGCCACTATCACTGACAAAATGGACATGAAATAGAATATTGTAAGCATCTTAAATATATCATGCAAGACCTCATTGATTCTGACCGTCTTTCCATTAGAGGTGTTAATGATCAAGGAAATAAGTCTGTTTCCCCTCCTAACCAAAACTTGCAAATTTTCACCAACCCCATGCCAAAACATAATATTTCATTTGTCAAATCTATTGAAACTAAAAAGAATGATGTGAAGAATGTTGACACAGATGATGAAAACAATGATTCTATTCTAAATAATGTTATTAATCCTATAGATGAAATGGTAGGGGTGATAGACATTACCCCTTGTAAGGGCCGAACTAAGAATCTTGTTGACATTGCTTTCTCCTCTGAGGATATAATTAAACATGTGTCCGATGGTCCTCTTTACATAGCCGACCATATCTATGACAAGCCCACTAATGGGATACTAATAGATCCTACCTGTGGAGAGAATGTGATCACTAAGGAATTTTTACTTTTGCATGAGCTCTATCAAGATACATACGATAACCCGAAAGCATGGATGATCAAAACACAAAATGGTTTTGCTTGCCCTATGATATGATTGACCATCTTACCATTGCAAATAGGACCAAAAACATTAGATGTCACATTCTCCATCATCCCGCAGTCAGACCCATTTTGTGTGAAATTAGGTCACCCATGGTTTGGCTCCATAAAAGTTGTCGCTTCGGTTGTGCATAAATGCTTAAAGTTTCCCTTTGGCAATGAAGTATTCACTATTCACCATAGCAACTTTAACCCTTTGTCATCTAAAGGAAACCTTTCCTTAGATTCCTTTTGGCCTGAGCCCATGGAACCTATAAAGCCACAAGAATACTTCTTTTTCATATCCTACAAAAAATTCAAAGCAAAGAAAATAGCCGAACTATCTCTCTGAAACATGTCCCCATCCACCTCTGAACCTACCATCCTTGATGAAACTATGCTTGAACCTAAACAAGAACCAAATAACTAAGACAACCTAAAATTGAACAATCACCTACCTCCTACAAATGACCAAGAGATAATGAAAACAATTTCGTTAAACCTCCTAGAATAAAAAAAGTCTACAAATTCAAAGAGGAAGTGGTGGAACAACCTACCGTGGTTCCTTTCGTTCCTCCCCTTAGGGAAGAAAAAGACCTATGGTTGATCAACCTGCTCCTACACAAATGTAACTTGAAAAAAAAACCAAAAGAAACAGATGTGCTAGAGAACGTAGGTGTAGACGTCGTGTTATTTCTCACAAGTTACATGAGGAAATAAACAAATAAAATCAAAATCCAAACTTGATTGAAGCAATATATGACATGCCTCCTTGTTCATCGAAACAAGATCTCCCATTACAACCTCCAAAAAAAGTGGTAAAATCTTCTAGGGACATTATCATATGGTTTCCTATTGTGATCAACTTAGATTATGATGTTGAGGTTGCTAAAATTGATGAAGAGGTGCATAATGAACTAGATACACTATTTTCCTCTTCCATGAGGTTAAACGACAAATCTCCTTCAAAGAGTATCGAACCTGGTGCTTCCCCTAGTTCAAAACTTTCTCTTTTCCCTTTAGCCAGTTGCCCACCTTTGATATACAATGAACATGATTGGGAGGCAGATGACTTGCTCATAGGTTGAGTCCCATTTTCCTTACTAGCCTTTTCCATTATTTCTTTATTTTTCTTTTGTTTGATTGCATGTGTGTAATGTGATCCCCCGTGATGTTCTGTTTGATTTTTTCTCTCTTTGTGACATTCCTCTATTTGTACCTTCATTATTCTCTATGTCGTGTATCTTTTTTTCTTTGTCTTTTGTTTTCCTTTTGGAGATGCTGGAAGACGTCGAGACATTCATGTCTCTTCCATGTTGACCCAAAAGGATTTTCTTTTTCCTTTCGTTTTTATTTATATCTTTTTCATTTGTCTTGTGTTTTCCTTTTTGGGATGATGCAAGTCATCGAGACACCCTATGTCTCTTCCATGTTGACCCAAAAGTTTTTTCTTTTTTTTCACTCTCTTTGTGTCATTCTTCTAGTTCTATGTGTTTTTGGAGGATGATGACAGTTCCAACCTCTCTAAAAACATTCCAACAAAGAACATATTGACCCAAAATCCACAGATCCCTTATGTGTTTGGTGTTTTATTTTTCCTTTTACATGGCATAGCTTTATTTGGAAACATATCACTTGCTATAGTGCTTTCCAAGTTGGCTCTCATGTCTTCCTTCTTGTTTACATTTTCATTTGCTACTTTAAAGTAATTTCTCATAGTATGGTGTTTAGCAATTTTTATACAATGGAGGCATACATTGGCATTATTCTTTTGCATTTTCATGGTTCTTGGTGCAGTCTTCTTACTTCATACGATGCGTTTGTCGCTTTGTGGATGATATTGGGTGTGATTTCCTTCAGGAGCGTGATCTCTCTTAGCATATTATATTCCTCTTAGTGGCTTGATGTGACACACTACATTTCCTAAGTTGAAATTTTTCTATTCTTTGATTGGTCCTCTCTTGGAGACATTAGGCATAATGTTCCCTAAGTTAAAGACCTCACATGAACTAAGAAAGACTCCTTTGAACATTTCCTATTTTGTATTTTTCATTTGTAATTATATTTCCACCTTGCATAACATAGTTTACATGCCTGTAGAGCCATCATGTTTGTTCATGAGCTCCAAGCATACGATGGTTTTATTGTCTCATGAAGCTCGAAAATAATTTTTATGTGGCACATTATTAAAGTTATCAGGGGGTATAACTTTGGTATGGTTTGAGCGGGAAGACCGATCTAAGGCATGAATTTCTCCATAGCCACTTGCATGTGTGTGATTGCATACAAGCCATGAGTATATGTGTCTCACCTTTTAGGACTTCTCACCCAGTGGACAACTAGGAGTTTCACCGCCTCATAGTGAGTATGTATTTTTCAGACAAACAACCTAGATCTAATCCACGTCATGATGGACAAACTTTCAAATATTCATTTGATTATTTTATTTCACCTTTTCTCTTCATCTTTGGAAGTGTATGCTTGTGCCTTGCCATTATTCTTTATATCATTCTCATGTGTGTTCTATTGTGCTTATGTTAGTTTGTCGTGGGATCTTGATCCTAGGGGCTTGATCATCCCTCTTGATCATTGTCATCTCATCTTGCTAGCATTGGTACATTTGAACCACTCTTAGTGCATGATTGTATAATTAAGTGTGAGTTTGAAGCAAGTTCATCCTCTCAATAAAGTGGGGGCTAAATGTAGTGTAGCAAAACATATCACTTTGCATTTTTTCACTCGTTTGGGCCCTCCTTGTGGAGTTTTGATTAATGTTGCCTTGATTTAGTGTTGTAATGTGGATAACACATTCACATGAGGTCTTGGGTGCTTGTAAACTAATGAAATTTAATGGTTCCTTGCTAAAGTGTTGTGAAGTGTTGTAACACACTTTCACACTTTTCTAGGGTTTTATCAATTAACCAAGCATAATAAACGTAATTCTAATCAAAATTAATCTTAATCTTTCCTTATATGGAGTGTTGTAAAGTGTTCTAACACACTTTCACACTTTTCTAGGCTTGAAATTATTAATTGGGCTTTATTATGATTTAATTGGCCCTATTTTTCATCCAAAAGCTTCGTTTATTGCATCTTTTCAAGGATAATCCCGACACTAATCATTAACCAATCATAATTCAGGTGTTCTTGGCTTGTGTGGCCCAAATTTAGGGATCTAGGACTCATTTTCCACCTTGGGCGAATGGGTTCAACTTGGATCTTTTGGCCCTGAACCAGTTTTTACACATTTCTAAGAACTTTTCATTTTTGGTCCTATACATTATGTCTGATTAGACTCATTCAACACCTTGGGTGAATGAGTCTCATGTGACCAAAATTCAAATTTAATTCAAATTTTTGGTGGGATTTTATTCTCCTAGATCTGATGTCGGCTTGTAGTGTTGCAATTTTGGGAATGTAGTGTAGTAAAATGCATACCCTTGCATTTTCACACATTTTTGGACCCACTTTGCTTTATTTATGCTTCTTTATGGATTAATTGGTCCTATTTTGCATCCACAAGCCCGATGAACTATATATTTTTATGGAGAATATCAACAAACATCAAAAGATAAATGATCATTTAATGTTTATGTCTGTGTGTCCTAGATTTGTGGACTAGGACTAAGACGCCACCTAGGGAATCTTTTTCCTCCATGGGTCTTACGACCCTAATTTTGAAACCTCTCAATTAGGCCCCTTTTTGGAGTTGTGTCACAAAAAAAATGTATCCTTGACATTTTTCACTCATTTGGACCTTTCCTATGGATTTTGGCCTGATTTTGCCTAGATTTAATGTTGTAATGTGGCCAACACATTCACATTAACCCTTGAATGCTTGTAAATCATGAAAAACATAATGATGTCTTGCAAAGGTGTTGTGAAGTGTTGTAACCCATTTTCACACTTTTCTAGGACCTTACTATTATAATTCACCTTAATAACCTCTTACCAAGCCTTATTTCAAAGTGTTGTAAGGTGTTGTAATAAACTCTCACACTTTCCTAGGCTTGTCATCAATAAGTTGACCCTTTCTTATGTTAAAATGACCCCTTAATGCACTTATGGCCCTACTTAAGTGTGTTTTAGAAGACAATCCTATTTAACAACATTAATCACACATTAATTCCCAAAAAATAACAAATTTTCCCTGGTGGGACCAAGTTGCCACCTTGGGCGACTTAGTCTAATCAGTCTTAAAAATAAAATTTATGTCAATATTCTAGTGGCATATTGTCTTCTAAACCCTATGGTCAACCTTTGATGAGGTATTTTCAGGAAATTAGGGCAGGGTGATCCCACAATACTGGTTTACAATTTTTGGGCAAACTGGACACTGAACTGATTTTTTTTAACTAAATCTTCACTTTCGGGCTCCCATAGCAGTTAAACCGTGAGTAATTTGAAGATGATGCAAACTAGTGATTTGTGATGTTTTGTCTATAGATTCTAAATATATTTTTTTTCAAAATTTTTGGAATCAGATTGCACTTCTTTTTCCATCTCCTTCGAAAACTAGTTTTTTTAAAGAAACAACATTTTTAAGGAGTGACGCTCACCATATACAACATAACTTTTATTGTATGAAGGATAAAATTCTAATTTTTTAAAATTTAGATTTGTAATTACGATATCTAGCACTTTCATTTGGTTTCATAGTGTTTTACTAAATATTTTTTCCTTAATCAAGTTTTGAAGTCAAACCAATTACAATTGAAAATTAGGTGGATTGTATACAACATAACTTTTTTTGTATGTATCGAAATTCATTTTTTTTAAAAATGGATCAAGGACATCAATACCTAGCCTGGACATAATTTTTTAAATTTTATTTTGATACTATGCTATTTTTCCACATGTGCAGAACAAAGAGCTTGATTTTCGGTGAAAAACCTATGTCTAATAAAACTAAAAAATCACATACATAATAAAACCAAAACATATTAAAATTATATTCATTGGAAAGCTTGTTTCGTGGACTACCATGATCATTTCAAATAAATTTTAAATGAATTCATTTGATCCCCCAAAAGGTAAATCAAAAGTTATTTTTTATCAGCATTTTGATAGGTGTAAAGGAGACTTCATTATAGGTATGGTTTAAAACTAGTGAGGTTCTATCCAAGGGGGTTTGATCTAAGGTGGTTTTATCAAACCCTCTTTAAATGAAATCCTTAAAATGGAAATTTTCAAGGCTTAAATAATTATATTTTCTAAAAATATGTGATTTCACCTTCTCCTCCTAACTCACTCAATATTTTCATTCTTCTCAATCAAGCATTCAAGAACTCTAAACACTTCAAGCATTCTCCCATTGGAGCTGATTACTTGCATATCTTCAGACTTCTCCATCAAGGGTTTGGTGAGTTGTTGCACTTGCATGTTGTTCAATCATCTTTCCCTTTACATTTCATTTCATTATCTAGGGTTTGATTACCAAAATGGGGTTTTACTAAGGAAAACCCTTATTCTCTAACCCTAACCCTTTTCCCCCTCTTTGCATTTGTGTTTGACACATCTTCTATGCATATTTATAAAAAAGAAAGGTGATAAAAAGGTGTCAAATTTCCATCAACTTTCCATCAACATCATTCAATGTTAAGAAACCCTTAAAAAGAGCTTGAAGACAACCTATAGGTCAATATCTAAAGATTTAGATACAAATATCTGTTAGGAACAAAAGTACAAGTTGATAGCTACAGATTCCAGTCTCGAGATTCCCAAAAGCTACAGGTGGACTAAATTGCCATCATTGGAAAATTTAAACCACTGTCAGGCCTGAAATGTGATCTCTACAGTTCTGGACAACCATTTCCTTGAAACATGTTACGACAAAGTCTCCCCGAAGCAGGACTAAGTTTCCCAGCTTGGCGTAAGTGTCATAGTGGCCTTCAACAATATATTATAGAAGATTCCAAAGCTCCTCTTCATCAAGCTTCAGTTTTCAAGTGCACACTTTTTGCTTTATTAAGTTCTGTTACAACTTGCTTGCATTTTAGCTCATTTTACATAGTGTTTTCAATACATGTTTGCATTTCATTAGTTTGCATTCAATAGAAAGCTCCATTTATCAAATTATTACATTTAGATACATTCTAAATCACACACATTTCACATACATTTATCTCTAATCTTGAATGAACCCCCCAGATTTTGGGTGTGAAAGAACTCTCTCCTTTTAGGTGAAAACCCTATAAGTGCTAGAGAACCCCCTTTTTCCACAAAGTTTTTGGTTCATTTTGGTGAACCTTCCTTTAGAACACATTTTTTTAGCTTAATATTTCAAGTACATTTGCATCCTAGGAAAAGATTGCATCAACATTGCATTAGGGTTTTGTATTGTTTTGCATTCTAAGGTTTTTTAAATTGCATTACTGAAAAACTCATATAGCTTACATTTTTTAATTTCATTTCATTGAAAGAGTCCAACAATTCTGCATTTTCATTCTGTAACTGCATTTGAAAAGCCTAAAAATCATAAAAACCATTCCAAAATTTTGAAAATTTCTAAAACGTAACTATTGGGGGGTGATCCCACAATAGTGGTTTACAATTTTTGGCCAAACTAGACACTGAAATTATTATTTTTAACTAAATCTTCACATTTGGGAACCTATAGCAGCTAAACCGTGAGGAATTTTAAGATGATGCAAACTAGAGTCTCATCACATTTTGTCTGTAAATTCTAAAAATATTTTTTTCAAAATTTTTGGAATAAGATTGCACTTTTTTTTCCATCTCCCACGAAAATTGGTTTTTTTCAGAAAACAACATTTTTAAAAAGTGACGCTCACCGTATACAACATAACTTTTTTTGTATGAAGGATAAAATTCTAATTTTTTCAAATTTAGATTTGTAACTATGATATATAGTACTTTCATTTGGTCTCATAGTTTTTTATTGAATATTTTTTCCTTAATCAAGTTTCGAAGTCAAACCAATTGCGATTCAGACATAGGAGGACTGTATACAACATAACTTTTTCTGTATGTATTGAAATTCAATTTTTTTTTTTTTAATGGATCAAGGACATCAAAACCCAGCACGAACATATTTTTTAAATTTTTATTTTGATAATCTGCTATTTTTCCACATGTGTAAAACAGAGAGCTTGATTTTTGGTGAAAAACCAATGTTTAATAAAACTAAAAAAACACATACATAATAAAACCAAAATATATTAAAATTATATTCGTTGGATAGCTCTTTTTGATGAATACCTGATTCTAGTTGGGTTTGTGAAGACTCCTCCATTTTCATCCTCAACGCGAGCTTTGAAGTGCCAAAATTTAGGGTTTTTTTGTGTCTCAAATGGGGGATGAGGGATAAGGGGAGTTCGTACGAACCGATAGGGGTTCGGGTGAACCTCTAGGGGTTCACTCGAACCCCTTTCCTATGCATTTTTTTGTTTTTTTTGGCAGCCAAGATTTAAAGGGGTTGACTCGAACCCTGGTTCAAATGAACCTCTTATTGATTCGATCGAACCAGTAGGTTCGTACGAACCCTAAAATCACTTTTTTTTTCCTTGGGGTCATTTTTTGTGAGTTTTCCTTCCTCACCTAAATTGTAAACCACTATTGTGGCTTCACCCTAGGACTAATTAACCACACTGGGTGACTTAGTCCACCTACACATTTTGCGCTATAATTTCTAGAATTTCCAGAGCATTCTCTGCATTTTTTTTTTCAACATTTCTATGTTGTTTTCTAGGATTTTAGTTATGAGCAATTTAGTGTCCTTTGTTTGTATTAAATTTGCATCCACCTCATATTTAGAAAAATTTGCATGAGTGTTAGGTGTCCTATTGATGATACCTTAGTGAGAAGAAGTTCAAGACTCATGGCATCTCGTGACAACATAGTTGTTGTAGATCTTGGGTTATCTAGAGCTTCCACTCATAGTATTGATAATAGTACACTAGGCCTGGAAACTATCCTTAGTAACTCTTTGCATTCAGGCATCATGCATATTGAACATAAACCTGATGATATTCCACAAGAAAAGATCATTCACTTTCATGAGGACTTTGCACACTTACAACATCAAGTGAACCTTGAAACCATTTCCGCTACTGCCATTCCCACTATAGATAACATCCATCACATGCTTGATAGTGATGAAGGCCTAGACATTGTGAAGAAAATAGTTGAGATTTATCAAAAACATGTTCCTTCCACCTCTAGTGTCTCTCAAATAACACAGATTGTGGTTAGTTAAGGAGGGCCTCAAATTCCTCCTTCCACAATACCCTCCATACCTACTTATGCTTCACCTAATGTCACAACCACAATGTAACGAGTTAGCATTGTGATTCCTTCCCTTTATATTCCTACTACTATTCCTACCTCCTATGTGGTATCACATGCTTTATCCTTGTCTACCATACCATCCATTAGTATTCCATTCACTTTCCCTACCACTACACTTACCCCATCACCACTTTCTCTTCCACCTCACACCACCTACAATGACCCTCTCATAACACAAATTTTCCAAACCATCTCATCCATGCAACAAAAAATTTCAACCATCAACCAAAACTAGAATGACCCACCCATAAACTATGTTCACAAAAACCCCTTGTCCTTGGAAATCTTGTGAACCCTGATGCCACAAGGAGTAGAGATGCCTAGGTTTGAGAAGTATGGAGGGAAGGGAGATCCTTCTAATAATCTTAATGCATACATTGCTTTGTGTAGTGACTTTTTCCTTTATGATAGACTATTAGCTAAACTGTTTACCAGGACCTTAAAAGACACTGCCTTGGAATGGTTTTCATCCTTACCAGACAATTCAATTCATTCATTTAATAAAATTTTTAATTCATTTATCAATTATTTTCAAGTGCACATTACTCCCAAGAAGACCTTGGTTGATTTGATGTGATGTAATCAAAACAATGATGAAAAAATAACCAATTTTATCTCACGCTATCAATGACTTTTTTCCCAAATCGATGTCAATATCCTTGATCCACATCTTCAAAAGATGTTTATAAAAAATTGGCTAACACACCTTCAAGAAAAACTCACTATGATAAAGTTCCCTTCCTTCACACATTTATGTACAACCCTTTGCGATTATCACAATTTAATTAGTAGTCATGATACACAATCCACTTCTAGTCAAATTGAAAAATATGAAAATGCAAACCTCTCAAAAACCATGTAGTAGTTGTCAATACTGTGGTACGTTTTAGTTATGGCCATCCGAAGAGACACTTCGCACCTTTACCAAACACCCTCCATAACAAAATGTCTCAAATTTTGTAACAACAAATGATTACCTTACCTACTATTCATGCACTTGATCCTACCAAGACTTTACCTCCAAACTTTAACTCCAAAGCTTATTACAATTTTCATAGAAAAAATGGACATGACACAGAACAATGCAAGTGTCTTAAGAATCTTGTTCAAGACCTCATTGATTCTAGCCATCTATCTGTTGCCAGTGTTACTGATGAAGGAAATAAGTTTTCTGCCCCTCCCAATCAAAATTTGTAAATCTTCACTAATCCCATGCCTTTAGAAACATAATATTTCATTTTTCAAAGCTAGTGAAACTCCATAGAATGATGTTATGAATGTTAATACCAATGATGAACATTCTGATCTTGTTCCACATGTGACCCATGTTAACCATATGGATGAAATGTTAGGTGGGATAGACATTATCCCTCATAAGGGCCAACCTAAGACATCTCTTGATATTATGTTTTCCTCTCAAGACATACTTAAAAATCTCCCTGATGGTCCCCTTTACATAGTCGATAGTATCTATGATAAGCCCACTAATGGGATATTAATAGATCCCGCCTATGGAGAGAATGTGATCACTGAGGAATTTTTGGTATTGCATGATCTTTATCAAGATGATTATTATAAACCTAGAACATGGATCAAAATGCACAATGGTTTTGCTTGCCCTATAATCAGATCGATCTTCCTCTGATTACAAATAGGACCTTAAACATTGGATGTCACATTCTCTATCATCCCACAGTCAGGCCAGTTTCATTTAAGGCTAGACCATCCATGGATTTGTTCAATGAAAGTTATCCCTTTGGTTCTTCAAAAATGTTTAAAGTTTCCTTTTGACAATGATATATTCACTATCCACCATAGTGGCTTTAACCCCTTGTCTTCCAAAGGAAACTTTTCCTTAGAAGCTTTTTCACCTGAGCCCATGGAACCCATCATGACTTGAAGAGATTTATTTTTCATTACCTATCAAAAATTTAAAGCGAAAAAAATTATGAAATTATCTCTTCAAAAAATGTCCCCATCCACTTCTGAAACTACCATCCTAGATGAAACCATGCTTCAACCTAAAAAAGACTCACCTATCCAACCTCAACCAAAACCTAAAATTTCCTCTACATCATCCAAGGGACCTAGAGATTGTGAAAATAACTCCATCCTTCCTCCTCACATAAAACAAGTTTACAAATCAAAGAACAAAGTGGATGAACAACCTTCCATGGTTGCTTTTGATCCTCCCCCTAGGGATGAAAGGAAACCTATGGTTGATCAACCTGCTCCTTCACAAAAACAACTTGACAACTGAATCAAAAGAAACAGAGGAGCTAGGGAGCGTAGGTGTCGACGTCGTGCCCTTGGTCACAAGTTACATGAAGAAGAAAATAAATAAAATCATAATCCACACTTAATAGAAACAATGCATGATGGTCCTCCTCCCGAACCACTGCAACATGATCCTATACCCAATCAAAAAGTTACACACTTCAACCGACATCATCATTTTCCCTCCTATTGTCATTAATTTGGATGATGATGATGATGAGATTGCTAAAATAGATGAAGAGGTGAATACCAATTTGAACACATTATTTTCGTCTTCCATGAGCTTGCATGAAAAATATCCTAGGACAAGCATTGACCTTGATGCTAGTTCTGAAATTTTTGTTGTCCCTCTAGCCAGTTGCTCACCCTCACTTTACACTGAACAAGATTGGGAGGCAGATGACTTGCTCGATGGTTGACGTGCATTTGACTTACTAGTCTTTTGCATTTTTATTTTCTTTTGTATTTGTGCATAATGTGTTCCCTCATACTGTTTTGTTTGATGTTCCTTCTCTTTGTGACATTCTTCTATTTGTACCTTCATTCTCCTATATGTTGTACATTTCTTTCACTTTTCGCTTTTTTTTTTCTTTCCTTTTAGGGATGATGCAAGGCATTGAGACTGCAATGTCTCCTTCATCTTGACCCAAAATGCCCCTTTCCTTTTATTTTTTTAATTTTTTCTCCTTTTGGGGATGATGCAAGGCATTGAGCCTGAAATGTCCCTTTCATGTTGAACCAACAATGCCTCTTTTCCTTTTCCTTTTACCTTTTTATTTTTGTTATGTTCTCCTTCTGGGGATGATGTAAGGCATTGACACCACAACGTATCCTTCATGTTGACCCAAAATGACCCTTTCCTTTTCTTTTTTTGTTTTGTTCTCCTTTTGGGGATGATGCAAGGTATTGATATCGAAATGTCCCTTTCATGTTGACCCAAAATGCTCTTTTCCTTTTTCTTTTTCTTTTGATTTTGTTTTCCTTTTGGGGATGATGAAAAGTGTCGAGACACCCTATGTCTCTTCCATGTTGACCCAAAATGGATCTTTCTTTTTCTTTGTTTTCGCTCTCTTTATGTCATTATTCAAGTTCTATGTCTTTAGGAGTTGATGACAATTCTGAGCTCTCTAAACAAACATTACAACAACAAACATACTAACCCCAAATCAATAGATCCCTTATGTGTTTGGTGTTCTCTTTTTGGGGGCAACCCTTTCCCCTTTCCTTTGCTTTCTTTTTTTCCTTTGCATGAAGTAGGCTTACTCCGAAACATATGACCTGGCATAGGGGCTTTCCAAGTTGGCTCTCATGTCATTTTATTTATTTTTGGACTTATCATTTTCTACTTTAATTTAATTTCTCATAGTATAGTGTTTAGAAATTCCTTTAAAGTGGGGGCATACATTGGCATTATCTATTTTTGCATTTTTTTCTTTTTCCTTTGTTCTTCGTGTAGCCTTATTATTTCATATGATGTGTTTGTCACTTTGTGGATGAAATTGGGTGTAATGTCCTCCATAAGTGTGATTTATCTTAGAATATTACATTCCTCTTGGTGGACGGATGCGACACACAACATCCCCTAAGTTGTGAATTTTCTATTCTTTGATTGGTCCTCTCTTGGAGAAATTAGACACAATTTTCCCTAAGTTAAAGACCTCGGATGAACTAAGAAAGACTCCTTTGAACATCCTTTTACATTTTTAATTTTAGGTTATACATTTTTCATATATGAACACCTTTCATAACACAACTTGCATGCCTGTGGTGCCATCTTTCCATTGTTCATGAGCTCCAAGCATACGAAGCTTTTCTTGTCTCATGAAGCTTGAAACTTGTATTTTATGGTACCTTATCAAAGTTATTAGGAAGTGTAACTTTGTTATGGTTAAGCGGGAAGATCAACTAGTGACACAAATTTCCCCATAGCCACATGTGTGTGTGTGAGTGCATACAATCCATGAGTGTATGTTTCTCACCTTTTTGGCCTTCTCACCCAATAAATAGCCATGAGTTCCATCACCTCAGAGTAAGTATACATCATTTTGGATAAACATAATAGATCTGATCCACAACTAGCTAGACAAATAGTTGAAGCTTGATCTGAATTTCCTTTTCCTTTCATTCTTTCACATCACTTTCTTGTGTGATATTTTGTGCTAATGTTTGGTTTGCCATGGGATCTTGATCCTAGGGGCTTGATCATCCCTCTTGATTATGTTTGTCTCATCTTTCTAACATGAGTACATTTGGATCCCTCTCAATGTGCATGTTTTGGATACTTTAGTGTGATTTTGAATCAAGTTCATCCTCTCACTAAAGTGTGGGCTAAATGTGTCATAAAAAATGTATCCTTGACATTTTTCACTCATTTGGGCCTTTTCTATGGATTTTGGCCTGATTTTGTCTAGATTTAATGTTGTAATGTGGCCAACACATTCACATTAAGCCTTGAACACTTGTAAATCAATGAAAACTTAATAATGTCTTGCAAAGGTGTTGTGAAGTGTTCTAATCCATATTCACACTTTTCTAGGAATTTACTATTATAATTCACCTAAATAATCTCTTACCAAGCCTTATTTTAAAGTGTTGTAAGCTGTTGTAACAAACTCCCACACTTTCCTAGGCTTGTCATCAATAAATTGACCCTTTAGTATGTTAAAATTATCTCTTCATACACTTATAGGCCCTACTTAAGTGTGTTCTAGAAGACAATCTCATTAAACAACATTAATCACACTTTAATTCCTGACAAATAGAAAATTTTCTCTAGTGGGACCAAGTCGCCACCTTGGGTGACTTAGTCCAATCAGGCTTAAAAATCAAATATATTTCAATATTATGGCATGATATTGTATTCTAAACCCTAAGGTCAGCTTGTGATGAGGTATTTTTGGGAAATTAGGGCACATCATATATAAATAAAGGGTTTTCCCCTCAGTTTCAACCTTCTCCTCCTAACTCACTCAACATTTGCATTCTTCTCAATCAAGCATTCAAGCACTCTAAGCACTTCAAATATTATTGCATTGGAGCTTATTACTTGCATGTCTTCAAACTTCTCCATCGAGGGTTTGGTGAGTTTTTGTACTTTCATGTTGTTCAATCATCTTTCCCTTTACATTTCATTTCATTATCTAGGGTTTGATTACCAAAATGGGGTTTGACTAAGGCAAACCCTTATTCTCTAACCCTAACCCTTTTCCCCCTCTTTGCATGTGTATTTTGCAAGTCTTGTATGCATATTTATAAAAGAGCAAGGTGCTAAAAATGTTTCAACTTTTCATCAACATCATTCAAAGTAAAAAACCCCTAAAAACAGAGCTTGAAGATAACCTATAGGTCAATATCTAAAGATTCAGATCTATATCTATGTCAAGAAAAAGAGTACAAGTTGATAGCTACAAATTCTAGTCTCGAGAATCCCGAAAGCTACATGTAGACTAAGTCACCATCATTGGAGAGTTAGTCTCACTACCAAGCTTGAAAAGTGATCTCTATAGTTCTGGGCACCCATTTCCTTGAAATGTGTTCCGACAAAGTCTCCCTGAAGCAGGACTAAGTTGCCCAACTTGGCATAAGTGTCTCAATGGCCTTAAATAGTATATTCTGAAAGATTCCAGAGCTCCTCTGCATCAAGCTTCAATTTCCAGGTGCACCCCTTTTGCTTTATTAAGTTCTGTTACAACTTACTTGAATTTCAGGTCATTTTACATAGTGTTTTCAATACATATTTGCATTCAATAGAAAGCTTCATTTATCAAATTATTTCATTTAGATACATTACAAATCACACACATTTCACATACATTTAACACTTAATCTTGAATGAACATCCAATATTTTGGGTGTGAAAGAACTCTCTCCTTTTAGGTGAAAACCCTAGAAGTGTTAGAGAACCCCCCTTTCCAAAAAAAATTGTGGTTTAGGAGTTTGTGCCCTTAAATTTGAGCCTCAAGACTAAGATACCACCAAGGGCATCTTATTCCTCCTTGGCTTATTTTTGAGGTCCAATTCCAAATTCGGGTGAGATTTAGCCTCCTTTAATTAATGATTTCATATGTTGGCTTGTTGTGGTGTAATTTCGAGATGTTAAGCATGAATTACTATAAATACAAGGTTCCTTCACTCATTTCAATCCAAGTCTTTTGTGAGAGCATTCTTAATATCATATTTGAGTTTGCAAGAGAATTCAAGAGAAATTCATCAAGTATTTGGAGCCGTCATCAAGATTCAAGCATCATGTCAAGGGTTTAGTGCATCCATTCATGTTGTTGAGCCAAGATTGTGGATGTAGCATTTAAGATGTATCTATAAACATTTTTCACATCATATTCCAAGATCCAAGATCTACATTCTTCATGGACACTACATGGTAGATTACAAACTTGCTTCACAAGACATCATACAAGGTGATATCATTTACATAGTTTATGTTTCATGTTTCATTTCATCATTTGGTTTAATTACCAACAAGGGGTTTGACCAGGGAAAACCCCCATTCACTAACAATCAACAAGTTTTCCTTGTATTTTTTGTTTGTATTTGTAGATCTAGTTTGAAGAATTGAAGATCATTTGGAGTGAAAGATTGAAAAATTGCAAAATTTGCATTGCAAGGTTGCCATCTTCATAGAAAGTCACCTACAGGTAAGATCTGGTTGTTTTAGAACCTGAGATCCAAGAGGAAGGCATTGCAGATCTGGGAGCTCAGGACCAGATTCAAACTTCAAAAGTTTAGATTTGGACTAAGACGGTAGCAAGGGTGTCTTATTACTCCAAGTGGAATCTTTTTGAAATTCTTCAGGATTCTTTTTTGGCATCCAAAGACTCTACATCTGCCTCAAAAAATAGCAGTGAGACTAAGACGGTAGTAAGGGCATCTTAGTCCTCCAAGGCATATTTTTGTAGTCTATTTTCATTTCTAGAATCCTATTTTCATCTCCAGGTTCCCCAGGTACACATACCCTAACTTAGAGTTGTTCATTTTTAGTATTTGTAATCTCCATTTAGCTCATTTTAAGTGCTTTACATATCATAGCGCGTTTTCAAAAATTGTCTTTTCCAATCATTTTCTTGGTGGTGAACCCCTGAGTTTGAAATAAAATCCCCTCCTAAGTCCTCCTAATTATGTATTAAATCACCTTGAGAGGTTGATAGTAAATCCTATTAGGGTTCTTAGGTCATTATTGAATGTTAGTTGGAGAAAGAGCGATGTTCTATATAGAGTGCCCCATTTTCCCACTAATAATTTTGGTGAACCTGACTTCTTGAGCATTCATTTTTTGATTTGGAGTGCTCTAAATGTCCTAGATATATATTGAATTCATTGCATATTGCATTATTTAAAGTGCATCTAGGGTTTCTTTCATTTTACATTAGTAAAATTGTATTTATAGTTTCTTATATTTGTATTAGTGAAAGTGGATATAGGTATCATTTTTTCTTTCTTAAATCATTCTATCTCATTGAAAAAATGAAAAAGTGCATTGTTCATCATCCTAATTGAATTTAGAAGAATTTTTATTACATTCAAAATTAAAAAAAATTGCATTCACTTTTGCGTCCAATTTCTTTTCATTAGTTACTTTTTCTTGCATTCATTTGCACATTTTTTTGTTTCAAAACATTAGGTTCCTAGGTAGGCAACCTAGGAACATTTTTATCAACCCAAAATTATCTGATTTTCTATAAAAACCACTTACTAGGACAAAAATTCCCTTGTTGGTGTCTTAGTCCCTCTATGGTTTTCTTTTGCAATACCCTTTCTGAGAGATTTGTTATCTATTTCAGCTACTAAAACCTTCAAATTTCACTAGGAGGACTAAGATGCCCTCCCTGGAATCTTAGTGCCTATGGAATTTTAAATTGTATTTTTTAGGATCTGAATCAACATTTTTGTGCTTCTTTTTGCTAGCATTGGTTACTTGTTTCAGTGGATTAACTTTCTAATTCATGCATTTTACTAAATCTATCTTAAAGCGATTCATTTCATAGATTGCTCAATTCCAAATTTGTATTTACAACATTTCATTTTTAGATCATTGCATAAGGTAATCAGTAAATTACCTTGGTTGAAATCTAAAAATTACATTCCATTTTGGGCCTTTACAATGCATTTTGAGTTTGCATAGATTACTGTTAAAAAATCCTAGTATCTATCCTTTCCAAATTTGCAAAGAAAAGGTTAGTCAATAAGCATGTTAGTCATTCATTCAATGCATTCCCTAGTTATGAGAGCCTCTTAACGCAAGAGCATGAAAATGGTGATGCTTGCCTTAAACCTACACCCCCTCCTACACCCCCTCTTATCTCTCCTATTTGTGGGAATGATGTGACAAAAGATGTTACAAACATAGATAATCATGATGATCATAATTTTTCTTCTCCCAATCCCTCTCATTTTAGTGACGAGGGTAACTTGGTGAAAGAAGATACAATCATTGAGAATCATGAAGATCTTGCTTGTCCTTCTCCTCACCCCCTTTGGGAATATATTATACCACAAGAGTATGAAATATTAGACACATCTCTCAACATTACTATACGTAATCTCTATTTCCCCTTTGAAAATGAGATTGTAAATGATGAGAATGATAGATTGGTGTTAGATGATAAAATATTTAAGGTCTATAATAACCCTCTTTATGATCACTCCCCTACCTATGATAAAGTCATTTTAGAAGAACCAACCTTTGAATGCCTTGAAAATTTGGTTTTTTATTTTACTAAAGACTCTCCCCCTTTGGAACATATCATGGTGCAATAAAATGAAAAAATTCACAATAGTAATTCCTTAGATGAAGATGCTGAAGTAACATTAGACTCCTCTTCACTAAGATATTATGAAAATAAAAATAATTCTTCTTAGGTTATTCACATTAGATATCCCTTGGAGTACTCTCTCGAGCCTAAACTTATCCTTTATCCACTCTCACAAAAACCAGAAGTTCAAAACAAACCCGTCCTTATCCTTGAACCACCTAAGAACAATTTTTCACAACAACCACATTACAATACCATTGCTCATACATACAACACTAGGAAAATTTTGCAACCAAGAAAAACACCTTCAACATCCCTACAATTGACTAATCCTATCTTGCCTAGTGCCCCTCGTTTTCCTTCACAAAGTGAAAAGGAGTATGATCTTGTTGAAGAACTTAAAAATACTCTTGCTAAGAAATCCTTATGGGACCTTATTCAAACATCCCCTCACCATCATAACATGATTCAAAGTGCCTTACAACAAATTCCTATCCCTTCTAATGCACAACCAAATGACATAGAAGCCTTGATTCAAGGAATAAATGTTGACATTGTTTTCCACCAAAGTGAACTACCCCCTTTTGGAAGTGAAAAAACAACATGAAGCTTTTATAATAGTATCTTAATATAAAAGGACAAGGATAAAGCCTACCCTTATTGAAAATGGCTCAACCCTTAATGTGTGTAGTGTGACCCTTTTGGATAGGCTTGACATCGATAAATAAAAACTTCAACTGGACTCTTTATCTATTAATGGATTTGAAAATGTCAAAACAAAACCCCTTGGTGTGATCACTTTGCCTATTATAGTTGGGAAGGAAAAATTAGAAACACTGATCCATGTTATGCCTCATGATCTTTCATACAATCTCCTTTTAGGCAGATCATGGATTCATGCAATGAATGGAGTGCCTTCTACTCTTCATTGTAAAACGAAATACATATATAATAAAAAAGTGTACACATTGGACACTGATCCCGAGCCTTATAGTATCTTACAAATTGATAAAAACAAAGACAACCCCTTGAAAACATTAACACCAACTATACAAGTGGAACCTGTGCAACAAAAAGATAAAGAAAAACACATTGAAGAAGTCACGAAACTACTAGAAGATGATTGGGGTTCCTTAGATTTCAAACATACATTCATGGGAGAACACAAGATCATTAACAAAGACTCTGACAAGGGAAAATACAAAGCAATATTGTCAATAAAACATTTGGACAGCCCTTCAAAAGCATCCACCTCAACCACTTTAAAAGAAGCAAATTACACAATTTTTTTTGATGAACTTAATCATGAGCAACCACAAAATCTAAAAGATATGAAGAATCTTTCTGGAAAAGGTTATGAAATGATGAAACAACTTGGATATAGTGGAAAAGGATGTGGTGCTAGAGAATAAGGTATCTGTGTCCCCAAAGAGCCTCATATGCAAAAAAAGACTAGTGGTCTTGGTTATTGTCCCTTGAAAGAAACAAATGAGCCTTCCCTTAATATCAACACTATCACAAAACATCCTTCTAAGATGAATTTAACAATAGTGCATCCTGAGCCGATATATACTAGTGGTGTTTGTCCTTTGCAAGAAACGAAACAAACAAAGACATCCTCTCTTAACATTAATGTCATCATGAAAAACACTTATGATTTGAATTCATTATATTTTACACCCTCTAGGAAAGGAGAGAACAAAATCTCACAACCTAAAGAGTCTTTTGTAGGTATGACACCTTGTGCTAAGCAATAGATATCTTTGTCGCAAAAAAAAACAACATACCCTACTTTTGACCAAGAGAGTATCTTGATGAGACTCGTCCAAGATTGTCTGATGTCTCTCCCCCCAAGAACATGAAATAAATTTTACTATAAGACTTCATTTTGTGCATATCATAGAATTCATGGTCATGCTACTAATGAATATAAGGCTTTAAATAATAAAATTAAACATCTTAAGGACTATGGTGCTATTCCATTGGCTGAAGCACCTAGTTCCTCTTCTCATTTTGGCTCATCTTTGTCTTGCACTAACTGGGGGCAAGGGGTTAGATAGCCTTTTCCTCATATGTCACTTGTCATTGTCTTTTTTGGCTAGTCGATCACCTTTCATGTATATATAAGAGCAAGCTTGGGATGTGGATGACATGTGTTAAGTTGGCTCGCATGCGACATACTATATTTTCATTTTCATCTTTTGGATACTTTATAGTAATTTTTCGTAGTATGATGTTAGCAATTTCTATAAAGTGGGGCATACATTGGCATTATCTTTAGCATGATTTCATTTGCATTTTTTTTTCCATGTTCCTTGATGTTATTTTCTTTCTGCATACGATGCATTTTCCTCTTTTTCGTAACATTGGGAGTAATGTACTTCAAGAGTGTGAACTATCTCAACATATTATATTCCCCTTAATGGTGATGTGAGGCACTACATCCCCTAAGTGGTGAATCTTTTATCCTTTGAATGTTCCTCTCTTAGAGAGGTTAGGAATGATGTCCACTAAGAGTAAGACCTCACATGAACTAAGAAAAATCCCTTTGAACATCTCTCTTTCTTGTTGCTTTGCATTTTTCCTTTTGTCATTATTAAAGTCATGGAGGTATGGATTTGATATGGACTTCTTGGGGCTCACCTAGTGAACAAATAGCTTCACTAGCACATGTGAGCATGCATTTTTGTACCTTATTAAATTCATGGAGGTATGGATTTGATATGGTCTCCCCGGGGCTCACCTAGTGGACAACTAGCTCCCACTAGCCCTTGTGAGCATTTGTTTTTTTTTCATAGTGGACAACACATTCTAATTGCAAACCCTCTTCAAGCCTAGATCTGGTCCACCTCATTGGACAACCAGTTGAAGCTTTATCTATTGCAATCATTCTCTTTTCCTTTTTCTTTTTCCTATCTTTGATTGTGTATGTTTGCAATCTAGTTTTGGCTTCATATATCATCCACATGTGTGTTACTTTGTGCCTATGTTGGTTTGTCATAGGATCTTGAATGTGGGGGCTTAATCATCCCTCTTGATCATTGTCATCCTATCTTACTAACATTTGTACATTTGAACCCCTCTTGATTGCGTGGTAGGCTACTTTAGTGTAAGTTTGAAGCAAGTTCATCCTCTCACTAAAGTGGGGGCTACATGTAGTGTAGTAAAATGCATACCCTTGCATTTTCACACTTTTTTGGGTCCACCTTGCTTTATTGATGCTTCTTTATGGATTAATTGGTTCTATTTTTCTTCCATAATCCTTATGAACTATATATTTTTATGGAAAATCTAAAAAAAAATCAAAAGATAAATGATTATTTAATGTTTTTGTCTGTTTGTCCCTAATTTGTAGACTAGGACTAAGATGCCACCTAGGGTGTCTTTGTCCTCCATGGGTATTGGGACCCTGATTTTGAAACCTTTGAATTAGGTCCCTTTCTAGAGTCTGTGCTCCAAAATTTGAGCTTCGAGACTAAGATGCCACCAAGGGCGTCTTAGTCCTCAGATTATTTTTGGGGTCCAATTTCAAATTCAGGTGGGATTTAACCTCCTTTAATTAATGATTTCATATGTTAGCTTTTTGTGGTGTAATTTCGAGATGCTAATCATGAATTAGTATAAATACAAGGTTCCTTCACTCATTTCAATCCAAGTCTTTTGTGAAAGCATTCTTAATAGTATATATTTGAATTCACAAGAGCATTCAAGAGAAATTCATCAAGTATTTGGAGCTATCATCAAAATTCAAGCATCATGTCAAGGGTTTAGTGCATCCATTCATGTTGTTGAGCCAAGATTGTGGATGTAGCATTGAAGATCTGTCTATAACCATTGTTCACATCATATTCCAAGATCCAAGATCTATATTCTTCATGGCCACTACATGGTAGATTGCAGATTTTCTTCACAAGAAATCATACAAGGTGATATCATTTACATATTTCATTTTCCATATTTCATTTCATCATTTGGTTTAATTACCAACAAGGGGTTTGACCAAGGAAAACCCCCATTCACTAACAATCAACAAGTTTTCCCTTTCTTGTGTATTTGTATTTACAAATCTAGGTTGAACACTTGAAGATCATTTGGAGTGTAAGATTGAAAAGTTACGAAAGTTGCATTGCAAGGTTGTCATCTTCATGGAAAGTCACCTATAGGTCAAATCCAACTATTTCAAAGCCTAGGATCTGAGAGGAAGCCATTGTAGATCTGGGATCTGGGTATGTGCAGGATCATCATGGAAAAAATAGGCCCTTAAGTGGCGATAAAATTCAAAAAAATCAGAGTTAGGAAACTTGACGTAAAATTTTGAATAAGTTATCTATATTATTTCAAAAATATGTAAGAATAGAATCTGTAGAAAATTGAATGTAGTTTCTAAACTACTAGGTTTATTTTAAAAAAAAAAAATCTATTTGGTGAAAATTTGAAATTTCAATGGAGTAGTACTTAAATTTCAGGGAAAAAATAAGAAGTAGGTGTCTGTCTGACCACCCTAACCAAAATAAAATGATAATATTTTAGATATAATTAGAGGACTCATGTCCCAATGTGATGCATATTTTTTGGTAATTTTTTTTCAAGTAAATAATTAATTATGAATTTTTTATTACAACTTTTAAAAAATATAAAAAATCGTGTGTCTAACCACCTTAACTTGGTCAAAACTTCATGAAATTCATTTTTTTTTTAATCCTATAGTATGTGAAGCATAGAATGTGATGGATGTTTCAGATTCAAAAATTATGATACCATTTGAAAGCTATAGATGTTTTTCAGTCAGCCTATCAATCAAGACTTTAATCATAATTTAAATAGAAAATGAATAATAATTTATTAAATTCAAAGTAAAGCATAATTTATATGGGTGGAAATATGAGAATCTCCTTTAAAAACCCTTTTTGTTTCATCAATTTTTGGTAAAAAAAAAGTCGTTAGCCACATGGGCCATCATATCACTTAAATATTGCCACTTTTTGGCCCACCATGATCGTGCACATACCCACCTTAGAACCTCATTCAAAATTTTCAAAAATTTAGATTGGGACTAGGATGGTAGCAAGGGTGTCTTAGTCCTCCAAGTCGAATCTTTCAGAGATTCTTCAGGATTTTGTTTCGGTATTCAAAAACTTTGCATCTGCCCCAAAAAATAGCAATGGGACTAAGATGGTAGAAAGGGCATCTTAGTCCTCCAAGGCATATTTTGGTAGTTTTTTTGCATTTCCAAAATCCTATTTGCATCTCTAGGTTCCCCAGATAGACATACCCTAACTTGGAGTTGTTCATTTTTAGTATTTGTAAGCTTCATTTAGCTCATTTTAAGTGTTTTGCATATCATAGTTTGTTTTCAAACATTTTCTTTTCCAAGCATTTTCTTGATGGTGAACCCCTTAGTTTGAAAGAACACCCCCTCCTAGGTCCTCCTAATTGTGTATTAACTCACCTTGAGAGGTTGATAGTCAATCCTATTAGGGTTCTTAGGTCATTATTGAATGTTAGTTGGAGAAAGTGTGATGTTATATATAGAGCTCAACATTTTCCCACTAATCAAGGAATTCTAGCATAATCAAGTATAAATACAAGGTTTTTCTCTCATTTTCTCCTAACAAGCAATAAAGTGATACATAGTATTCAAGAGAGTTCACAAAAGAATTCAAGCATTAATAAGAGCATTCAAGAGAATTTCAAGGGAAAATTATCAAGCATTTTAGAGTAGCATTGAAGTGCCAATAATCATGTCAAAAATTGCATTCTTCATGTTTGTTATTGTGCTAACAATTGTGATGTACAGTTTATGATTCAAGCAATTCTTTCATCCAAGATAAACATCATTTAAGCATATATGTAGCACCTTATTGGTAGGGTTTGGTGAGTTGCAACATTGATATTTTTTCATTCATCATTCTCTATTCTTATTTGCTTTCATTTCAATGTTTGATTACCAACAAAGGGTTTGACCAAGGAAAACCCCTATTCACTAACCCCACAACATTTTCCCCTCTTCTTGTGTGTGAATTGAAGGGCTAGGTTACAAATTTGTCAAGGAGAAAAGTTGGAGAAAAGTTGTCAAATCCCTAAAGTTTTCATCAAGCCTTGGAGGAGTTGGGAGAAGACCTACAAGTGGTAATTTGTAGTTTCAGATCTGGAAACTAGTCAAAAAGAGAAAATAAAAATAAGAGGAACATAATAAGGTCCCAAACTTCTTAAAAATTAGAAGTGGACTGATTCACCACAAGTGGCGAATGAGTCCCACTATAGAGGCTAGTCAGATAATTTTACACATCTTGATACCCTTTTGGCTGAAACCTATATTTGCACATTTTCCCAAAAGAAGGACTGATTCACCCAGCTTGGTGACTGAGTCCCAGTCAACATTGATAGTAGATTTTCTAGAATCCTAGATCTCCATTCTTCCTTCTTTAGTCTCCTAGGTTCCCACTTTATATCTCATACCTTTCTATTACATTTTGTCCATATTTCTAGGTCATTTAGAGTTAGTTGCATTCAATTAGGGTTTAGCATTTCATGTTGCATGGCATTGTCTTTTTCCAAGTCTAAAATTGGTGGTGAACCCATTATTAGATCTCATTCATCCTTTAGGAAAGTCCCTTTGTAATATTTCAATCTCCTTTGCATTGTAATCTCAAGGGTTTGTTCTTGAGTGAAGTGTGTGAAGATTGTCTCTCTCCTTTTAGGTCCAAAACCCTAAAAGTGAAAGAGAGCTTGAGGCACAATTTTCTTCAGTTCACATAGTTAAAATGTATAGTAATATATATTTACTAAAATGTGTTAATAATAAAAGTGTTTTAAAGATTTGAAATGAGAATGCTTTTTTCTTTTAGGGTTAAATTAGATTAATTAATTATGCAAAGTAATTGATTCCCAATCAACCTAGATTAAATAAGTTGTTGATTTGAGTTGATAAGACTAACCAATATCAAATTATAGAAATTACAGTCATACTATATATATAGTAATAAATAAATAGATTATTTTAGCTTAGTGACTAAATAATGACTAACAATGAATGAAGAAAATTAGATCAATGTGTCTTAAAATATAAAAACATCTTGGCTTACAAACATGTGTGTATAATAGAACCAAAATATTCTTCTACTATTTACATTGGGTTGACTTCACTTTCCCAAATCTAGTCCACAACTAGAAAATATGTTTTACACTTGCAAACTCAATATTTGATCATCCCTAGATTTTGTGCTAAGACTATTTAAGAAATAAATATTAGATGCTAAATCCTATCACATTTTTTAGGACTTATTCTCTAGCTACCCATATTTAAAAACATATTGATAGACACTCAAGCTTTAAGCGTGCCCATTAATTCTAGATTGATCACTTGGTAAATCACATGTTCTGTGATGACTATATCATTATATACGATTCACTTCGCTTTTCAATTTATATTGGCTAAGGAGTACTCCCTATTGTCCTAAAATGAATATAAATTGATATAGTTTTATACATGAATGTAAGGCCAAATTATAAATATTTTGACATAATTGTCCTCGAAAAAAAATGTAAGAGAGCATTAATAGTATAAAATATTTGATTTTAATTTTGCATTTAAGCAAACAAGATCAAAACTACAAGACGAAAAATCCCAATGGGAAACCCAAAAAGAGATCACAAAATAATTGAGCCTTAAATATCTGGTAAGAGCCATAATATTTAATTGAGTGAAATTCAATAGAATTGGATTAAATTTATTTCATTAAATATTTTTTCTTGATAATAGTTTAGAGCCTCTTAGATTTTATTTTTTTTGAAATTATTCTCAAAGAATTTCATCGAGATGAAATGGTCCTTTAAAATTATCATTTTCTTTAAATAATTGAATTCAAATTTGAGGATTTGATGAAAATATAGAGATTGTACATGATTAATCTTCCTTCTCTCTAATTAGATTAAAAATCTATAATTTATCTACAAGCGTCTAGGTATGATGAGGTGAAGGATTATGTAGAGTAGTGTTTGATTGGTCAAAAATTTAATATATATTAATCCTCATAGTTCTTAAACATGTCTATCTCTTTCTTGAAATGAATCACATGAATGGCCAATGAGAATTGGTCTTGGGAATAAAGAAAAAAAATTATAACCAATTAAATCTAGCCTTTATAGAAATAAAAAATGATTCATTCTAAAGAATATAAATTTATTATAGTACTAAAAAAATATATTAATATTGAAATTAGTTTAAGGCATTAGGTTGAAAGTTTAAATTTGTTTGGCATTATATTAAGAAAATAATGAACACTAGTATAGATTTTAAATTTGAATCACAAAGAAATCACATATATGACTTAAATTTTAAGTCATTTTTTTTAATTGCTTTTTAAGTTTGTATTATATATATAATTATATATAATTGAAATTATTCTTTAGTTATTGTAAAAATATAGAAAAGTATAGTAAAGTGGGGCATCAATTTATATTTAGAGAAAAAAATCTGCAAATTTCTTTGTGTATTTAAATAGTTTTAAATTTTAGTGCATGGAATAATTTTCCTTGTTTTGATAAATATATTTTTAAATAAGTCTTAAAATTGGTGTATATTAAAATGATAACTATTTCAATAAGATGGCACTTTTTATCTTAACTAGATATTCTCAATAGAAAAAATAGATTATCTTAACATGAAATATATTGATGGCAAATCTCTAAGCGTGAAATGCCCCTAATAAGCATTATTTGAAAATTTGTTTCATAGAGGTAGTATGAAAAGGGTTCCCAAATGACTAGGCTTGGTAGAATTCTACATACTAATCAAAAAGCTATCAATAGCCAAGACAACCCAAAGGTCAAAGTCATGTAAGCCCCTCTCTAAGGACATGAAGCACCAAGAAGGGTTTTGCAAGCTAGAAAAATCCTATAGTCCATCACCATCAATTAGGTTAGGTTAAATTTTGAGGACCCACAAGAACTCTCTCAAAGACTTTGAAAGGTGGAAAAAGTCCTTTGACATTTCCTAATAATATCTCCATCCCATTACCAATCCCATTTATTATACCCTTTAACCCTCCTCTACCAAAGAAACCATGGTTCCAAAAATCCACTCAGATACTTATCAAGAGAAATAAAAAGGAGATCTCAAGTCCCAATTTTCAACAAAATGGCATGAACGTGAGACCTCAAAATTGCATGAATTTGAGACCTTAGTTTCAACAAAAGGATGTGGACTTTCTAGATAAGAAATAAATAAGGGCTTAGGAAAGAAAAAAATGTCTAGGAGGAATCATCCATGTGACATTCTTGAATGAACACGACAACTTCCAAATCATGGAGCTTCATGATAAATCTATTATTTATATGTTTTAAAATCTTATCCCTACCAAATATGTTATGACTAAATGGGTTGATGACCATTGGGTGGAATCAAAATAATTTCATTACATAGATAAGGGTAAAAAGTTTAATATTTCTATTTTTTCCTTAAAGAAAGCAAGGGATGTTGTCTTCGAAGTGAAGACATGGTTCTTGCAAGCTACAAGATTATACATTTAGCCCTAGATCCCCAAATTTAACCTTGAGTCTACAGTTATAAAGTTTGAACTATTTTGGGTGCACTTCTAGTCTATAAAACTTGAATACAGAGATCTAAAAATAATAGAAATCCTCTAGGCAACCTATGGGTATCTTCATGAAGCTTTACCATTTTGGAATATTGTTTTCATTAATGTCAAAAGGTGAGATCAACCACACTGAAACAAAGGCCAAATTTGTGATGGATTTTTTGAGAGCTTTACAGAGATGTAATTTGGAGCTCCTAATGGTGTGTTGATTACTCAGAAAGAATTATTGATCTACTCTTGGGTTTTGTTAGGGTTTACCTATTATACCCTAGGTTCATGATGTTATGGTGTGCGTTCAAAAGGTTATATATTCAAATGCCATCAGGGAGACTTCATATTTTTGGAAGGAAGTACTTTAGTGTCTCTTTGACACTACGATGGAATATTACTAAATTGGTGGACATGTCCTAATCAGGTTGAGAGTTGTTGTTCAATGAGACTTAGTGGTGCAGTCACAGTAGGAGGGTCCTCAAAGAGAATAGTCTAGACCATGCAACAAGAGTTACACAAAAAAAGCCACACAAAATATGGAGGCAAATGCATATTAGAACATTCTTATTACCATAAATTTCAGTTACAATCAACTGACAATATTCGAGTTCATAGATCGGGCTCACAGGCTTGATACAACATGCTCAAAAAACAATATTCCTATATGCTCCTTAATACGAGCTAAAATATTACATATCAAATCCAATATTCATTCTACTTCCCTTTCTAATGATTGGTTACAATGATTTGTATCACATTCGGAGATCTAGAATTCTTTGTGTTAGCCAAAGATCATTACAATTTCTGATGAAGGAAACATAACGTGTGTGTGAAATAGGTTGGCCTTAAATTTGAATTTCTCCTCAGCAGGTGCATAGGATGAAGTGTGGACCAAAATTAAGGTTGGGGACACTCCACGGAATAATTTATAACACCTTGCAAGGATTTTCAAGTTATGGGAAGGATCTATAAGAGACAAAACTAGCCGGTAGGATCGAAACCTCTCTAGTGCTTTGTTCTAGAAATTGACACTTAATCCGAAAGTGATAACTTGTCGAAAAAAGATCCAATCATTCTGAAATCTTGGAGTAAGGGAAAATGAACATGTCCACAATGAAACATAGATCCACAGGGTTCGGTGAGAAAGTATAATTAAATGTTGAATCTTCCACTTGAATTGAACAAGAACTAAACAAGAACAAAACTAAAATGAAAATATTTTTGGTTGATGCAGGATTCAAAGAACCAACGACACTCCTACATCAGAAATTTGAGGTTATTTGAAAAGTGAGTCACTCACTTTTATAGGGCTAAAGAAAAACTAATACGCTCTACCTCAACCTAAGAAATCAAAGAAGAATCCTCCATTGGTCTTCCTTTCCACTTTACAAGATATTCTTTGTACTATCTTCCACATGTTGTCCTTCCATCTTTGACATCAAAAATCTCTTCTATCTCATGTGATTGTTGTTTAGGAAAATACTTTTCTAATTTTTTCTTTATTGTCTCCACTGAATTCTGCTTCATGGTACTGATGTAGATTTGCAATGTTGAATATAGGTGATACCCCCATGCCATCCGATAATTCTACTTCATAGAAATTTCTTGAATCAAATTTCTTCAAAATATTATAGGGTCCAAAATTCCTCATTTTGAGCTTATTTTATGTTCCAACTAGAAATCTTTCCTTCCTCAAATACACCATCACTTCATCTCCAACTTTGAACTCCTTATGTCTCCTCTTTGAACATCTGCTCTCTCTTTATACTTCTGGTTCATATCTTCCAATTGTTGCTTTACTTGAGTATGCACTTTCTTCATATGTTTTGCAAATTCCTCAGTTTCTACACTCCTTTTATCTTCCTTATTTATGTCTCACAACTCTGATATACCTCTAGGATGAATTCTAGATGGACAACAAGATTCCTTGCCATGGCTCTGTCTCGCACTCTCCGCTGGTGAATGAGCCTGGTGGGATTCAAGAGACTAGGGATGTTGGGGAAGATTTAGACATGGTAGCGAAGAGATTGAACACTCTGGATAAAATATTTAGGGGCTTGACCCACTTCACAATGAAACTGAGCCACTTTGTTACTAGTGCGCTATCAAATGTCATAAAAGAGGAGTTGGAGGGGAATAATAGCCAGGAAAAAAAAGAGTGGGTGGGCGATGAGGCGGTCGACCTCCTGTTTAAGAACTGGGACAATGCCAGTTAGCTACTCCTGTTGCTGGTCTGTCGGCTGTTTTTTGGCTGTTGGTGTGTTGTCTCTGGGCTATCTCTAGTTTTTTTTTCTGTTAATGTTTACTGTTTAAGTCTTGTCCTTTTTTGGCCCTAGTGGCTCGTTGTGAGGGGTACAACGCCCCATAAATGCTACTTAAATTTTCAAAAACAATATCAAAAGGTGTCCTTCTAGTACTCCTACTCACTGAATTATTGTAATCAAAGTCTGCTTGTGCAAGGACTAAATCCCAACTCCTGGTCTTCTCCCCAACCAAACACCTCAGAAAATTCCCCAAACTCATGTTTACTACCTCTGTTTGTGGGTGAAAAGTAGAACTGAACTTCAAATCTTTCTAACTTCTTTCAAAGTGTCCTCCAAAAGTAACCAACAAACTTTTTATCTTTGTTTGAAATAATACTCCTAGGTAATCCATGTAATCTGACCACTTCCTTGAAAAACAAGTTTACTACATGTACTGCATCTTTTGTCTTCTTACAAGGTATGAAATATGCCATTTTAGAAAATCTATCCACCACCACAAATATAGAATAATTGCATCTCTGTGTCTTCAAAATATCCAGTATAAATCCATGCCGATATCCTCCCAAGGTCTCTTCAGAACTTTCAAAGGCTTATATAATCCAACATTCTGACTACTTCCTTTTTCAACTTGATAAACTCTACAACTCTACACAAATTTCCTAACATCCTTATGAATCTGTGGCCAAAAGTAATTGTCACTTACCAATGCTACTATCTTTTCAATTCCAAAGTTTCTTGCCAATCCTCCACTATGTTTTTCTTTCACCAAGCTATCCCTCATTGAACTCTAGGGTATACACAATTGATTCCCTCTGAATAACACATCCTCCTAAATGAAATAATCCAACCATTGACTCCTATCCTCCAAGATTGGTTCTTTACAAGCTCTCCAAGGTTCTGCAAAATTGGGTCTCCCTCATACAAGTTCTTCAATTCATCAAATCCTAATACCTCCACTCTTGTCGCTTCCAATAAATTCCTTCTCCTACTCAAAGAATCAACGAATCTATTCGACTTTACACTCTTATGTTTCAAAACAAAAGTATAACTCTACAAGAATTCCACCCATCTCATGTGTCTCTAATTCAACTTACCTTGACTTTTCAAATATTGCAATGCTTGATGATATGTATACAACACAAAATCCTTAGGCAACAAGTAATGTCTCCACTTCTTCAAGGTTTGAACTATGGCATAAAAATCCTATTCATACATTGAATACCTTCTCCTAACATCATTCAATTTCTCATTGAAATAAGCTACTAGTCTTCCTTCTTGACTTAATACTTCTCCAATTGCATTTCTACTTGCATCACAGTCTACCTAAAATACCTTATTAAAGTCTGGTAAAGCCAACACAAGCTAATCAGTCACCTTCTCTTTTGACAACTCAAAACTCCAGTCTGCTTCATATGTCCACCTAAAATATTTCTTATCCCCTCTCATTGTTTCTGTCATAGGATTGTTAATAGAACTAAAATTCCTAATGAACTTCTGGTAGAAACTAGCCAATCCATGAAATGATCTTACCTCTCCTATGCTTTCCAGTGTAGGCCATTCAATAATTTCTCTTACCTTCTCAAGATCCATCTCCAATACCTTCTCAAGATCCATCTCCAATCCATCTGCAGATATCACAAATCCTAGATATACCAGTTCTTCCTTCATGAAACTACACTTATTAATGTTTATCAGTGACTGTTCTTCTCTCAACCTCTGCAAAACTTTCCTTATATGCAAAAAATGTTTTTCTCTAGTCTTACTGAAAATCAAGATGTCATCCAAATAGACAATCACAAACTTACCCAATAATTTCTTCAATACCTCACTTATCAACCTCATGAAAGTACTCAGTGCCTTTGTTAGTCCAAAAGGCATCACCAATCATTCATACAATCTTTCATTTGTCTTGAATGTTGTCTTCCACTCATCCCCTTCTCTAATTCTGATATGATGATATCCAATCTTCAAATCTATGTTTTTAAAGTATTTAGCTCCATTCAAACAATCTATAATATCATCCATCTAGGGCAAAGGAAATCTATACTTCACTGTGATTTTGTTTATGGCTCTAGAGTCTATACACATCCTCCATTCTCCATCCTTCTTAGGTGCTAGCACAATAGGTACTGCATAAGGACTTAAGCTTTCTCTAATCAAACCCTTCCTCAAAAATTATTGCACTTGTCTATTCAACTCTTCATTCTCTACCAGTGTCATCTGATATGCTACTTTATTAGGAAAAGTAGCTCTAGGAATTAGATCCATGCAATGACTAATACTCCTCATAGGTGGCAATCCATCAAGTAGATTATTTGAAATAATAGCTTCATATTCTGCCAACAACTCCTTTATCTCCTCTGTTTGTTCTTCTACATGCTTCAAGTCTTCAACCTTCTTAGTAACCAAGGAATATCACATATTCTCATGTCTTAGTCCATCTAGAAATCTCCTTCCATCAACCAGAAAAAATGTAGCATTCGTGCAAAACTCAACTTTAGGAATATCCTCCAATGGCAACAAAGTCTGCTTCATCCCATTAGAAACAATGCTTTATGTGTTCTTTCCATCATGAATAGATTGTCTATCATACTACTAAAGCCTTCCCAAAAAAACATGGCATACATCCATAAACATGATACCACATAAAACTTCATCATGATAATTTCCTATCTTCAATTTCACCAAACATTGTTCACTTACTAGTATCTTATGCTCATCTTGAATCCATGCCATCTAATAGGGCTTTAGGTGTTTCAATCTTTCCAACTTCAATTTGGTAACCATTTCTTCATAAACTAGGTTCTTGGTGCTTCCACTATCAATAATTACTTTGCAACATTTACAAGCTACCTTGCATCTGGTCCATAAATTATTTCTCTACAACGGTTCTTGTTGCATTGCTCCATCTCAGTTTGACACAATACTCTTATGTTCATCAACAATTATCCCTCTTCTAGTTTATTATATGATCTGACATGATCCTCCTTAGCAAAGGCTATTCTTCTATTATTCTCCATCTTTTTGCTTATCTCTCCCTGATTACATTCAAAGGCTCTATGTCCTTCTCCACCACACTTAAAACAAGTTCCTTTGAATACTCTTTTCTCCTATCCTCTATCATCTTTTCTATAACCCTCATTCTGGTAACCACCATATACTCCTCTCTGCTAATATTTTTCATCATCTCTACAGTATGGATTATCATTCTTATTGACTTCCTTATCTTTATTTTGATCTATAAAAGATCCTCTTCCTCCTCCAATAAAAATTATTCCTCTCTGAAATCTTCCACCTCTTCCTCTTTATCTCTGCTCATTTCTTTTATTCAACTTCTCTTCTTCTTTTAGGGCACATTGATATGCCTCCTCCACAATCAACAATTTGATCAAACTGATCTCATCCTATATAGACGGCTTCAAGCCATTCACATATCTGGCTACTTGCTCAGTCTCATCCTCTGAATGTCTGAATCTGATATTCAACTTGTAGAACTCCTCAGTATACTCTGTCACACTTGACTCCTTATGCTTCAAATTTTTAAACTTGCAGAACAAACTGATCTGATGTTCTACGGGCATAAACTTCATGTTTAACTTATTCACCATTCGATCCCATGATTTTATCTTCTTCTTTCCTCTTCTTTTCCTATCTGTCTACAAATATTCCCACCAAAGGGATGTATTTCCTTTCAACTTTGTACAAGCAAATTTCACCTTCTTTTCTTTGGCGATACCTTCAAAATCAAAATACTTCTGCATCTCCATTATCCAATCAAGCAATTCATCTGAATCCAACTTACCACTATAATCTGGTGGATTGAAACGTGGTTTAGTATTTAATCTGGTTAGGGCTCTTATGAACATCTCTTCTCCTTGATCGAGGCCAGGTTGATTTTCTCTTTCCCCTTCTTCCTGTTCTTCTACCTCTTCATCACTCACATCATCAACTAGTCAACCTCTCCTCTGGGCCGTTTTGATTGCTTCTAATCTAACATAAATTCCTCTCAACATCTCCATTACAACTAGGTCTACATTTCTATGCGCTCAATTTCCTCTACCATTTCATCTTCCAACCATATTTACACAAGTCTTTTGTAGCTGTAGGTCAGATCATTAGTCCGCCACCCCACAAAAAATCTTCAACAAGACTCCACAAACTTTGATGATCTCTCATGGAATGAATCTTGCTCTAATACCAATTTGGTGTAGTCACGATAGGAGGGTCCTCAAAGAGAATAGTTTGGACCATGTAGCAAGACTTACACAATAGAAGCCACATGGAATATGGAGGCAAACGTATATTCAAACATTCTTATTACCAAAAAATTTAGTTACAATCAGCCGGAAACATCCGGGTTCACAAATCGGGCTCACAAGCCTCATACAACATGCTCAAAATACAATATTCCTATATGCTCCCTTTCTAATGATCGATTACAATGATTTATATCACATTCAAAGTTCTAGAATTCTTTGCATCGACCAAAGATCATTACAATCTCTAATGAAGGAAACGTAATGTGTGTGAAATAGGTCGGCCTTAATTTTTAATTTCTCCTCGACAGGTGCATAGGATGAAGTGTGGACCTAAATTAGGACCAGGGACACTCCATAGAATAATTGAGAACACCTCACAAGGATTCACAAGTTACGAGAAGGATCCACAAGAGACAAAACTAGTCGTTAGGCTCAAAACCATTGGAGTGCTCTGTTCTAGAAACTATCACTTAATCTGGAAGTGATAATGTTCTAGAAAAAGACCCAATCATTTTGAAAATATTGGAGTAAGGGAAAACTGAACATTTCCATGATGAAACATAGATCCATAGGGTTCGGTAAGCAAGTATGATGAAATGTTGAATCTTCCACTTGAACTGAACAAGAACTCAACAAGAATAAAACTGAAATGAAAATATTTTTGGTTGATGTAGGATTGCAAAGAACCAAGGATGCTCCTGCATCACTTAGTTGTCAGTCTCTTCAATATAGAGATGAGTGGATGTCATGGCTACAAGGTTCATTAGGTAGATAGATAGTTTTTGATGAAACTATATAGGATGTCTCTTCAACATCTTGATAGCTTGATCAGTGTGAAGGTTGAATATCAGTAAGACAAAAAATTTAGTCTCTTCAATATTCCATTGGGGGAGTCTGTGAATGTCGGTATGATAACCCCATTTCATTAGGATTTTCTTTTGTGTCTCTCTGAAATGCTGACATGGTGGATCTATATGGGGTTAAGATTACTTCATTAGGGAGATGGATGCTTATCGATGAAATAGATGCTTCGGTCTTTTCAAAGTAATGATATGGTGGGACCCAATAGAAAAGTGATAACAATGAATGTTGATGGATAAGGACAAATGGAAATTGGTGATTTCTTGATAAAGAATTCACATCCTTGTTGTGAATTACATGGTGATGAATTGGTCAAGTGGACCCTGCATTTGGAAAACAAACAACAAGTCGAGGAGAAGGTAAAATATCAACAAGAATTAGTGAGAGGTCTCTTTGATTGAAAAAATTTCATCAAAGTGACCTCCAATTTTTAGAGTGAGCAGATGTTTGGTTTCTTCGATGTGGGGATGAGCTATGGTAGAATAAGATCGAGGACTGAGATGCAAGAGAAGGCTCATCTGATGGTATTTTTTTAAAGGTTGATGATGAATGAAGAACCATGGATCATGGCACATAGAAACAAAATCAATGGTAAGGATTTGAAGGTGAAGGCTTCAGACAGCTAAGTCCATGTACGCAGGTTTTGACTGGAAGCCAACCAAAATAATAGAATTAATTTGTCTACCTAATCCAACAATTGATTTAATTGGTGATTTGAGTTACAAAATGGTGATACAGAGTGCTAAGTGAACTGAGATCAACTTCAAATCCAATGAATAAAAGAATACATTAAATGTGTATCTAATATAAAGGTTTGCAAATTTCTAATCCTAGAAGATTCTCTGCAACAATGGTTATTACGGGTATGGCTTAATGTAGAGTGTGCTTCTTGAAGATGAAATAAAGAAAACCTTAACATAAGTATTTAGATGTATTGGTCGGTGGTACACAACTCAAGGAAGGTACTACTAGTCACCAAAGAAAAGAAAGACAGTAAAAAAATATTCTTAGTGTGTGTGTGAAGTATCTACAAGTATTGAATATAGTTGGAGATGAGGCTATAAGAGAAGTGTGGAGAAAGAAGGGTTTGGTGTAGTAGAGTGCAGAGAATGTTGTTGCAGAAAAAGAATGCACTATGCCTAAGTAAGCTCAACCAAACAAAAAATAGGAATTCAAGCTTGGATTTAAATTCAAGGTAAAACCCCTTGATTGTATTTGTGCTTTCTCTACCGATTATGCTCATTCAATCTAGTGTATTATAGAAAATGGGATGTGTTGTTGAGAAAGATGTAGATGCAGATCAAGCAAGGTGAAGAGAAAAGCAAAGAGGTACTGTAAAATTGAGAATTGAAGTGCAAAGCCAAGGGAGAGTTACATAGAGTACAACATACATGTATTTGTAGTTTGCAAATAGGTTGCAACATAGAATTGTAAAAAAATTGTCATATCTCTTATTGTTAATTTGATTGGTGGGTGCCATCAGATATCTGGGTAGGTGCTCAGATTTGGGAGTGGGTGCTTCCTTGGAGTGGGTACTCCTAAAACAAGGAGACGGGTGTCTCCTTAGGGTTGGTTCCTTTAAAATCATTGTAACAAAGCTTTATTTTTCAGGCTAGATTAGTACAGTAGATCCTAGTAGCTATTATCACTTTGATTTTCCCAATCTTGGGTTTTTCGCATACATTTGGTGTTATGTGATGACTATGTGTGTTCATGATTATATATTTGAATGATTAAGTCTTTATTTGCATAGTAAGAGGTTAATGAACCTATCTACATTAAGTTAAGTGATAAAAAATTAAAATCTACTGATTCACCTACCTCTGATTTAGCTCATTGTGTTCCAACATATCAAACTTGTTTTTGGCAACACATAAGCTCTAGCCAGGCTCCGTGTTTTATTAGATTCCACTAAATCTCTCCAATGGGCCTTTTAAATTTGTTCTAGAAATGGGATATGGGGACATGATTTTTTTGTTAAAGGGCCCGAAACTACTTGTCATTCTTTCCACCTAAAGTGTCACTCTAACATAAATTTTTCATATCAATCTACATAACATTCAGAGTTTTACGAGGATCAAGAAAGCATCCTACTGCATAAAACCATCCTTTCCAAGGATTATTTTATCTTGTTACCATGGATTTATTTAGTAGCCAAAGAGGCTAGATCAATTAGTACCAAGGCTTTAGAAGAAAGCTCCTCAAAAAATATAATTGAAGGTAAGGACCTGTCATAGGTCCAATTGGAAAATGATCTCTCTCCTTTAAAGGTAGCATCTTGTAGTAAGGAAAATTAATTTTTAGTGTAGTTGAATGTAATTCTTGAAATTATAGAATTATAAGCACTAGAAAATGTTAGCCAGGCTACATAATCTAAAAGTATGATTCCAAACTCATGGGTAGAGAAATCAACAACCTAGGATGATTCTTCAATAGTTATGAATATGATGGCCAAAGATTCAACTAAGCTGATTGAGGGAGTGTTGTCTCAAAGCATTTATATCAAGGCTTTGGAATTAAATAATCCTCCTAATCCCAAACATATGAATTTGAATGAAATGAAAATGGATCCATCTATAAAAAATAATAGCTGGGATATTACAAAATATATTCCCCTAGAATCTCAAGTTCCATCCTCAAGTCTCTATTAGCAATGGAAAAATAGATCTTATTGGAAGTAGGATGAAAATCATTGATGAAATTTAAGAGGACCTGAATGATTTTGATTAATCTTAGTCACATTTAATCTTAGAAATTAAATTTGATATGACTACTATGTCTCTCAAAAAAAATGCAAAGAAATAAAAAAGTCATAAGACAAGGAAAATACAAGATGAGATTGCAATAGGTATGCAAAAGTTACCCGAGACAAAAATATGCATGTGAGATCAAAAAGGGTGTGTCACTCTCCTCGAGAAAAATGAAGTTACTTTCATGGAATTTTAGGGGCTTAAATGCCCCTAAAAAATGGAACTTGATTAAGTTCCAGACTGATACAAGTGACACTGATAATTTTTTATTACAAGAAACTAAAATTTCCAAATGTACAAAACAAAGAAATCATAACTAAATGGTCCAAATGATAAGTAATTTATACTCCTACTCTAGGGGCATAAAGAGGACTATCAATATTATTTGATCCAAGAAAGGTCAATGTAGAGTTTATTGCATTCCAATAATGGTGTGTGCTTGTCAAGATTCAATGTTTTCAGCACAAATTTTGGATATTTAAAATTTATTGTCCTACATCAACTACTAGCAAGAAACATGTATGAGACTCTTTGAAATCAACCTTATTTTTGTTAAGGGAGGAATTGAATATCTTAGGAGGTGATTTTAATTCTATTACCTCTTAAAAGGGAAAACTAGAGTTATCATCCCACTCCAAAAGTAGTGGCAAAATTTTCCAATTTCATCTTGGATAATGCATTGATTGACTATTTACCAACTAATGGTAAATTTACCTGGACAAAATTAAGGAAACATTTTTGCCTCATTGCAGAGAGGCTAGATAGTTTTATCATCTCTATAATTTGGACCAAGACTAATTTTAAATATGCCTCTTCCATCCTCTCATTGTTAGGTTTAGATCATTATTTCCTCCACTTGGATAGTTTTTAGAATTCTAAACCAAATAAATTTAAATCATCATCTAAATTTGAACACATGTGGTTCAGGGATGAAAAATTCATACTTTAACTTAGATAATATTGGGAGAATGCACCATTTGTAGCAGACTCCAAAATTTACCAATTAGAAAAAAAAACACCACTTTACAAAAGGGAAGATCAAACAATGGAGCCATCTTCATTTCAAAAATATTTTTAAACAAAAAACTCTTCTTACTCAAAAATTCAAGTGCTCATTGAATGAGTTATTTAATTTAGGGTATTAATAATGAATCACTCACCTTTCACAACCAACTTTAGAAATAACTTAAAGAAGTTATTGTTAGAGAAGAAATATATTGGAAATAAAAATCAAAAGAAACTTGGTTAAAAGAGGGGGATAGGAATACCATGCTTTTTCAAAACCCAGTGAATGTCAAAAGAAATGCTAACACAATATTTTTTATAAATTTTTCATTTAATGAAATTATAAAAGATGACCAATAAATTCAAAATGAGTTCATCCTATTCTTTTCCAACCTCATTACCAAACTAACAAATCAAGACCTTGATGTGGTTGGAAATATAAATATTTTTTAAATTTCATCCCAAAGACACTTATACTAGATGATAACAAGTTTCTCTTGACTCCATTCACCCTTGAAGAGGTCAATATTGTATTTTTTGCACTTTCCCCATACAGAGCTCCCAACCTAGATGGTTTCACTACACTTTTAAATAAAAAATACTAGGGTTGTGTGGGAAGAGATATTTGGTTGGCTCTAGAATAATCCCATAGAAATGAAACAATGTTAAAAGATATCAACACCATTCATACTTCTCTTATACACAAAGTCAAAACTTACCCATTTCTAGATTTTATAGCTATCTCCCTCTGTAATACCATTTATAATTTTTTTCTAAAGCTATTACCCTAAGGATTTCCAAACTCATTTCAGGCATAATCTTGGAGGAACAAGGTGGTTTTTTATGGGAAACAAGATAGCTCGAGGAGCAATAATAGCTCACTAAATATTGCACTCAATTCATGAAGGAAAAATTCTAGCTATGATCATAAAATTAGTCATGATGAGGGCCATGATAAAGTAAATCGGTATGTGTAGGATCATCATGGAAAAAACATGCCCTTAAGTGGCAAATAAATTCAGAAAATCAGAGTTAGGCAACTTGACGTAAAAAATTGAATAAGTTATCTATATTATTTCAAAAATATGTAAGAATAGAATCTGTAGAAAATTTAATGTAGTTTCTAAACTACTAGGTTTATTTTAAAATAAAAAAATCTATTTGGTGAAAATTTGAAATTTCAATGCACTAGTACTTAAATTTCAGGGAAAAAACAAGAAGTAGGTGTCCTTCTGACCACCCTAACCACAATAAAATGATAATTCTTTTATATAATATTTTAGACATAAGTAGGGGATTCGTGTCCTAATGTGATGCATTTTTTTTGTAATTTTTTTCCAAGTAAATAATTAATTATGAATTTTTTATTACAAATTTTAAAAAATATAAAAACTCGTATGTCTAACCACCTTAACTTGGTCAAAAATTCATGAAATCCATTTTTTTTTCTAATCCTATAGTATGTGAAGCATATAATGTGATGCATGTTTTGGATTCAAAAAATGTGATACCGTTTGAAAGCTATAGATGTTTTTCAATCAGCCTATCAATCAAGACTTTAGTCATAATTCAAATAGAAAATGAATAATAATAATCTATTAAATTCAAAGTAAAGCATACTTTATATTGGTGGAAAGCTAAGAATCTCCTTTAAAAACCCTTTTCGTTTGATCAATTTTGGGTAAAAAAAAAGTCGTCAGCCACATGGGCCATCATATCACTTAGATATCACCACTTTTTGGCCCATCATGATCCTACACATACCCAAATTGGGATTTTTATTAAAGGTTTTGGAAAGGATATATTTTGATACAAAATGGTGAAAATTAATTTTTTCCTATCTTAAATCATCTAAATTTTCAGTCCTCATAATTTCCTCTTTGGCTATATTTTTCTCTCCCTCTCTAGGAGCTAGGCAAGGGGACCCTCTTCCCCTTTCCTCTTCACCTTGATGGTGGAACCATTGAGATAGATAATATCAGACTTCCATGCATCAAGTAAATGGAATGGTATAAAAATAACAAGATCAAACATATCCTGCACCCATTCCTTATTTGAAGATGACACATTACTATTTGGCCATTCCTCGGTGTGGGAGTTAAAAACATAAACTATGTGCTACACAACTACTATCTGATTTTAGGTCAAATGATTAATCTAAGAAAGTAAAAAATATTTTTAATAATACTTACACCTTGGTAATTGACCACAACCTATCTATCTTATAATTTAGATAGAATAAACTACCCTACAACTATCTAGGGATTCCTTTCTTTGCAAGGGCCCAGAAAGCCTCAATTTGGCATAAAATATTTATGAATATATGAAGAAAAGAAGCATCCTAGAAGGGAAGATGGTTAACACTAGAAGAGAGATTTACAATTTTAAGATTAGTGTTATCTACCATTCTAAATTACTTTTTACCAACAATCAAAATAGCATGAGGGATTCATGGAGAGGAAATTTGAACAACTCTACAAAAATACCTTTAGCTTCCTAGGAAAAAGTATGCAAGGATAAATTCTTTAGAGGTGTTGGAATTCAAAACATAGAATTGAAAATTTGGCCTTACATGTGAAGCTAATGTGGAAGCTCTATGCAAATCCTTCTTCAAATTGGAGCCAAATCATGAGATCAAGGTACCTAGATTTGACATCGCCAGAAAGAATCTTCACTTTAGCAAACCCATTGGAAGGCTCAAAAATGTGGAATTTCATCATCAAATGCCAAGATGGACTCTCATATTTCCTACTATGGACTATCAACAATAGAGAAAAAGGATAATTTTTAGGAAGGTTCTTAGAGTGATAACCCTCCGCTAACTATAGTTGGTTGTCTACAGGAAGCTTAGGATTGTCTAAAATAAGTTTAAGGATCAAAGTTCAAGCAATATGTAGCAAAGGATAATGAAAATTTCAAAACAAATGTCACATGGAAAAATTTCCACAATCTCCCTTTCCCCAACATAAAAAACATAAGATGCAATCAATATTGGACATAAGAACTATGCTAATTTTAAATTCTAAGGATAAAATTATTTGGGCCCTATCCAAAATAGGACAATATAATGTCAAACATGAGTACAAAATTTTTCCCTTTGAAGAAAAAAACCAATTAGGTAGTGGCCATATAAGCTTTGTTGGGACACCTTAATTTTCCCTAAAGCAATCACTTTTTCTTGATTAGCTCTTCATAATTGGGTTCTAACAACTTGCAGGCTTTCTAGAATAGGTCTATCATATGCATTCAATTGTATTCTATGTGGTGTCCACTAAGGATCAGTGGACCATATTTTTCTCCATTGTAATTTTACTCAAACATGCTAGAATTAGATCCAAAACAAACATCATTGGCTTTCCCCCTTTCCAAATTTAGACATGCAAATAATCATAACTAACAAAGTGAATCCAATTCCAATAAGTTATCATTAAATTCCTCTATTAATCAAATAAAGCAGTTTATTGGATTAATTCACTAATGTTCATCTAATTTAATTACATGAATCAATTTATCCCCAAAGGTCTCTTATTTGATTAAATAAATCAAATTATTTAAATCAAATTCACTAACCCACTCAAAGTTAATTAAATTATAAATTAATTAACTTTAATCACCTCATAACCCTCATTACCCATTCTCTAGGTTTCGACTCAACCTTGGGAAAAATCAACCCCTAATCAACCAACCCATTCACACATGAAAATAGTTTCTTTTAATTAACTAATTACCTCATTTATCCTCTCAAAATCATATTCTAAAGAATTTTCCCTCATTAACTCCCTTTATTTGACTTTCTTACCCGAAATAATTTCCCTCCAAAACATCTCAACCATATTCATTTAATTCCTCTTACACATGCATTAATCTCTCTTACACCTCTCAAATCCTCAACCACATGCATTAACTATGCACATTCTCCAAAATATGCTCCAACTTCACCCATTAGGATTGAGACAAGTGTCTCAATCTCATTGGCTCTCCTTTAGTCCCACAGTCCTCCCATCTCTCCATTCTTCAACCCTCCAATCTATAAATAGAAGCCACAATCATCCAAAATCTCATCTACAATCTCAGGCATTTGCACTATAGACACTTTCATCTCCATCACTTGCATCTTTGCATCTTCATCATTGAAAGCTTATCAAGGGGGTGGGAAAGGGCATCCTTTCCACATAAAAGGAGCACCACTCTCACTATGGGATAGGGTTTGATCATGTTCTCATGTGCTTTCATTTAGTTTTTTTAATTCTATTTATCTTGTTTGCATAGGTAGCATGATTGAATATTTCATAGGAATGTTGGGTTTGCTTGTTTTCAATTGAATAGCAATACTAATGGTGGTCATTGTTTGAAGTGTATGCAGATTTAGTGTTCACATTTTGATACCCACCATGGGGCATCGATTCATGCATTCCACGGGAATGAATCTTTTTTTTTGTATTTAACCATGAGTTATTTTTACATTGCTTCATAGGAATATTCTAATATTCAATGAATTTGCACCCAACTTATTTGTTTATTTTGATATGATAGGAATTCATCACATATATATGTCTAACACTAAAGCATCTTAAAAGTAGATAATAGCTGAGCTAGTAATCAATTCTCTTTTTGTGATAATTCCGTCGATAAAGATAAAAGACATATTGTCAAATATATACAGAGTAACTTTGTGATTTGAACAGTGGGTTTGAGATAATTTTTTAATTTGCATTTGCATTTACCGAAGGTTAATATTTTAGTTCCCTTTGCTTAAGCGTTGTTTTAGGATAGCTCGAGGAGATCTCAAAGCCTGATGACTGCCTCCATGCTTTCATGCCCCACCCTTTATATTCTATGTTGTCTACATATCATGGCATTCCTATTTTTCACTTTGAACAACAAAACTTAGAACTTCTTATTATCTTTCAGCAGTAATTTATTATGATATCATTGCTATCATAGCGCTAGTATGTAGGGAAGTGGATATTTAATAATTCTCAGTTTATTTCCAGCTCTCATTTTTTTTATGTCTTAGGCATCCACATAATCCCTTGAAGTAGACATAAAAATAGAAATATCATTCATTATGACTTAGGGAATTAAAACATATTCGCTACATATCAAATGGACATGGTAGATTTATACATAAAATCAGATCTGTTCTTCTTGACTATTTGATGCATTAATGATCTCAGATCTGATGAAATCCCCTTCAACTTTGTATTAATGAGTGAGAGTGTGTGGTGGACCAATGAGCGTTGCATTGATACAAGAGCCAGGTTACGGATGGAGGCCGTAGCATTTACGTGGAATTATTTTTTCACCATAGGGCTTGTCACTCACTATACTAGAGAGCTCTATGAAATTGTTGAGGTGTACTTAGTTTACATACCATATAAATTTGGTTATTCGCTATTTTTGTGACTTACCTATTCTTTGAATAAAATCCTATGCTAGATTACCTACTTTTTCCACCCCATTCATTATCAAGATTGTTGAAGGAATGGATAACCAATCTAAAAGATCCTTGTTGCAGATTTGATTAAGTATTTGACTTTGATTTGAGTGCATTGGATATGTAGAAGGGGCACATATTATCTTATGTATATTTATTTTCAATGATTTAGAGATTTCACTTATCTCAAGAATATATTTTGTGAGGTTCCTTTTTATCATAAATCCAACAATCTAGTCATGCCAATCCCACTGCGCCATATAAATACTCCAAAGTTTGTGACGTAGATGGTTATCAACTTCCAATCGACATTTAATACTACTAAGTGCTTGTGGACAATCTATAGAGCATTGTGATGCGCACAACATGTGAAGGAGCCTTCTTTATGATATTCATGTTGTAAGGAGTAGCATATTCTTTACGATATCCATTCTAACCAAACAATGCCCAGGTACTTGGTGATGTGACGATAAAAACTTGTGATGCCATAGTGTTGAAAGTGATGGCTGACGCGCCTCCGAAGAATTGAGCTCGCCTGGACAATCTAACTTTTCAAACAAGCACAAGTACAATGCTTTAACACATGGAAACTACATTGCCCCCATCTATCTCATTTTGAAGAGGCCTGCCCACTTTGCACTAGCTGAACCACACCTTGTAGACACCATCTGATTCTTTTCTGACAGACAAAAATCCTTGACATGGTTGGATCCTTTTGGGCTTGTGACAAACTGAATTCCATTTCTTCGTTGTTAATGCTTATGAGTTTTGGTACCTTGAACTTGATTTTCTTTAATGACGTGCCATTAATGCCTCTCAACAACATGATACACCTGCCTATCTACATTCATTATGCTACCTTTTCTTGTTGCATAGAGTTAATCGAGATGTCATCCAATTTGACGCATCCATTTTGGGAGGACTCTTCTATAAGCATTGATTTCGAGCAGCTATAGTATGACAACTTAGGGTTTTGGTGCTGACAAGTAAATCTAGATGCAATCCAATGTCTCTGACATATTTACTTATTGTAGGTAACTCTTGCAAGTAAATCGCTGACATATGATCTTGAATGACAAAGCTTTAATTATTTCAGATTTTGATTTTGATTTAAAATGATCTCTATTGATGGTGGCAACCTTGGGTATGTGGTCTAAATTATTTATCCTTGAAGTACTTAGAGTATTGAAATAGCAACAATCATCACTTCATAATGTTTATTTGGTTAATAATTTTTTTGACTTGAGTCATGCAACATGGCTTCAATATTCTAGAAAATACTAGATCTTGAGCATAAACGATTGCAATCTTACGTTTCCATTTTATTGCCTTGCATTGTTTCTTGAATATGAATGCCTAAATATATGAGAGATAACCATGAATCTGAGAAATAGATCTTGCAAATAATCAGATATCTTGAATGAAGGTGTCCCTTTATGACTTTAGTTCTATGCAAACACGTAGATTGAGATTGCTAGCTATTAGTTTTAGATTAAACAATGGAATGATTTTCAGCTTAGCGTGATCTTCAAATCTAAAAGTCTATTTAAGTTTGAGTGACATCATTTTGGGTAGCACCGTATTTTGGGTAGCACCGTAGGAGTTTCACTCCATTTTCATAATTTTCATTCATGTTAGAATCCTTGTGTTGGCAAACTTGACTGCCCTTGAAAAATTGATTCGAGTAATTAGGATAAGTCCTAAAAGTCTTGTATTAAGAAGTTGCTAGAATATGAATTTTAATAACTTTAATCTTAGTATCTAAATAACGGTGCAAAAGGAAAGCATATTGGTGAAACTTCAAGGCTACTTTGCATTAAGGAAAATAAATCTTATTTTTGATAACTTTGTAAGTGTTTGTAGGGTTGGCATAAAAAAAATTGGTGATTTTCTCTCACATGAGAATCAAACAACAAGCAAATTTGAATTAGAAAAGTGCTCATTGAATTTGGAAAAAATAATTTCTAAATGCTTATTGTAATAGTCTAGAGCATCCATTTGCTGCTTTTCTTTTCTATTTTTGGCCAACTAGATCAATTTGGGTTTGAAATCAATCATTGTTTTGATTTTTCAAAGTTGGAATAAAATTGAACTTAGAAACTCACTAGACTTTAATTTTGGGCTTAAAATTGAACAAACAACTTCACACTTGGTTTTTTTGCTCTAAAAATAATTCATCATTACTTTGAGAATTAAAACAAACTTGTGTTTTCTTTGTCTTGTAATATTTTTTTGTGACTTGTGTCATTCGAATGTGTATGCACTTCTCTCGTGCTTCACAGTGATCTTGAGAATCAAAAGCATTCTAGTCACATTGGTTATCTAATAAATTACCTACACATTTCAATTTTGGGTTTAAAACTGAACAAATAATGCTATTGTGATAAAGAGACATTATGTGTGCTCCCTCCGTGTGCTTCACGCAAACTGGGCAGTTGAACTACAATTATACTCCCTCACTTATGTTTACCTATTAGAGGGTCTGCCTTGGTGGGGAAAACTAACCACCCCAAGGGAACAACCCAACTGATAACGAGATAAAGCCAAGCTACTCCCAACCGATATATAAATTTGAAAGCTAGAGGAAATCTCAACATTACAGGTGCTCGTACAGACAAGCAAGTGATTCTTGCCTGTTGTGTGGCCACCTGAATGGGTGCCTTGATTAAGAACCAATTTGTGCAAAAGCCAAAATCCCTACTATTTGTTGGTGCAAGAATGATCGTTCTCAAGCTGCTCCATATTTTTACTATTTAAAGTAGAAATAAAATAAATCCTTTTGATCTCCAGATTTTAAGGATTTTGAGATTTGGTGGTCTTGAGAAGTGTGTCGTTGAGGGGAGCAAGTGTCGCCAAATCTCTAGTTGTTTTCTTTGTCTTAGTGTTTAGAGAAATACAAGTGGAGAATCAACAATTATCTTTTCTATCCTAGGGTTGTGCAATTGCTGGGTCATTCAAAATACATTGCTTGGATTTAAAAATTTGAAACAAACATTCAACAAGTCATCAAAATTTCAAACCCTTTTGAAAGAGAAAATATCCTTGAAGAGTCCATGTGTTACTACTTGTCCCTAGGGATTTTATCCTTAAAGGCTTTAAAAATTTGGGCCCATATCTCAATTTATTCTCTCCAAAGTCAACTTAGAAAACTATGGCTTTGACCCTTTGATTTTCACATAATGGACCTTGTGGGATGAAAAAGAGTTGAGACATAGACATTCAGTTTGAAAGTTAAGCAAGACAAGTGGATGTGGTAAAAGTAATTTATTAACCAAGATTAAATCAATTGAACCCCACACATGTGCTTGTTATCTTTTGTCTTATGGTCTTTCAAGCAAAAAGTTGGTCTGTTGGTTTGAGTTACTCATAGGGTAAAGCATGTTCTTCACTATCTTGGTCTTGAAAACAAGGTCCCTCTTAGGTTCATTTAGGATCAAATCAACCACTTCATCCATTCAAAACATTTATCATCCCATCCCACCAAACAACTTTAGATCTTTGGAAACATCATTATCTAGACATGGGTACATCATTGAACCAAATCAAAATCACCTTGATTAGTTAGGAGTGTGAGAATGCATCTTTTCTCATACCTCTAGTTAAATTAGCACCTCTTTGAACAAGTTTATCCTAAAGATCACATCTAACATCTTAGGGTTTACAAGTTCATTCCAAATCAAACCAATCAAAATCAAATCCTAAAGTCTAGCATTGATCCAAAGTTCCTAAAAATTCAACACCCATATCATTCACCCCTTTCATCCTTCATCTCATCATTGGTCCTGAATTCCTTAGAGGTTAACAAAGTCAAAACACAAGAAGAACATGGAATATAAACTTGCTCCATACATCATGAGTGATCTAAGTCAACCAAACTATCAAAGCCTTACAAAACCAATGGATTATCAAACCTCACATTTATACAATCCATACATGGCATCATTATCTCCTACAAACTTCAATGGTACAACAAATGTGAGTATTCCCAATTTGGAACACCGTTCCCTATGATAGATTTAAATCAAATTCAAAACTTACAAATCTATAAACCAAATGATCAATACATGAGTCTTCAACAAAAAAAAATTATCCCATGCAATCCATACATGCCAAATGTGAATATACAAAGTGAAAAATTATCAAACATGAACATATCAAATACACACTTGGTGAACTATGGGATAGATATGTTTGGAAATCAAACCAATGTTGTTCAAAATCCAATAAATATATTGACAAATCAATGTATTGATCCAAGTCAAGGTAACCTCATGCAAAATAAAAGTTATCTAAATCAAAGCAATATGTTTCCCAACCACAACAATGTTCCATGTCAACCTATAATGAAAAATCTAAACATCATCCCAAATCAAAACATTGTCCAAAACCAATTTTTCCATGTCCCATACAAACACCACAAGTATACATTCTAAACATGCTTGCTCAACAACCGAAACAATTGTATCAAGGGTGTCAAGATCAAAATCAAGATCAAATTTTGCGAGATAAAATTGCTATACTCAGAAAATTTGTTGATTCATATCACCAAGAGACATATCCACCCCAAAATTGACACACTCCCCCATTGGTTAAACCATGTCATCAAAATATTGAGTTGTGTCCACAACCACATTCAGAACAATATCTCCAATGTCAAGAGGTTAGTTATCAAGATCAACAACATCAACAACAAACCCAATCACCACATCTCAAAGATCAATCATCACATCTCCAAAATCAATCACCACAAGGTCAACTTAAAGTAATAATCTCACAAGATAATAAACATGAATACACTCCTTTAGGAGAGCTAATTGAATCTGCATTAAAAAAGCTATTTAATGCAAAACTCATCACTCTTCCAAAAGTAAGTTCTTTCAACTCTATCATTAACTTCCCTTGGAATTTTAACTATGGGTAAATTTTTAGGTTAGTTCTAAATCAAAATAGAAATAAAACCCTAGCTTAACTATGACGAAAAAAGGGGGAATAATGCAACATAAAGAACAATTCTACCAAATCTCTTCAAAACCTCCATGAATCACCTTCATAGACCACCTCCATTTGCTACAAATATATTATTTTCCCTCAGTTTTTGTGAGAAAATATGCCTATGACTATGACCTAGCATATATTCAAGGATTTTCTATGATAATGCAAGTGAAACTAAGCTCTACATGCAATGAAAAAACCTGCAAAAAGACAATGTTAGACTAAAAACATGAAGTTTGAAGTGTATGCCAAGAGATGAAATTATAAGATGTAGATGATAAGAGATGCATATGAGAGATGTCAAAATGAGACTAAAATTGCCTTTTTATAGAAAAGCCAATTTTAGATGAATGGCCAAGATTGAAAGATGAAAGATGCCCTAAGATCAAGGGCTATAAATACATGTGACAACCCCTAATTAGTGTTAGGGAAACATTAGGCTAAAATTTCAAATGAAGGGCTGAGATTTAATTTTAGAAAAATCAAATCAATAGATGGGAATGCATGTGACAAGAGGATATGGCACAAAAAAAGAGGAAAGTGGAGGGAATTAAAAATTTGATTTATGAGAGGGAAAGTTGAATTTTGAATTCAAATTCAATTTAATTCAAAAGTGGTGGGGCCATGTGACGGTAAATAATAATTTAAAATTATTTACTTGGAAAGAGGGAAATTTAAATAAATGATTTTATTTAAAATTAGAGGAAAAGTCACTAGGAAAATTAAATAATTAATTCTAATTATTTAATTGTGGAGGAAATGGATAAAGTGACCAGTAATTAACTAAATTGTGGGGAATTTATTTAATTATGAGAAGACATTAGAATTAAAGACATATTTAAATAAATAAATAAGTAGATTTTATTTATTTAAATAATCAAAAGGAAACAAGGGATTAATTAAATAATCAAGAGGAAATAAGGAATTAGTTGTGTATTTAAATAAAATAAATATAATTTATTTATTTAAATAGTCAAGAGGAATAAAAGATATGAATTAATTAAATAATTGAGAATTATTTAATTAATAGTTGAATTTGGATGAAAGGACATAATTAAATATTTTAATTATGTTAAGAAGAAATATGGAGAAAATCGAGTTTGCAGGCCTAGGTCACTTTTATGTGTCTATAGTTTGCCTATCTTTGTCATAATGCAGTTTATCGCATTGTGACAAAGAAAATAAGTCAAAAACATGCCCCAGTAAAGGTATGAAGTATCTATGCCCCCTCGAGAAAATTTGTGAATTTTGGACTAGTGCCAATTTTTTTTGGAAAGGGTCCTGATAAGTTAATTTAAGGACCAGAAAATCAATGGCACAATTGGTTTCAGATTTGGATGTGGTTAAGGTAGTCAAAAGGTTGGTAAAATTTGGTCAAATGAGCCTCCAATAATAACCTTGAGGGTAAAACCCTAATTTTCAACCTATAAATAGGTTTGAAAAGGTAAAAAGACATGTCATTTTCACTTTTTGCCTTCTGAAATTTTGAGAGCTCAGAGTGAGGAGAGGTTGTAGAATGGCGGTGATTCTAGTGACAGAGCATCATGGTTACCAGGTATGGACATTTCGACAGCTAGAGGGCACAAAGGCATCGGTATGTACCCTTGTCCCACTTTGTAATTTTCTTGTTTTACATGCATTTTTAGGGTTTTTAGTTAGGCATTCACATGCATTGCGACACATCTACATTCGTGTAAGAAACATTCACATTCACATTTCACACATTTGATGTGTCATGATGCAAATGCAAGGGAGTGGCTAGGATAGAGTTTAAAATGATGCAAATGCAAGCTCATAAAACACATACAAAACTGCAACACAATCGCAAGGCTCTATGACATAATCATACAATTGAAATGCATATTCCATACCTCATGACACAAATGATTTAAAATGATGCAACTAACTTTTGAAATGATGCAAGTGTTATGGAATGACACATTTGTCAGATCAAATGATGTAATCACTGAGACACGACACATGTGCAGGATAAAACAACGCATGTGTCCTGGCGCTACACAATTGAAGTCAACATGACACATTTGAATTTGACCAAGGTTAAATTAGTTTAGGCTCAATTTTATTATGTAATTTCAACTAGATAAATGGTAATGATGGCGTTCAATATGTGCTAACTCTCATTTCTGCATGTGAAGAAACAATTGGTACCCATCTATATGTGCGAGTTCAGCCCAACGACTTATGCTGATCAACTACGAGATAGTGAGCAGAGACAACTGATGCACTTGGGATTATACTATGCTACCTATATGCCCATTATTTAGGTAAATAGGGTGCTTCTAAAAACACTAGCTGAGAGATGGAATTCAAAGACTTGTTAGTTTCACCTGTTGATGGGAGAGGCTACTGTTACTCAGGAGGATGTGTACAGGATCTTACACATTCCGATTAGAGGAGAGTGAGTAGTTTATGATCCTCACCGAGGGCTATAGGCCATGACCAGGTATTATGAGGTGGTGGATGATGTAGGGCTAGGGATTGATGGATATGTGATCAAGTGGGAGTTTGTGAGAGCATTATGCTAGATGGCACGCCATGTTATGCACCTTGATTACTAGAGTTTTGATTCTTGATCATCGGGGACATGGATTTCCTATTGGATGGGGTGATGTGTTAGTCTAGATGTGGTGGGACAACACAAATTTTTCTTGGGGGCCATGTCTACTTGGGATGCTTTATCATTAGTTGCATGAGGTATCCTACTAGGGGGTGCAAAGTATTAGCTGTGGGACCACTTTGTTGATGATCTGGGCATGGGAGCATATTCCCATCTTTCGAATGCTAGTTCATATATAGTAGTTGGGTGAGGAGATTCCTTATGTCTTTCTATATGCTGGCTTAGTGACACAGACCCGAGTTGGAGATACAAGGTACTGGCACCACCAGATTGACACTTTGATGGGGTTTGTCTAGAGAACTTATAAAGACTATGCATAATGGTCGGGAGAGGGTGAGCACTTATCTTTCTAGAGATAGTTTAGATACTTGATTGGGTGGACAATCCAGTCTCAACATATTATTGAGATGTACTTGCCCTAGTGGGTACTGCGACAATTCAAAGAGAAACAAGGTGTTGTTGTGGGGACAACAGAGTATGCTTGATCATCTCGGGAGACCATGTGGGGACCACCTATAGCAGTTCCCTTAGCAGAGTAGCAAGTTGATGGGTTGGTATCACAATAGTGGGCATGGAGCTGGGGTCAAACAGATGCGAGGACCATGGTAGAGTTTGATGTTTGATGAAAGATACATAGGACGGTAACACTTATAGATCCAAATTGGCTAGCATCATTGATCAGTGATTAGTGATACCATGGGTTTGGTGGGGAGGATGAGGAGGGGGAGACGGTGGTAGGGGCAGAGATGGAGGCTGAGGAGATGGGGGGAGGGGTGGAGGAGATGCGAGAGGAGATGATGGAGGGGATGGTGGAGGGGATGGTAGGGGTGGAAGGAGGAGGAGAGGAGGACATGGCAGGAGGAGACAACCTAGGAGAGTGTGGCAGTGGGTAGGGGGTGCATCGTTATCACCCATCCAAGAGGAGGGCGAGGAGGGGGAGAGGGAGGAGGAGGTCAGACATGAGGGAGACTAGCCCAAGGGGGAGGTTAGATAGGAATAGGGGGGGCTGAGGTAGAGATGGAGGTAGAGGTCAGGACATAGGGAGAGATGTTGGGGGAGGAGGATGTGTTCATAGAGCATTAGGAACTAGAGATTGGTGGGGAGGAGGAGGCTATTAGTGATGATGAGGAGGTAGATTTCATGAGAGATGATGATATGGATGAGGTGGAGAGACAACTGAGAGAGAAAATGATATATGGGGAGGAGGATGTGGATAGGCCACCACCCTTACCACGAGACACCACAGTGGATCATAGGTTAGTAGACATGTAGAGTAGACTGGATGTAGCCTTGTCTTAGATCAAGGTGCTAGCAATGGAGTTAGACATGGTGCAAGTGGAGAGAGATCATGTCGTTATCATATGGTAGGAGTCTGAGAGGTGGTGCACAAAGTTTGCACAATTATGCATAGGGCCTACAAGAGACATGACTAGAGAGTTGTCTAGGATCAGCGCTAGGTAGGCATGATATAGGTTGTTATATGAGCAGGTAATGCCACCAGAGATACGAGACCCCACTTTGACAAAGTCTTGGACCAGGACAAGAAGTGGTAGCAGGACACAAAGTAGTAGTAGGTCACACAACAACAACTGTAGCCATAGTAGTGTAGATGGGTCGACATCATCCAGATAGTTCTCAGGGAATAGGTCACACCATAGTCACAAGAATTTGTCAGGCCATAGGTCCAGTCACAACCATGGGTCACTATCATCAGGGAATAGTTATTAGCACAACCAACATCGAGTCATTGATCCATCAACATCATAAAGTCAGCCTATAGTGTACCCAATGCATGTTACAGTCGATCTCATGGGCGAGTGTCAGTCACCTCACTCCTCACCTCAAGGGGATGAAGAGGGCACAACTCAGGGCATATGTTATCTGATTGCTATGTTGAGACATTTTATATATTGACTATCGAGCCTACGAACTCCATTTTGGGGATTCCAAGAGACTCTATCCTGTGACATGATTTTTTTGAGATATATATATATATATATATATATATATATATATGATGCAATTTTGATGCGGATTATATGCTTTATGTTATGTTATTTATTATGTCTATGGTGCGATTTATGTGATGATATGATGATGCATTGATGATGGTTATTTTATGATTATATGCCATGATGATCCTATGTTTATATGATGATGAAGATTTATTCTATATGATGCCATATTTGTGACAATGGATGCATAAATGTATGATCATTGATGTTGAGATGTATGTAGTAATGATGCAATTTTATGACTAATGTATGCCATTCTTATAATTATGTATGCATTTATAAATGTTTATGTATGTATGGATTATGCGATGTATGATGCTTTATGCTATGATCTTATATGTATGCATTGATGACATGGATGGTTATTGCCTTTATATGCTATGTTAATGCAAGTGAATTAATGCAAATGTTGTTTTGAAGTATACAATATGAATGAGCATATGAATGAATGTAAATGATAGACTTATATGTCATGTGAATGCAATGTAAATTCCATTATGTGAATGGATTTATGTAAATTTGTAATGTGCTAATGCAATTTCTAAATGAGAATGCAATTATATTTTTGTATGTCACAGGATATCATCAGGGAATGAGAGAGAAGAGAAAGGGCCAACCACAAGTGGATGTTAGCATGGAGAAAGAGATGAATGTTAGTGTGGAAAAATAATCCTTCAATATTTTTCAAAGTACTAATAGGTGTTGCTCTAATCATCATTGGGTAGATTGTCGTAATGGCCAACAAACACCATGGTATGAAATAGATGAATAGTATGCAAGGTCATACCATCACATAGGACAAGAAATCATAGACAACGATGATCATCACTCATACAAGGTGCATATTTGGGTGGGCCTTGTTGATCCTAGTCAATAAGTTGTGGGTAGACAAGGGAAATACCATCGTCAGTGTTGGAAAAGGGTAGGGATGATGTAGAAATTATGCAAACGGAGGCTAAAAGTGTAAAGACAAAATTTGCATCATCAAATTCCCAGTTGGATTCTATCCAAGGAGCATCTTCATATTCAGACAAGTTATATTCATGGTCAAAGTAAGGGATGAATGGATTAGAATCACAATCAATAGGTTCATATGGTAATTTAGAAGCATGGGTAGTAGGCTTAGGCATGTCAGGCTCATGGAGAGGTTTAGGAATGGGGCGAGGTGAGTCAGACATTGCTAGTGATGGTTTAGGTTTATTATCATTTAGGGCGCAATAAATTCTTACCCATTCTTTGTGTTTAGAATGGTCATATGGAGGATCAATGTTATACATATGTTTGAATCTTTCCTCAAAAGAGGGTTTTCCAAGTTCTAGAAATAGTTCATCGATGTCATAGTCACTGAGGGTTTTATCAGAACCCCATTACCATTCATGTGAATCAGTTTCAATGTAGGAATATCCACTTGTCTCAACACTTTCAAGAGTTGGTACGTCCTCACTCAAAAGTACATGGGCACATTGATTGTCAGTTTTGACTTGCTCAAACCTGAGCCCTAAATTTATTGGTCTTCGAGAAGGCATGATAGGCTCCCGCCTTCTAGTGTTGTTTATCCCAAAGCCACTAGCTCCATCAAAACCTTGTGCTTTCAATATGTCATAGACTTTTCCATATATGTGTATTGGTATCAATGGTAGTTCTTTTGGGTCTTTGTAGATCCAGTCAGCTATGTCTACAATTTCTTCATCATTCATGTTCCCCCATAGCATGAAGGTCATTGTCAGAGGGACCTTAAAATTATTTTTAGGCTCCTCTATAAAACAAGGTCAGCCATAAAATTTTGGTGGCTTGGGTATTGTTGTGATACAATAGGCCATGTTTAGTTTGTATTCTCCACAACTGACATCCTAAATCTTGATACTAGGGTCAGCACTTGGTATGGTGGTAGGGGATTGTGTGGTGGAGGTCAAAGGAGTGGATGTGGATGGATTCATGAGTGTGGTCAAATCAATGTATTTGGATGAGGTGGATGCTGAAGCCTTGCAATTGATGGAAAGTTTGTGTTCAGAAGTAGCTCTCAAATTGGTACAGTATTGGAAAAGGTCAGGATCTCTTGGTATGGTTATTTTAGTGCCATCAAAGGGGAAACTCAAACATTGATGGTAAGTGGAGGGTATGGCCTTTAAGGCATGGATCCAAGGTCAACCAAGAAAGATGTTGTAAGGTAGTTCATGATCTAGGACTTGACATTTTGTATCTATGATGACCGACTCCATATGAATTGGGACTGTCATAATACCCTTAGAGGAGCATTCCTCATCATTATATGCCTTAATCACAATGTTTTTTGTAGCATCCACACAAGAATCAGATAAATCGAGAGCTTTAACCCATTTTAGAGAGAAGATATTCAATCCCGCTCCTCCATCTACTAAGATTTTTCTAACCTTATGTTTATGGATGAAAAATTTGATATGTAGTGCATCATTGTGAGACAAATTTGGTGAAGAATAATCGAGGTCTGAAAAGGTGATGTGATGGGGGGAAGTCAAGTATCTGACCATGGTTTCAAAATGGCTGACATCAATGTTGGTTGGTACATAAGACTCCTGCAAGATTTTGTCCAATATGGCTTTGTGTGTGGCTGAAATGTGAAGCACCTCAAGAATGGAGATTTGGGTAGGTTTTTTGTTTAGTTGTTCAATAAGATTAAATTCTCCATTGGGTTGTAGTGGTTTAGCAGAGGGACCAGGTATTGTGATCTTGGGTTGTCTAGCAAAAGGACTTGGTATGGTAACCTTGCCTCTATGGGTAGTAACATTGAACTTCAGATTTTTCTTGATGGTGATGGTATTCACGTATTCATCAGCAGCCCGAAGGTGATTAATGATGGGTCCACTAGAATAGTTAAAGGAATCACGGGTGTAATTGGCTCCATTGTCATTATTTTTTGCACCAAAAATCAAGGGGTTACCCGAACCATGATCATGAGTGGGTTTTTGTGAATAGTATGGTATGAATTAGAAGAAAATTGTTGACCATCAAATTCAATGGTACGATTTATGATGAGATCCTGTATAAGATTTCACAATTGTCTATAGGAGGAAGTTTTATGCCCTTTTATGTGATGATAATCGTACAATGTATTGTCATCCCACCATGATGGTTTGAAATGACTAGGGTCATATGGTTTAGGGTCCCCTAATATGATGATGCCATTTTGGATATACTTCTTGAGGACAACTTTGATGGGTTCACCCGAGGGGATGTATGTGTGTTTTTGAATTTTTCTTTTTTGGTGTGGTTGTCTTTGGTTTGGTTGGACAAGATTACTTTGGATGGCATTAGCAATGGGTGTTGGTGTGGTCACTGATACATTTTGGGATTGAAATCCTTTAAGGGTAATTGTAGGACCCATTGCATTTACTGTTTTTGTGTCAATAATTCCATCATTCATGATATGTTTATTTTTGATCCAATATTTGTTTTTTTGGTGGGAGCATTTGGGTTTGTGTTTGTGTTGGTATTTTCACTGCCATACTTGAGTTCGCCTTTAGCAATTAGGTGTTTTTGAGTTGAAATCCTTTTTCGACAAGGTCAGTGAAAGTGTTGCAACAATGGATATGTAGCCCATATCTCATTGGTCCAAGAATATTTTGCACAAACATGGCCACCTTTCCTTTTTTTGGTATCTCCACAGGACATCAAGTTGCTAAAGTTCTCCATCTTTGGAATAATAGAATAGATATCTCGCCTGTTTCTTTTTTAGTATGTCTACATAATGAGGCAATGCCAATGTCTGTGTCAATGTTATAGGCATAATTGTTGACAAACTTGTTGTCCAATTTGTCCCATGATATTATTCCTTTAGGTAATTGTGCAAACCATTCAAGTGTGTGACTTGCGAGACTCCTAGAAAAGAGTCTCATGAGATAAGTGTGTTCATAGGCAACATCCACACAACTGGTTGTGAATTCTCTGATGTGTTCAATGGGATTAGTTTTCCCTTTTTATTTAGAAAATTTTGGCACCACATATCCTAGTGGGAATGGTGGCATGTGAAAGCTTGTGTCAAAAGGATACAAACATAGGTCATATGACGTCTGGGTCTTTTTGTTGGACATTTGCAAGTTTTCCACTTGTTTCTACAAAGTTGCAAGTTGAGTTGTGAGTGCATCCACAATGGGATTATTTGTAGCATCACACATGCTAGTAATTGATATGCCATGAGTTCCCCCTTGCTATGATGGGATGTTTTGGTTTGGGATGTGATGATGCTGAGAAAATTGTGCATTTTGGTTTGGGGTTTGTTGATAGTGAATGTTTTTATTGGGGATATGTTGGTGTGTGTGGACTTGAGATGCATAGGTGGGAGTGTGTGTTCCAAATGTGTTGGATTGTATTTGCAGAATTTTCTAACTTGGAATGTGTTGATGTCTAAATGAGCTCATGTGTTGCATTTTTTGATTGCCTTGTCTGAATTAGTAGATGTGACTATGGGGAATGTTTGTATTTTTCCTTTGGTGAATGTTGGTGTTGGTGTTGCTTTGTGATGAAGTATTAACATTTGGTTGGGATCCTTGAATGGTGAATCATGTCTTGGTCCTCCCAAAGAGGTTTAATGAGTTTGTTCCCATGGAATTAGCTAAAGATCCAATCAAATGGTTTGATGATGTCATTCCAATGGAACTAGATGAAACTCCAATGAGGTTTGATGTATTGGTTTCCATTGTGTTAGTTGAAGCCCCAAATGTTGCTCCAATAGTTTGTTATGGAATTGAGGATATTTATTGTGGAATTGAATGTGATGTAGCATTTGGAGAGGTTTATGTTCCCCCAATAGAAATTGTATTGACCACATTGGATGTATTTGTTGTTGTTTGGGTAGTGGTAGCACCAATGGAGGTAGCATTGATGGTATTTGTGGCACTGTGTTGTGGCTCCTATGGAGGTATTGTTTGCATCATGTGGTTGACTTGTTTGAGTGGTATGATTGGGGGATACTGCTCTTAAGGTGTTAATGTCAAATCCTCTTAGCAATCTAGCTCCTTGGTCTAGGAGCATGGCTAGATATATGTTTGTATCTTGTAGGATCAATTGTTCCACAAAGGAGGCCACTTCAAGATTTTGTGCAACAACCTCTAGGTCTTCCATAAATACTTGTTCATTTATGTCTCTACGTATGAATTGTTCAAAAGGGATATGTGAGGAAGATGTAATGTTCATGTCACTAAATGGATTTATGAAATATTGCGCCATGTTTGTGTTTGCATTCATGTCATTGGAAAAATTATAAAGGTTATTGTCTTGTCTGAAGGGATCCATTTTTCTCCTTTTTCTTTGTAGTCTTGTTTCAACCATATAAGTCTTGCTCAAATGGGGGAGGATGGAGAATGACCAAACCTATATATGCAAATATATGACACTATGTTTTTGGATTTTTTCTTGAATAAGGAATGCTATAATGATAGTTTTGTCAAAAGGGAAAATGTTAAATGCAATGAGACTAATGAGGAGTAAAATAAGGGAGACTAAAGGTGTTCTAGTGTAAATGCAAGGAGTTATATGATGCACTCAATATTGATAGACTTAAGGAAAGGTAAACTCAACCATTCAAATTTGGGCCAATGTCTCACTTTTGGAGTGTCAAGGGACTTGCTTGAAGGACTAAATGACAAGGTGACAAAGTGAGGTTTCCACACTAGATTGGTGAGTTGGAAGTAGCTCACAAAGGGAAAAGGAATAAAAGAAGTTATTTTGACTAAGTCCAATGACAACCTACTTTTGAAGGAAAATATTTGGCAAAGTATGGCAAGGTTTCCTATGCTAAAGTCTGAAATAATGAGGACTTATGAGTTTATGTATGCTAAAAATGATAGTGAAGCCTAAGGTGAAAATTAAAAAGTGCAATGGTAGATCTATGACAAACTAAATGCAAACTAAAAATGCAAGGATGGAGGATTTGAGCAATTATTTTTTTATTTTTGGAAAAAGAATTCAAAGAAAAGGTTTCTGGAAATAGTTTGGAAATGTTTGCTCTTGGGTTTTTGACAGTGATAGAGGTTTTTCTAGTTGACAGAAAATTGCGTCGTTTCAGGTTTCAAATGTGTTGATGAGTTTAGTTTATGGTCTAATTATTGATAGATTTGTTGTCCATTTCTTGCAGTTGTCATAAGACTTTGATACTTGGGAGTTGATATTTTCATAATATTTCCTTAAAACTATAGACTTTGGACATGAACTTATTTTTACAACTTTCAAATGATATTGACATGCTATATGAACTGACTGTGTTAATTTTGCATTTGATTAATGAATGCCACTTTAAGATGATTATGAATGTGAAATTGTTGTGTGTGCTAACATTGTCATGCAGATAATTAGAGGCCTACAATTCAAGAAGATTCCACTAGCTGGTTGTGTGTAATATTGGTCAACAAGGTGGTCATTTAATGGAGGGAAGACTCTTGGTGGCTGGAGATTCCTCATGCAAATCGAATTGTAACCACCTTGTAATGGTCTCAAATGTTGTTGAGAAAACACTAGCATTACTATTGTGCCAGACTCGCATTAAGGAAAACATGCCTAATAGATTTTGTGCATGCATAGCCACCTCTTCTCTTTTCTATGTTTTCCCTAATGTGGCATCCTTCGTGTCCGCTAGAGTTGCACTCTTAATCTTTTCAATAATACAATCATGTTGCTCATTTGTACTCATGTTTTGCAATACATGAAATGAAGTTATAAGTTCGTGCATTTAAGTTTGTCTTAGTTTTAGGGAATACTTATTCAAGGAGGGGCACTTGGTGAATATTTTGTCCCGTAACTTAGATTAGTTTAGTTGTTATTTTCTATTTAGTTATTAGTTAAGAATCTGGCACTGACTGTTCCTATAGCCACTAGAATTCCATTATGTGACTATTCCTACAAACAAAGGAGAACAAAGTAGTTTCATGTTTGTTCACTCAGATTTTCATTTTTTTCATGCATTTTAGTTTAGTCTAGTTATTGGTTGATGTTCAACATTTATGTTATTTCCTTCCAAGAAATTTACTTTTAGTATTGTGTCTTTCTTAGCTATAGGATGAATGTGGCTACTTTGGATTCCTAGTGCACATGAGGTACTGATCGATTTCAAGTTTACATCCCTGGGTTGATAATTTAAATGCAACTTCATGATGATTGAGATAGCTATTCAAGTTAGATGTCCTATCCCTGAATCATAGTTGTAAAGGATTAGTTGTTAAAACATTATAGGATGCCGATAGTTGTAGAGGATCAAATGCATCCCAGGTTTAGCAAATGTGTCATTTTAGGTAATAGATGCAATTCAACAAAGCGATTACGCTTCACAGGAAAGCAAATACATTTTAGCATAGGTGAATGCATTGTTTCAATGAGAAAATGTGTCTTAGCAGAGAGATTGTAGCTCACAGAGTCTCGAATTTGGTTAAGAATACCAAATGTGGTGCAAAATGTAGTAAATATTTTGCAGTGTGAAAAAAGTTTGGTTTTATTTGCAATTTTGGCAATTTTTTTAGGATTGTTTTAGTTTGAGAGTGTTTTCCAAATTTTTAAAAGGTGATTAATTGTTCATTGGTTTAGAAAAACACTTGGCAAACACATTGTGTTTGAATGTTTTGAAAACAAGCATAAAGAAGACAAGCATAATCCTATGGTTGGCAAGGACTATATTCTATGGATTCTACGTGGATTTCCCTAGCTACACTTATTCTTAGAGAGTGATTTAGAAGCTTGTCCACAAAGGCTCCCCCTTACATTGCACTCACTTATCTGGTCAATCAAGCTTCAAGCCCCCATGAATCTCCCATGGAATAATTTTCACCTCTACTAAGTGTGAAGGGGAAAAACATACTAATCTAAAATGCAATAGGAAACTAAAATGAAAGAAGAATACAAAGACACCTAACACCTCAAAAATGATTAGCCTAAGTTAAACACAAGATAAAAGGAAGATGAAAATGAAAATCAAATTGATATAACTTTTTCCATGTTTCCCTTGGTTGGCCCTTTGATAATTGATATTATGTGTGCTCCTTGATGGCAAGATGATGCAAAGTGATTGAAATACAAAATGAGGGTGTAAATGGCTAAGATGGCTTGAAAAGCTTGAGAGAAAAAGTTTGATAAGCATGTAATAACTAGATTGAAGATGTAAGATCCTTTAATGAAGGAAAAGAGGGGTTATTTATAGAAGAAGTTGAATTCTCTAGAGAATTCAATGGTCAAGATTGAGCCACCATGGCCAAGATGGAGGGCTATGGTGAGTTGAGGACTCACAAGCCCTCACATTTGGACATGTGGCGAGTGAGTTGTCCAAAGGACAAGGTGAGATGGCAAGGGTACAAATGACGTGGAAGAGGCCATGTGGTCCCAAGGTACTTGCAAGTACCTTGGTATGTGATTGATGCGACCTCTCAATGATCACATGGGGAAGGGGAAAGCTTTGGAGGAATAAAAGTGAAATTTTAATTCACTTTTTGGAAGAAACCAAAGGGTAAGACAGGTTTCCTTCTAGAAGGTGTCTTTGTCCCATGGGAACGATGTGACATATGGGATGTCATGGGGAAGACAAATGCATGGGGGGAATAAGTATGAATTTTTAATTCACATGGGGAAGAGGTCAACCCAAAAAGGGTAAGTACCAAGAAGGTTGACTTAAGGACATGTTGAAAGGGGTAAGTGATTAGGATTAGGATTGTGCAAATAGGCGATTAGATTAATTAATGATGATTAGAGGAAAGTGGCAAGTTATGGAGGATGTGACATTAATCCTAATTAAGGATATGCACATCTTAATGAAGGATTAATTAAATTAACCCAGATTAATGAAAAGGTTATGGAGGATGTGACAAGGAGAGAGAAAAAATGAATTAAAAATTGAAAAGGATAATTGACTAAATTAAATAAATTGATTGATTTATTTAATTTAGAGATGAAGTGGGCTAATGTATAAAGTATTTAATTGATTAAATTAAATACTTTAGGGACGTTAGGGAAAAGGGACAATATTAATTAAATGTGTCATTTAATTAATATAGATGGATTAGATGAATAAATGATGGGATTATGACCATATGAAAGTGGTCAAATTTAGGTGTCTACGTTTTTCCCCTCTTTGAGATGGTGTTATGAAGTAGCATCATTTCAAAGAAAATTAAAATATATCACTTAGAAGAAGATGGTTAGATTAAGGAAGATGCCCCAATCATTCAAGGAGTGACTAGGAGGAAATATGACGAGAGTGAAGATGAAGATTAGGGATTGAGGATGCCCCCTCGAGAGGACATGCGGGTTCAAGAGAATAGGGATGTGCTCTCGAAATGGACGAGATAATGCAAAGGTAGATGTGGAAGATGATGCAAAATGATGGATGAGAGAGGATGATGATATGAAGAGATAAAGGCAAGCAAAAATGGATTCTAGGACAAATATGATGTTGCCCCAGTCAAGCTACAAGCCAGGAGGGACTGAGGGTGGATGGAGTGTTGTTGATGAGGGGATGATACATCCCCAAACAACACAAGGATAGGGAAAGATACATCCCAATAAGAGTGTTGTTGATGAGGGAAGGATACATCCCAGAAAAAAACAAGGATAGGGAAGGATACATCCCACTGATGATGATGATGATGAGGAGGAGGAGGATTAGGTCAAGGTGTGTAGCAAGGCTAGGAACAAGACCGACAATGTGATTAGATGGTTTGTGCTAGATGGAATGGATTAGGATTGGATGGAGAAGCGAGATGAAGATGATCGAGGTAAAGATGCAATGCAATGGAAGATGCAAGTTTCCATTTTTGGAGCACTGATTTTTTCTATAGCATAAGACACTAGATATTATGGTATGTGGAACCAAGGCAGATTAGTGTCTAATGCATAAACAAAAACAACAAACAAGAAGGCTATCCCAATACCCCAATTTCATGATGACTTCGGTCAGGCCAGGTATTGAGATAACCACAAGCACAAAAGGATGCCCCAGTGTAATACAAGACCTCAGGGGTCTTGGTGGGTACTACGTGGGTCAACCAAGAAGACAAAAAAAAAAAGAAAAATCAAGATATGCCCCTATGTTAACTATTAAAAACACACCATAATATGAGAGATCATGGTGGCCTTGACAAGTGATGATAGGGAGCTCAAATGATAAACAAAATGTCAAAAGCATCAAAAGATCAAAATCAAATTCAAAACATCCTTTGCCATAGGATCAAGATGATGGATGGGGTTGATGAGGTCTGTTAGGAAGGATACATCCTGTTGAGACCAAAGATGGATGATAGATTGGTTGATCGACATGACATAGGATATCTAAAACCGATTGGATCTCGGGAGACTAATGAACTTTGTTTGTAAGCACCAGCTAGGATAGGTACATACTTGATAGCAGGACAAGAAGACAAGATGATAGGAAGACAAGACAAAACACAATAAAAACCCTAAAGACCTAGGGGCTTGAGGGTTGATCAAAGATCAACCTTTCCTACGTGAAAGCGCAGAGCCCTCTTAGTTCAGGAAAATACCATGATAAAGCAGAAAGAGGGAGATGGAGACCACGATGGAGGGCACATACCAAACAAATGCCCTAGGGGTAGATCAAATGATTGACCTTGCCTATGTGAAAGCACAGGGGCCACCTAGTTCGACACAAGGCCAAAGATAGGCGATGGAAGAGGACAAGACAGACAAAAGAAAGAACCTCGGGGGTGGATCAAATGATCAACCTTGCCTACATGAAAGCACAGGGGCAACATAGTTTGACAAAAGACCAAAGGAAAACAATGAGATGACCATGATGAGAAGATACATGAAGGATGTTGATATGATGAGCCAGGATAGGCCATGTGGATGGGATGGTGGATATGTGTAGGATGTGGGTTATGCAAAGCTCAGGGATGGGATAATGATCTAGATTATTAGAAGATGAATTGGGAGGATGAGAGGATGGACGAATGAGGGATGAAAAGTGAGGAGATAGTAGGATGGATGGCATTGGATTGCGTGGGGGTAGCTTGTAGCTAGATACCAATGACAAGGGATTATGAGAGGGGAGGAAAATAGAGATAAATGGATGGATTGATAAAGATGGGGAAATAGAAAGATTTTAGGATAGGTGGATAGAGGGAGGAAGATGTGGATGGATGGAAGAGATTGCAAGATGGATGGATAAATGGATGAAGAAATAGAAATATGTTAGGATGGGTGGATAGAGGGATAAGGATTTGGAAAGATGGATAGGAAGATAAGGATAGGGAGATGGATTGGATGTTTAGATAGATGAATGGGGAGATAAGGATGAAAGGATGAAAAAGGACTAGTGGATGAGAGGATGGAAGATAAGGATTTGGTAGATGGAAGGGAGTATGGATGGATGGATGGATGATATCTCCAAGGAATCTATTGAAAATAAGGTGATGCCCCGAATCTAGATGTGTCATACATGACAGGGTAAGATGGATAGCAGGATGGGTGGAGAAAGGAGTGAGATGGACATGGATAGGAGAGGGAGATAAGGAAGGGAGATGGATGGTGGTAGGATGGGATGGATGAGGAAGTTAGATGGATGTAGATAAGAGGCATGGATCAGAAAAGTAGATGGGGAGGATAAGGAAAATGATAGTGGATGAGGGGAAAATATGCCAAGAGATGTCCAAAGCATGTATATATATGTGCCCCTGTCTTTTTCAAGATCACAAGGAAGATGGAGGGACTAGGATACGAATGGGAGATGATGGTAAAGATGTGGAAGATAGGCAGATGTAGGAGATGGAGGAAAGGAATGCGTAGGTGGAATTTGCCCCTAATTTTGGAAGGATATCAGATGGGGGATTTATGCACGATGCCTATTTTCTAGGTTTTCATCATGGTACTTATCCAAGGCGCTTGTTTGCCAATTTTTCACTATTGGACGAATGATTTTCTTTTTACTATTTTCTTTTTTCTTTTGTGTTTTTTTTTTCTTTTTTTGATCTTTTGGAATAGGATATGGGTGAAGATGGATGAGGATATGGATTTGGAAGACATATGATAAATTGGATGGATGAAAGACTCAAGCATCAAGTTCCAGATGAGGTAAAGAAGAGCCCAAGTGTAAAGCAACTATGCGGATGTTGGTACAAACTTATGAGAATGGATGGATTATGCAAGAGGATGGATTAAAGGGATGTGATGGGGGAGATATGTGGGATAGTGGATGGGATGTTGGAAAGTGTATGGATGGAATGATGGAGTGGATGTGTGATGGGGAAGGTGTTCAGTACCAACATTGGAACATGTGGTAGATGTGAAATGATAGGAGGGTTGATGGGTGGAGAATGTGGTGATAATGGATGCATTGGGATAGTGAATTTTGGGACATAAGGACCCAAAACAGATTTAGGAGATGGAGGATGTGAATTATTAGCTTTGGGCATAGAAAATTTGGAAGTCGTCATGGATTTTCCATGTGAAGGTATTTCCTCTTTTGACTTTGGGATCCGCATGGCTTTGATTTTTGCATTGGTGGGCCTTTGTGGCCTATGTGTTTGATTTGGCTTTTGGATTTGATTTTTCTTTTCTGCAACATGGCTTTTGAAGGGGACATGAGGAGATTTAGATTCATGTGGATGTTTTGATTTATGAATTGTTTCTTTGGAATCCAAAGTAATTTTAGTAGAAATGGGATGGGTATGAGGAGATGGATGATATGGATGATATGGAGAAGATGTGGATGGAGTGATAGAGGTAGGCTTGTGATGATGCTGTGTGAATTGAGGATGTGAGATAGAATGCATGGATGGGTGCCTTTGTTGATCTTGATTAGGGTTTATGAATTTAGGATTCTTGGGATGCATGCTAGGGATAGGATAGGATGGAGGTGGTGATTTTGGGATATAAGGACCCAAAACAGATGTAGTAGATGGAGGATGAGCGATGGTGGATGGACGCACAAAAGGACCCAAAATGGAATTAGAGGATGAAGGAGGAAGATGGATGGTTGTTTTGTGGTAATACGATGGAGGAGGAGGGATGACAAAAAAGGATTTAGTAGAGTGACGGGAAGTGCCTCTCATTCCTTTGGAAGAGGCTCGCTTAGAATGTATGGAGGTTGTACCAACAATTTTGGATTGTGAGTCTTGGGAGATATATCCAAGACCGTGTGCACCTGGATGTTCTTTGACCTGAATGGGTTCTAAAATACCTTTCTCATGAAGGCCTAAACCTTTTCTTTGATAGTTCATGTTCTCGAGGATGTGATCTATGGTAGGATGTTTATTCTTTTGGAATAATGATGTGAGTCTATTAGTAGGTGGAGGAGGAAAGGTGGTGCATAGACTTTGTTTTTCTCTTGTAAGAAGACCACCATGGAAGAGCGTAATGTTACCAAGGTGATATAATAGTGGCGTTGGGATGGTGGATCTAATTGGTGATGGAGGATTTTGCAATGGAGATGAGGGGATAGCCACATCTTGATTTGGAGGAGGAAGTGATAAGGGATCTGAAGATGGATTAGGTGGTTTGATAGGATCTGGATTTGTGGCAGTGGGGGGTGATAAGGGTTCATTAGATGGAGCGATTGTATCTTGAGTGAAAAGGGGATCATGGGATGGAGTAGATGAGCTAGGGTGATCTTGAGAGGGGGTGGATGGGATGATAGGATCATGACTTGGTTGAGGATATGGATCATGAGATGAAATGGACGAAAGACTATGTTCTTGAGATGGAGTAGATGGGATGGAAGGATCTTGATTTGGAGGAGGGGATATGCTCGTATGCTTTGGATCAAGCTCTTAGCAAGACTCATCTTGTGTGGGATGTATGATGATGGAAGAGTGTTGGATAGACTCCTCAATTTGGGGAGATAGGAGGATGGAGGATTCATGAGGGTCAGGGGATTGAAGTTTCTGAATATTAGGACTGGGAGGAGGGGATTGGATGTCTTTAATGGATTGGGTGGATCTAGTAGTAGAAGATGGGGATTCAATGGGTTTGATTGGCTCAACCATTTGGATGGTGTTAGGAATGGTGATGTGAGGGATAGGTGTAGGATGGAGGAGGGCCTCATCACTAGTGACGGTACATGATAGAGTGGGAGGGCATGGTGTCTCTTCTATCATGAATCCTTGGGTGACATTTGGAAGGGATGTAGGATTTGGTAGGGTGATGGGAATGGATGGAGGATCAAGGATGGATGGAGGACTAGGAGGAGATGGAGGATTGTGATTAGATGAGTGGATGGGTGGATTAGGACTAGGAGGAGATGGCATTTTTTTATTAGATGAGTGAATGGGTGGATTATATGGAGGATTATGATTAGATGGGTGAATGGGATTGGATGGATGACTAGGAGGAGATGGATGATTAGGGTTAGGGATTGGTGGATTAGATGAGGGGATTGGTGGATTAGGATTAGATGTAGAACTAGGAGGAGATGGGGGATTATGATTAGATGAGTGGATGGGAATAGATGGAGGACTAGGAGTGGTTGGAGGACTAGGTGGGTTATGTTTAGATGGAGGATTAAGATATAATGTGGTGAAAGGGGGAGTGACATAAGAGGATGCAAATGAATTAAGATAGGGGGATGTAGATGTTGTATTAGGTTGGCGAGATTGGGATGGTGGGTGATAGTAGGAAGATGTGGATGATAGATTAGGATGAGAAGATTGGGATGATGGATAATAGTAGGAAGATGTGGAGGTTGGATTAAGGTAGGGATATTGGGATGGGGGATTATTGTAGGAAGGTGTGGATGTTGGATTAGAATAGGAAGATTGAGGTGGTGAACTATCATAGGAAGCCATGTATGGTGGGTTGGCATAGAAGGATATGGATGATGGACTAGGATAGGAAGATTGAGATGGTGGATTAGGATAAGAGGAATATTGGGATGGTAGAGTATGATAGGAATGTGTGAGTGATGGATTACGATGGGAAGACTGGGATGTGGGATTAAGGTAGAGGTGATGATAAGGATAGGAGTATGGGGATGGTGGATTAGTATAGGAGGATGTGGATATTGGATAGGATAGAGGTGCAGAGGGAGGACATGATGAATATTTCGATAGTGAGGATGTTGGATATCCCTTGTCAAGGGTAGCATAAGGACTGTTATTAGTTGTGGATGAAGGCATGGAGGGATAGTTCGGAGAAGTGATTAGATTGTAGGAGGCGATTGGAGAGAGCTTGCAAGAAATAATTGTGTCAAGGGGATCTTTATAAAATTCTTTGTGATCAACCAAACTTTCATTATCTTTGTCAACGTAGTTAAGATTCCCCTTGACTACTATTATTGGTCTGGCGAGAGGGGGATGCAGATTCATTATGGGTACACAATGGATACAAATTGAGAAGATGGAGGTAACTAGATGATGGAACGATAAATTGGAAGGTGTTGGTGGACTAAAGCTCAAGTTGGGATATTGGATTAAGGCTCAGATTCAGATGATGGGATGTGACAGGATTAGATGATTGATTAGATAAGAGGGTGAAACAAATACCCAAAATGAGAGAGCAGATGTTTAGAATGGGGAAACAAATACTTAGAATGGATGAATGGATGGTCAACACTTGAAATGGGTAGATAGATAGTTAGACTGGGTGAACGGATGCTCGAACTAGGAGAATGACACTCAGAATGGGAAAATAGGTTGCTGGAATAGGTGAACGACTTCTCGAAATGGGCGAACAACTGGTTGGAAAGATGGAATGATTGCTCAGAATGAGCAAAATGGATACTTGGAATAGATGGACGGATGGTTGGGATGAGTACGCTGGACAAAGGAACAACACCCGGAATGGGAAAACAGGTTGTCGGAATGAGTGAACAGCTAATGAACGAGAGCTTGAAAAGGTTGTTTCAGAGGGAAAGGCCACCCCTTGAGTTCAAGGCCACCAGAAATTAGGTCAGGGCCGCCCCTTTGGAGGGAAAGGCTGCCCAAATCAAGAAAGATGAGGAACAGGTCAAAACACGATCGAACGGGGTCCTGAAAAAGGCTATTTCAAAGGGCAAGGCCACCCCTTGAGGTCAAGGCTACCCAAACAGAGGTCAGGGCCGCCCCTTTGTAGGTAAAGGCCACCCAAATAGAGAATAGTGAGGAACAGGTCCAAAAACGACCAAACAAGGTCCCGAAAAAGGCTGTTTCAGAGGGCAGGGCCACCCCTTGAGGTCAAGGCCGCCCAAATAGAGGTTAGGGCCACCCCTTTCTAGGGAAAGGCTGCTCAAATAGAGAATGATCCCTAAAATGTTAACTCCTATTATGAGATGCTAAACAAACTATTAATGCAATAAGAAGAAATAACACAAAGAGGACACCTCAACAATTAGCCTAAGGAATGATAAACATGAAAGAAAGATGAAATAAAATAAAGAGTGATTATACCTTCATGTTGATTCTTCCTTGGTTGGATCTTTGATCTTTGAAGATTTGTGTGCTCTTTGGATGACAAGTTAAATCAAGTATGCAAAGTGATATGCAATATGAGTGAAGACATGGTAATGGTGAACTCAAAATACTATGGTAAATGCAAGAGAGGCTCAAATGGAGAATTTGAAAGAGTTTTGATAGCAAAAGATTTATTTTTAAAATGAGAGGAAGGAGGGGGTATTTATAGAACAATTTGAATTCTCTAGAGAATTCAATGGTTGAGATTGATCCAACAAAGCCAAGATGAAGGGCTATGGTGAGATGATGTGGGAGTGAGGTGGAAGAGAGGTACATGAGGTGGAGGAAGGACAAGTACCTTGCAGATACCTGGGGTGATGAGAAGATTCTTTGGAGGAATAAAAGTGAATTCAAAATTCACAATGATTGGAAGAATCTAGTGGATAAGAGAGGGTTTCCAAAAAGGTGGGGATTTGCCACATGTGAATGATGTGACAAGTCCAAGGTTCTAGAAGTCCTTGGCACATGTAAAGTGACAAGTCAAGTCTTCTAGAACTTGCATGGGGATAGGGTAAACCTTGGAAGGATAAAAGTGAATTAAAAATTCACATTGGGAAGAGAGGAGCCTTGGGTGAATAAATATGAATTAAAAATTCACATGTGAAAGGGGGTCAAGGCCAAGAAAGGCAAGTGGAAAGGTTTACCAAAAAAAGGTATGCTAAATATGGCTAATGACCTTGATTAAGGTTGTGCAAACACAAGATTAAGATAATTAATGAGAGATTAGAAGCAAGTGCAAGATTATGGAGGATGTGACACTAATCTTGATTAATTGGTGCACATCCTAATCATATATTAATTTATTTAATCTAGATTAAATGGGGATTATGGAGGATGTGACAAGAAGAGAGAAGGTGAGGAATTAAAAATTGATTTTTAATCAAAAGGTTAAGTGACTAAATTAAATAAATTGTCTTATTTATTTAATTTAGAGAAGAAAAGGTGTAAAGAAAAGTATTTAATTATTCAATTACATACTTTAGGAACCTTAAGCAGAAAATGAAATAATGATTAAATAAATTATTTAATCATTATTAACGAAATAGACTAAAAGAATAGATAATTTTGACCATGTGGAAGTGGTCAAATTTAGATGTCTACACTAATAACTACGACAATGTCAATACCTTGGCAACGACCGTTGTTGCACTAGTGAATAGATAGGGATTTCAGATTCTACACAAAAGTTTTTAGTTTGGGAACCTATTCGAGTGGCCACACATGAGGCACGATTAGCTCCGATAAGGAGGAATTCCAGCTTGAAGAGGTTACGCTCAACAAGGTTTTGGCGAATTCACTTGTCTATGTGGGGTAAGTGCACAAGGATGGTTCCCAAAAAGGGGACTTAAGTGGACAACTTTTTTCTGAAATAAGGAAATACTGACCTTGGACATGAAATTGAGGATACTTAGACTCAAAATTTTGAGATGGAACAAAAAGAAGGATTCAAGTGCTCCGAGTCTACTTTCTAAACTAATAATTTATTTTGAAAATGGTTTAGATTAATGGGTTCAAATGAGGGACGTACAAAAATTGGTGTTGTTTTTGTTAGAAAAACATAACATAGAAACTCTTGTACGACCCTCATATGGTGAACTTTGTTTTAGTATTTTTAAAATCGCAACGGTCAGAAGTTAGCTAACAGTATGTAGTTGATGCATGTTTTTTCTGATAATTTGTAAATGAATATTTGATTTTTTACTAATTTGCGAAGTGAACATTTCCTAAAAATAGAATTTTGGCTGTGCTAACGCTACAAATTTTGGAAACTAATTTATTTTTTTTATTTTTAATTTTTTTAATTTTGTAGAATGGATTCTAGTTTCTAAAAATGTAATTTATTTGAAAAATTGATGAACGGTTAATTTATAAAGAAAAAAATACCAAGAACTGCTTTATGGAAAAAAAAAGACATACAGATAAAATAAATTATGGATGAAAGACTTAACATTTTCAGAAAGTAAAAAAAATTACATCGTTGGATAGCTAAGAGATAACCCAACATTACCCATGTGTTTGATTTTTTTTGATATTGAACTACGTGCAATCATGATGGTGAGCACAAACTCGATTATGAGAAAAATGGTCGATTTTTTAAAAACACAACTCTGGTCGTTGGGAATGCCCTCCAAGCCTTTGGGTTGGTATTCCAAGGCAAATAAAAGATTTAGGCTCGGGAATTCCCAAAACAAGATATAACGCGAGCGCGTTATAACGCACTTGAGTTATATCTCACTTTTCACATGGTTTTTGCTTCTGTGGGGAACATGTCAACTAGGACATAACGCGAGCATGTTATAACGCGCTCATGTTATGCCTTCCTTTATGTTAAATTCCAATATATTGAATTTATGCTGATATATTTGTATGTTTGTATGTACATTTATGTCATGTATGTATGTATGCTTGTATGGATGTAAGATTATATGTACATATGTATTATGCTTGTATGTATGTCTTTAGACGGAGGGATAATTTAGAGAGAGAGAGTCTAGAGAGATGGAGAGGGGGTGGAATTGAGAGTTTAAGAGAGAGGGAGTGGGAGAGAAGGGGTTGGAGTGAGGGGGACTTAGCTAGGTAGGGTGGGAGGGATAGAGGGAGGGAAAGAGAGAGGGTGGGTGGGAGAGAGAATTGAGGAAGAGGGAGAGAGAGAGGGGGGGAGAGACAAAGAGAAAGAGAGAGTTATGTAGGTAGGGTGCCAAAGGGAGAGACTTGAGAGTGTGAGGGGGGTGAGAGGGAGAGACTTGAGAGATAGGTAGTGAGAGGGAGTGTGAGAGAGATGGAGTGTGAAAGGGAGGGAGTGAAAGAGATGGAGTGTGAGAGAGAGGGAGTGGGAGAGAGAGGGAGTGTGAATGAGAGACCCAAGGAAGGGAGAGGGTGTGGGAGGGAGTGACCTGATAGAGGTAGAGTAAGAGGGGGGTGGAGTGAGAGGGACTTATCTAGGTAGGGTTGGAGGGATAGATAGAGAGAGGGGAGAGAGAAAAAGAGAGAGTTACCTAGGTAGGTTGCTAGAGAGAGAGACTTGAGAGAGAGAGGGGGTGGGAAGGAGAGACATGAGAGAGAGGGAGAGAGAGGGAGAGAGAGGTAGTGGGAGAGAGTGGGATGGAGTGGGAGGGACATAAAGAAAGATTGATAGAGGGAGTGAGAAAGGGTGGTAGGGATTGATTGAACAAGAGGTATGCAGAAAGAGGGAGACGGTAGATAGAGACAATTAGAGAGGGTAGGAGGGAGGGAAGGAGGGAGAGGTGAGATGTATAGATAGAGAGAAAGTGATAGGGGTTGAGGGATTAGGGTCGAGGACCTATAGGGTTGATGGTTTATAGGGTATTAGGGTTTAAGGTTTGAGGGTTGAGGGAATAGGGTCAATGGTAGAGGGTATTTGGTTGAGGGTATAGGGTAGAAGGTTTAAGGGTTTACGGTTGAACGGTTTGGGGTTAAGGGTTTAGGGTTAAGTGTTTAGTTGGTTGCGGGTAGAGGGTTTAGGGCATAGGTTTGAGGGTATATGGTTGAAGGATTAGGTTTAGGGTCCAATGTAAGGGGTAGAGGGTTTAGGGTTCAAGGATTGAGGGTTGAGGGATTAAGGGTTGAGGGTTGAGAATTGAGGGTTGAGCATCTAATGTGTAGGGTAAAGGGTAGAGGGTTTAAGGGTTGAGGGTTGAAGATTCAGGGTTTAAGGTATAGGGTCGAGGGATTAGATTTGAGGGTCCAATATATAGGGTAGAGGTTATAAGGGTTGATAGTTTAAGGGTTGAGGGTTTAGGGATTAAGGTAGAGAGTTTTCTTGGATTTCATGGTATAAGGGTTTCGGGATGAGGGATTAGGGTAGAGAGTATTGGGTTGAGGGTAGAGGGTAGAGGGTAGAGGGTTTAATAGTTTAGGTTTTAAGGGGTTAGGGTTGAAGGTTGAAGGTTTAGGGTTGAGTGTTTAAGGGTTTAAGGGCTGAGCGTTTAAGAGTCAAGAAGGTTGAGGGATTAGGAAAGATATTTTACTAAGTGGGTTTAAGGGTTGGGGGATTAGGGTTGAGGGTAGAGGGTAGAGGGTAGAGGATAGACGGTAGAGGGTAGAGGGTTTACGGGTTAGGGTTTAAAGGTTTAGGGTTTAGGGATGAGGGATTAATAGGTTATAGGGTAGAGGTTATAGGGGTTGAGGGATTAGGGTTTAAGGGTTGATGGTTGAGGGATTTAGAGGGTATAGGGGTTAAGGGATTAAATTTTAAGGGTTGAGGGCTGAGGGTTGAGGGATTAAGAGGGTATAGGGGTTGAGGGATTAGGGTTTAAGGGTTGAGGGTTGAGGGTTCAAGGATTAAGAGGGTATAGGGGTAGAGGGATTAGGGTTGAAGGGTTGAGGGTTTAGGGATTAAGAGGGTATAGGGGTTGAGGGATTAGGGTTTAAGGGTTGTGGGTTGAGGGATTAAGAGGGTATAGGGGGTCAGGGATAAGGGTTTAAGGGTTTAGGTTGAGGGCTCAAGGATTAAGAGGGTATCGGGGTAGAGGGATTAGGGTTGAAGGGTTGATGGATTAAGAGGTATAGGGGTAGAGGGATTAGGGTTGAAGGGTTGAGGGTTGAGGGTTCAGGGATTAAGAGCATATGGGGGTTGAGGGATTAAGGTTTAAGGGTTGAGGGTTGAGGGTCAGGATGCAGAGGGTGCAGGAGTGGTGGGGATTAGGGTTGAAGGGTTGAGGTTGAGGTTAAGAGGTTTAGGGTATAGGGGTAGAGGGATTAGGGTTGAAGGGTTGAGGGTTCAAAGTTAAGGGTATAGGGGTTGGGGATTAGGGTTTTAGGGTTGAGGGTTCAAGGATTAAGAGGGTATAGGGGTAGAGGGATTAGGGTTGAAGGGTTGAGGATTGAGAGTTCAAGGATTAAGAGGGTATAGGGGTAGAGGGATTAGGGTTGAAGGGTTGAGGGTTGAGGGATTAAGTTTTAAGGGTTGAGGGTTGAGGGATTAAGAGGGTATAGGGGTTGTAGGATTAGGCTTTAAGGGTTGAGGGTTGAGGGTTCAAGGATTAAGAGGGTATAGGGGTAGAGGGATTAGGGTTGAAGGGTTGAGGGATTAAGAGGGTATAGGGGTTGAGG